>LNAC01000361.1:1042582-1239487 GCA_002007465.1 Ailurus styani
CCGATATGGGCCTCGATCCCAGGACCCTGAGATCATGACCTGAGCCGAAAGCAGAGGCTTTAACCCACTGAGCCACCCAGGCGCCCCCAGATTAAGAGTTTTTTATGGTTTGTCTCCCTCTCTGGTTTCATCTTGTTTTGTTTTTTCCCCTCCCTTTCCCCTATGATCCCCTGTCTTGTTTCTCAAATTCCTCATATCAGTGAAATCACATGATAATTGTCTTTCTCTGATTGATTTATTTTGCTTAGCATAATACCCTCTAGTTCCATCCATGTCATTGCAAATGGCAAGATTGCATTTTTTTTGGTGGCCGAGTAGTATTTCATTGTGTATATATATATATATATATATATACTATATACGATATATATATATATATCGTATCTTCTTTATCCATTCATCTGTCGATGGACATCTAGGCTCTTTCCATAGTTTAGCTGCTGTGGACACTGCTGCTATAAACATTCAGGTGCACGTGCCCCTTTGGATCACTACATTTGTATCTTTGGGGTAAATACCCTGTAGTACGATTGCTGGGTCGTAGGGTATCTCTATTTTCAACTTTTTGAGGAAACTCCATACTGTTTTCCAGAGTTGGCTCAATGAATAGGTAGAAGTATGGGGTGAGGTAATAGAGTATCCTCTTCTGAGGGAAAGATCATAATTAGCTTTTTTGCCAAGATTCTAATACTCTGCTGAGCATCACTCTCTGTGTTAGCCATCGAAGTGTGTCTTATCCCCTGGTGTTTTTATGCAGAAAAAGGTGAATAAGGGAGCTTCCTCTACCCAATATACCTCCTGACTCACTGGAAAGTAACAAGATTGGGTTGAAAAGTAAAGTAGATCCAAACATAATACAAGTGTGGAGACAAGTGTTTCTCAAAATTTTCCCCCAAATTATCGGTCAGGGCAGAAGAAGGTGAATATGTAGGTCTGGACCTGAGATCCACATGGGTTAGGAAGCCAGCCTGCCACAAACGGAGAGTTTGTTTTTAGACTTAATTTAAGTGTAAATTTAACCCTACTTGTGTGTGTGTGTGTGTGTGTGTGTTTTTGTTTTTTTGTTTTTTTTTACAATAGAAAAGTCTTCTACCTTGAATTAAGCTGACCTTCTCAATGCATGGCCTGTTTTACTCTGAGACTTTGTGTGCCCACGGGCACACCACTCCCTAGCAGGGACTCCATGTTTCTTATTTGAGAAATATAGCCCTTGGGTACTGATAGTTTGCTGGTAGCAGATCTCTTTCTAAGAGAACATTTTGATGGAGGAGAAGAACTAGAGGCTATCAGGAGTCTGAAGTAGGGGCAGGAGAGAAGAGTTTGTCATGGGGATGGGACAGGTGAATAGAAGTTTAGGGTGGGAATCCCTTTGGACTTTTCCTTTGGCTAGTCCTGGATGTATGAGAATTCATATAAGTGAATTTATGACTCATATAAATTCCTAAATTTCTGTAATTGCTCTTTGGTCATATGTCAGTAGCCAGCTGACTTCTAGGGAAATATCCCTTGGAGCTCTTATTGGTTACACTCCCACCTAATGCCATGCTCCAAGAGGATTATGTGTTACAACTTGGATTGGGGTGCAGGAGGGGTTGGGATGGCACCTCTGTCTTTTTGAGATGCTGGGTATATTTCCCATACTAGTTAATGTGAGCCACAACTATTCCCTTTAATAATTGTAAATGGCTCCACTTCCTGTTATGAAACTGCCAGTATGAGAAGATCTTATTTGCTAGATAACCTGTGTGTCCTGCTCCAAACCACATCTGCAGATCTAAATGCAGCTTTGCCATCTGCTTAAACATCGTTACCATGGTCCCAGAGCACAAGTCACACATATATGCTTCTTTCAGAAAGGTTGACATTTCTTGCCGTGCACTTCACCTTTACTCTTACCAGATATGTGCAGTTTCATTTAGGATAGAAGTGCTGAGATGGGGGAAAATAGGAGCCTTGAATACATTGTAAATCTGATATGCAAATTTTATCACAGTTGCATTATTTGCTGAAGTTCATTTTGAGGCACTCTGGGATGTGATTAATTTTAAGGGCGATACAGGATATTGTCTACTGAATTTAGAGGCCCTGTGGGATGAATGAACCTGCCTGTTTCCTTATTACCAAGGGAATGTTTAATATAAAATGGAATCATAACAGTTAGAGTAGAACATTATAGTATCTTATTTTTACTGGAGCATAAACTATACTAGGAACTGAAGCTATAGGATAAATGGGCCTATTTCAGCATAGGTCAAGCTAATAAAATACATTAAATTCTGTCTATTTGTACTTTTCTGTGCATCACAAGAGTGTCTTGTACCTTTTGGAGAAAAGGTTCTATTCTATTCTATCTATCTATCTATCTATCTATCTATCTATCTATCTATCTGTCTTTCTAATTATCTATCATCAATCAGTCATCTATCATCTATCTTTTCAAAGGATTATAGGTTTCCCCAGCCATAATTTACTACATCCTTATCAAAATTTATATTCTATTGAGTTTGAAACAATCATTTGGCAACTGGTCTTGTGTTATTTTAAAATTGACATTTAGATTCTGTATTATTCCACAGCTATTCTTTTTTTTTTCCTAACTGGATTGCAAGCCTTCAGAGAACAGGGACCATAATTTAATTTTTATTTTTTTTTAATTTTTTTTAATTTAATTTAATTTAATTTAATTTTTTTTATTTATTTATTTTTTTTTAAAGATTTTTTTTTTATTTATTCATTTGACACAGAGAGAGAGATTACAAGTAGGCAGAGAGGCAGGNTGAGCCACCCAGGCGCCCTGGTCTTGTGTTATTTTAAAATTGACATTTAGATTCTGTATTATTCCACAGCTATTCTTTTTTTTTTTCCTAACTGGATTGCAAGCCTTCAGAGAACAGGGACCATAATTTAATTTTTATACTACCCAAAGGCCCTAAGGTAGTTCTGAAAGAATATTTTATTGATTTTCAATTATATAGGAATATTTTTAACCAATAAAAGAAAATGGAGTGTCAAAATATTTAGCAGTTACTTAAGGAACCAGGTGTGATTTGTATGCACAGTAGCCTCAGAAGCACTGGACTATAGTACGTCTTACAGCCCATTCTCCAGAATTCCTTTTCTTTCCCTTCTCCTGAGTTGGCTCCATACATAGTGTTCATCAGATAGTTCCACAGGGGAACAAGAGAACGGGTCAGCAAACTAATGTCTGTAGAGCACTCACTTTGAAATAGAGAAATACTCAATGGCATAGTTCATGGATTGACAGTCTGATTGTCTCAAGTAAGCATGTACCTGAACACTTAAAATCACAATTACTACAGTCTAACTTTAAAGCCTTTATTAAAGAGCTATGTACATGGCATTTTCTAAAATAAATAAAAATTGTTTGTTTCTTGCTTAAGGACTCCCTCCCCCCGAAAAGAAATAGAGACATATCTAGGGTTACCCTTCCTTCATCTTCCCCCTCTCCCTAATTCTCGGTTATAATCAGGGTTTTGATAGCAGGAGTCATCGGCTCCTATAAATCCCTAAGTCACTGTAATGGACATAGGACACTGTAATGGTTGTTTAGCCATATGTCAAGGAAATATCAGAATACCTATTATTGGTTATACTACCTAATGCCACTTTCCCAAAGAGGGTCATGTGTTCCAACTTAGGTTGGGTGCAGGAGTGATTGGGATGAAGCACTGGTGTGTTCTCTTCTCAAATGGCACCTCTGTTTCTTTGAAATGCTGGGTTTATTTCACACACTAATGAACGACCTTGCTGGCTGCTAACGCATGCCGGAAAGCATTAATTTGATCCAGTTTTTACCATGTCCTGATGGATCCTGTCAGGAATCAGGCTAAAAGATGAGATTAGACATTTCCTTAACTAGATTTTAAAAAAGGACAGTCTCTTTAGTTCTGTAAAATGAATCAACATGTGGCATTGAATTCATTGCTGTTATCTGTCATTGGCTTTTCTGGGAAGAATAATGAACGCTAAACTTTGTTAGAAATATGGCTCAATCTTAATACCGCAAATGTGTTGGTAGACCAGAAGGAATGTAATTGTTTTATCAGAATGACTTTGGTTTGTGAAGGTATAATTAATAGAGGAGATAGCATATACCATCAGGCTTTTCCATTTATGTTTTGAAAAATCTAACAAAAATCTAACAATGAAATATACCAAAAATAAATCATACTTCAGAATATAAAAGAGATTAAAGAATAACTGAGGGGACTTCTCATTAAGCGTGGTGGACAGCATATATGAATTCTCTACCACTGTCACTGAAATCTCCCTAAAATAACAATGTAGAGATTAAAAAAAAATAAATGTCATAAGTCTCAAGGACAGAAAGATCAGAAGGGGAGAATAATACAACATAAGTTGGAAGGGAAAAACAGATTCTTCTGGTAATCTATGGCTATATCATTAACTATCTCAAAAGTTAATGGATTAAAACAAATATTTTATCAAACTCTACAATTTTTATGGTCAAAACTTTGGGCATGTTTCAGTTGGGTGATTCTTACATTTCACATGACCTTGACTGTGATCCCTGAGGGCTATTTATCCGGCAGTTGGGCTGATTTGGAGTATCCAAGAGGGCTTTACTCATGCATCTGAGCAGGGAGCTGGAGTCTGAGCTCACCTGGATCTTTCTCTCTCCATGTAGTTTCAGTCAGGGTCTTACCATGTTGCCTGTCCTACAAGGTGGTTGGATTGTTTACCCAGGAGCTCAGGGCACCTACAGTGAATGTCCAAGTGATGGGATATGGAGGCTGTCACTCAGGGCCTGGGTCTGAACGTTGGCATGTTTCCATTTCTGCCATATTTTTATTAGTCAAAGTAGTTTCAATAGAACAAATGGGTCAAAAAAATTATAGCCATCTTTATTAGCTATCTATATGAATAGTAACAGACTTCAAGAGAGGAATCTGGAACTCAGGCTAGCAGTGAGGGAAACACAGAGGTCACCTGAATCTGCCTCAGAGCCCTGGAAAAGTAGGCCTAGCAATTTCAGGTATTTCTGAAAAGGGGGAGGTGGTACAAGTAGGGCCAAAAAATAAGGGTTGGTCAAAAGTCTGTATAAAAGCAGTTAGGTCTTCTGATCCACTTCCACAGTTTGCTGAACCTTTCTCCATGCTGGTAGAAGACTACAGGTTTAATTTCTAGAGAGATTAAACCAAGCAGACTTTGGACTTGAACACAACTGAAAGCAAGAAAAACAGAGAGAAAGCAAAACGTATTAAATTAAAACCTACATATTGTGCCATGAAATTCCCTTGCATCCATTTCCTAAGTGAGCTCTCATGATACCGACAGACTCCTAGGGAAGAACTGGAGGATTCCTCTCTTGGAATTTACATCTAAGAGAAAATGTCTACAGATGTGGGCAGTTAGGGATCCAGTGGGATGACAACATCCGATCCATGTCAGTGCTGCAGTCAAAAAATCCTGTCTATACATACAGCATCTACTCAGGTTTTTAGTGCCTCATTCTTAAAAATCAGCAACCAAGGATCCATAGACATTTGAGGCCGTTTCTTTTGGAAGCCAAACCAAATCTGTAGAAATAAAGAACATACGGTAGATGAAAAATGTAAAGAACAAAGTCAAATAATGAAAACTGTAATTAATATCCCTACGTAGATGAGAAAATATATTTTATAAATGAAACAAAAAAGGCCATAAAATAAACTAAAATTCTTAGAAATAAAAACTATTGGATCACATTGAATAAACAAAGTAGAATTCTTGGAAATAAAAAGTATGGGACCGGAAATCAAACATTTAATAGAATCTTTGAAAAGTAGATTTGAGGAAACTTTATGAGTAAAACAACCAAAGAGATGAAAAAGTTGAGAAATTATAAGAAAATTAGAAAGTATGTTCTCGGGTTCCCCTACCAAGAAAATAGAATAAGCAGAGAGAATAGAGAACACAGAGGGGAATAAAAATGGGGAAGAATTATCAGGAAAGATACCATATCAGAAGGTTATGGATTGACAGACTGATAGGGACCACTGAGGGAGCACAGAACGAAGGATAAGGAAAGGATCCACATGGTGGCATATCATCATGAAATTCCTGAAAATTGACAAAGAGAAACCCCCAGATGTCTCTGAGGAAGAAGAAAATTGACCAGGGTTCAAAACTGTACACATTCTCTGATGAGCAACCCTGAATACCAGAAGATAATGGAGTGACATATTCAAAATTCTGATTGAAATGATTTCCAATCTGGAATTCTGTGCTCAGCTAAGCTATCAGTCAAGTGGGGGAGAAAAAGACATAATGCTTTTAGCTGGTTAAAATGTGATAGAATGTATTCAGAATAAAAAGGTGGTGAGTGATCCTTTCTGTTTATTATGCATTCAATTCTCAATTAGACTCTATAGTTCCCAAGGGCTATGATTTTAATTTTAATTTGTCCTGCACAGCATCTGCATAAGGTAGGCATTTATAAATGGTGTTTATGAATAAATGGACTCTTCTCTGGTTTAAATCACAATTATTAGAAGTGTTGAATATAATAGCATTGCTTTGACATATGAAAGTAACTTATTTTTTCTTATGTGCCATTTCTTGATACCATATCTATTATTTGTTCTCAGATTTTTTTTCTTGAATTGCCTCTGTGTAGAAAAAAAAGGTATTTTGTCTTCTTGTTCTCTTATTTGGTCCAGTAGTTTAAAGAATTTTTTTCCTTGAATGTTTAAGAAGAGTAGAATGTGATGCTCACATTTTTTTTTTAAAGATTTTATTTATTTATTTATTTGAGAGAGAGAAAGAATATGAGAGGGGGAGGGTCAGAGGGAGAAGCAGACTCCCTGCTGAGTGGGAAGCCTGATGCGGGGCTAGATCCTGGGACTCCAGAATCATGACCTGAGCTGCAGGTAGTCACTTATCCGACTAAGCCACCCAGGTGCCCCTCACATTTGTTAAAACAAAATGCTTTCAGAGCCATTTATGGTGATGTTGACCTGATAACATGAGGTACTGATTAATTAAAGACAAAATTTGAATTTCTCCATTGTAATTACTACCTGGACCAGTAATCAGGTACTTAATCATTCCCAGCATTACTATTGGTAATAAAGTGTTTATTGCCACCAGTGAATAGGAGCTGTAGTGAATAAGGAAAAAGCTGATTAGTTTATACAGTGGAGGAAGATGGTTCTGGACCCTAGGAATAGTGGGTCTAGGAGAACTCAGGCATCTGTATGAGGACCTGGAAATCAGAAAAGACCTCAGTCAGAATTGTCAAAAACAGCAGAGATCAAGAGGGACAGAAAAGAGAAAGTCAGCTCGGGTCAGATGTAGAAGTATTCAGGCTTGGGGCGCCTGGTTGGCTCAGTGGTTAAAGCCTCTGCCTTTGGCTCAGATCATGATCTCAGGTCCTGGGATCGAGCCCCGAATCGAGCCCCCTGCAGGGAGCCTGCTTCCTCCTCTCTGCCTGCCTCTCTGCCTACTTGTAATCTCTCTCTCTCTGTCAAATAAGTAAATAAATCTTAAAAAAAAAAAGTATTCAGTGTCTTGAGAGAGTGCCAACTTAAGAATGATAGAAGAAAAACTGTCCTCAGGTGGCTGAGCAGAAAAATTCAGAAGCAATATACTAACTAAAGAATATAAGAATAGAATATACTGATTAACACACACCTATTTGTTTTTGTTCTGCATATAGATAACTGTGTAATTTCTTATGCTTGTAACAGAACTTTTTATTTTTTTCTTTTTGCTTTTAGGAAAACTTACTTGAGATTGTGGGATATTTGATTTCCCATTGAGATAATTATAGGGGATATAGTAAGAATTTCATACTAGTAGCAGATTCTAAAAGAGAGACTTCTGTGACCTCACACATCCCATTTAACACATAGTCTTATGATGGAGGCATTATGTCACTTACACTCCCAAGCCAATGCCAAGGCTGATTGCCACCACTGTGTTTACCTTTGAGCTGATCATTGACAAATGCAGTGGTGAGCTGGGCGCAGAACGAGGGCAAAGACTAGGACAGTGCGGGCTGGTGAAGAATGAATGCCTTTGTGGTAGAGATGCCAGTCATCCCTTCCCACCACACACCTTTTCCTTAGGGAATCTGCTTTCCTCTAGTTCCCGTAAGGGTAGTTTTATGTATCACATGACTTCATGCTCCACACTATGGCTGACTGGACCGTAGATGGACATCTGAGCCAAGTCAAGCCTGGAATTTGGAGATAGAGTACTGGGAGCTGGATTCAAATAAACAGTGGTAGGCACTGGACCTGGGAGATCATGCAGACTTGTTGGTCATATGCAGCCATGGAGAGAGAGGGAACAGAAGACAGAGGTAGATTTAGGTAATGCTTGTTTGACTACTGCTGGATGGAGAGTGTGCTAGTGACTGGCTTTTTAAGTCCAGTTCTTACTCACGGGTGTCCTGATTCTTCTTAGGTACTTTGAGGATGTAACTTTAAATATCCTCCATTTTCCATAACTCGAAGGGGTTCTGCCTTTTTGTTAGTCAATTCACATTCATTATTCTCTTCAGTTTTTCTAACCCAGCAATAAAGTTGACCCACAGAAGACCAGTTAAGATAATATATGGTTACAGATTGCCTAGTCTACTGCAATCGCACGATTTTATAACTGCTTGGATTTTATCTCTCTCCTTTAGAACGTTGTAAACTCCTTGAATTTTTAAAGAAGGAATATACTCCAGTTGGTTTCATGTAATATGTGGCCATGATTTTTTTGAATTGGGTATTGCCTGAGCTGTAGTAAACTTGACTTATGAGGGGGCACCTAGGTGGTGCAGTCAATTAAGCCTCCGACTCTTGGTTTTGGCTCAGGTTCATCTCAGGGTCGTGAGATCAAGTCCCGCGCTGAACTCGGAGCCTGCTTCAGAGTCTCTCTGCCCCTTCCCCCTGCTCTCTCTCAAATAAAATAAATCTTAAAAAACAAAACAAAACATTTGACTTAGGAGAAACATGTTCGGCTTAATGTTCTGAGCGTAGTATTCCTAGCACTGACTACTGACATGTTTTCAGTAGATTTCCTTTAGAGTTCTGTGTATATGAAAAACTCAGTGCATGTGTATTACAGTGTGAGCATCCTCCCAAACTGTTGATCGTATTAAGCATATCGGGTCCTTTGTGACTCATGGAGGAGTCAGTTCCGGAGTCATCAGCCTGCCTCTCAACAACAGGAATGATGAGGGGAGCCTGGCAGCATGTGGTCATGATGATTCCCTGATAGCCATTCTGATTCCAAATGGTATGTAGGGCAGATAGTGGGCCTCTCCACCTTTAAGATTATTTGGATTAGCATGTATCACTGTAAATTTAATTATTTGGCAGTCGTTGAGTAAAATCATCTTTAGAAAGTAAACTTTCTTTAGAGATATTTTCCCATTTTCAAATAACATAATAAAAAAACACTGAAATAACAAAAATATTGCCTACACAGTAACACAACTGTAATATTTAATTAAGCTGCCTATTTATTGACGTTCCCAAAAGACTTCTTTCTTGCTTTTCCTGTGATACATTGTAACATTACAATAATGGGATTTTATTATTTCTTATTTTCCGCATGCATTGCTCTGATAATTGGGAAACGTCAGAAAATCCAGCTATTGAAATGACTGACCTTTACATTTTGGAAAACTAATTTGTTCAACATAAATATAGGAGCTCTCATTACATCACTTAAAATACACAAAATTAATGGTCAATTTAATTTTTTATTAAAGGAAATTATTTGCTTAATCATAATATGTATACCATATCTTTCTGGGTTTTTAAAAGATTTATTTATTTATGAGAGGGAGAGAGGAGGGAGAGCAGGGGGAGGGGCAGAGACAGAGAGAGAATCCTCAAGCCGACTTCCCGATGAGTGGCAGAGACCCGGAGGGGACTCCATTCCAGAACCCCGAGATCACCACCCGAGGCAAAGCCAAGAGCCCAGGTGCTCCCTTCTGTCTGTTTTTTTGGCCACTTATTCTATTTTCTTTTTTGTCACCTCCTCCTCAACCTTAACAAGCTTCTGATATTTATTTTACATTTTAGAATTTAAAGATTTTAGATATAAGCAGTAATAATGTCCAGGAAATGAACAGCAAATGCGTCATAACAGATATAGGCTGGAAAAAGTACCTGATTTATTCACCATCCAGTCCAGTTTCCTTCCAGAACTCCTTTTTTTTTTTTTAAGATTTTATTTATTTTTTTATCAGAAAGATAGAGCAAGCAGGGGGAGTGGCAGGCAGAGGGAAAAGCATACTCTTGCCCAATGAGAGACTCGATCCCAGGACCCTGAGATCATGACCTGAGCCAAAGGCAGATGCTTAACTGACTGAGCCATCCCCCCTCCCAGAATTTCTATTGAAGAAGAGCAGCCTTGTGCTTTAGGAGGTCTGGTTCTTTTTTAGTTGTTGTTTTGTTGTTGTTGGTGTGTATAATTGCAAATTACATCAATTTGTATTTTTAGAAAGCAGTAATGTCCTGGAACCTGTTCCTAAGTATTTCCTTAGTTCTGTTTCAGCTTTCAGTTGTGAACTATTCACATGACATGACTGTAAAGAGATCATTTAAAAATATATACATCTGTGTATTTATATAATATTAAACACAACATATATATACTTGAATACACATATAGTATAAATATGTATACACACAAGCTCACTATTTTACATAAACAGGGTCATATTATAGATGCAGTTTTTTCCCTTTGTTATTTTTTATTTGCCTCTCCCTTCCCTCCTTGTCTTTACCTATTATTATACAGTTCTCCCAGCCCCAAAGTAACCACCTGCTTTGTCTTCTCCTGCATTTTTCTTCTGTACACTATTATAATTATAAAGAGCTATAAAACATGTTATATGTATTTAAATATAAAGTTATAGAAGGATACTTTGTCACTGATTGTTTTGCATCACATTATGCTTAGTCTTGTGCATTTCACTATGTAAAAGGATACTTTTAGCAATTTGTTTTAAATGCTTCTTCTCCAAATTGCAGGTTCCTATCTTGTTGTAAAAGAAAAAAAAAAAAAACCATTAAAACACTCCTGTGACAAGTTTGTCATATAAATGAAGAGAGAGGGCTGAAGAATTCTATCCCTCTTTTGAGTAGGCCCTGGTCAGTAGTTCAAGAAGAAGAACGTAAGGTTTAGTAATGTGATTAGTGGTGACTTGCAGTCCAACTGCAGGGAAGATGTGTCTTGAGAATTGTATCTATAAGTGTGAGGGCATCTGTAGTGTTGTTGCAGTGGTGAGAGCGTTGGTTTGGGAGTAAATGGCCCAGATTTTAACTCATATTCTGCAGTTGACATGCTGCTAGCCTTCGGCAATTCATTTAATCTCTCTGAGGTTCCCTAACTTCTGGGTAGGAGAAGGGTTGGGTTCAAGATTTTTACTAGGATTGTGATCTTCTAAAGATTTTAAGTTATTAAGTTCCCTAATCTGTCAGCTAGAGGTAGATAATAATATCAACCCCATAGGTGTCATACCAACCCCATAGGTTATTGTTTTGAATTTTAGGAGATAAACTATGAAAGCATTCTGTAGATTGTAGTGTGATTTCCAATTGATAGTTGCCCTTATTTTTGTTTTGTTTTGTTTTTTCTTTTTTGCATATAATTTAAAGGCTATAATTGATATATTTGAATGATAGTTCAGCTCTGCACTGTTGAGTGTGGTAGCTATTAACCACATTAGCTACTAAACACTTGCAATGTGACTGGTTCAAATGATATAGGCCATATATGCAAATGCATTCAGGATTTTAAGACTTAATATTAAAAAAGGTAATTTTTTAAAATTTAAAGATTTTTAAAAAAATCTAATTTTTTAGTATTGACTATGTGTTTAAGTGATGCTTTTTAGATATATAATTACATAAAAATATTATTACAATTAATGTCACCTGATTGTTTTTTCCTCTTAACTTAAAATTATATGTGTGTCTGTTAGGAATCACTCAGCTGAAGGTGTGACCTTCATGGGTATGTTTGTGCCAGGTGGCCTTGCTGCCTAACTTCAGCAGGTGCACTGGGACTTCTAGGTCCTACAGGATTCCTTATCCATGGAGGGCTCTTGTATGGTCATAACCAGTGTGAGATCAGGTCTTCCCATTTCAGGTAAATTACTGGAGGATGTGGGGTACTAAAGAGCTAGCAACCTAAATGTGCTCTGCTATTTTCCTTAATTAGTTTTGATGGATTAAGTTCCTGAATGGCTGTTTGCTTATCTCACAGAATTCAGGATGGCTCACACATTCTGTCTTGTTCTCCCTCTGATCACCTTCTCAGTCTTCAGCTCTGATTCCTGCCTAACTTTACATTGCTGCTTTCATCTCTTTAACTAAGACTCTCTTGTAAATGACCTTATCTTAAATCCTCCATTAGATGTGCGCTCCCCTCCCTCCCCTGCCGGCGCACCCCAAGCCTGTCTCCTTGTTAAATGTGCCATGTCTTATGCCTGATGGCTGTGAGCTTGTAACCAGTCGCCTGATGTCGCCTCTGGGGTTGAATCCAAATGGTAACAGCCTTTGTCTTACTTCGGAGGCTGGGCTCTAACAAGGATCTTGTTTGTTATTTATTAATTGTTTTACTTATATAGTATTAGACTTCACAGTTACTATATACAGTACTGAGTAGATTGTCTTTTAATAATGATGGATTGATTGGTATATCAATAAATGAGGCATATATGTTAATCTGAATTACTTTAAAGCCAACCTGACAGTAAATGCATTCAAAAGCTCAAATCTTGTGTTCACTAACCTTATGATGGCAATATTATTTCATAATATACATGTACATCAAATAATCACCTTGTTACCTTAAACGTAGGCAGAGTTACTTGCCAGTTATTCCTCACTAAAGCTGGGGAATAAAAAACAAAAGAAAACAAAAAACAAAAACAACCCACCAACAACAAACTAAAGTGCAAATTTTGAGAGGCTGTACAGATATTCTGATTCCATTGCCAACACTTAAGCATTAAAGTCACACTTTGTAAGGTTTTATTTTTATGACATCTGCATTTTGTTCAAAGTGTTCCAAGGAACTCAATCCTAGAGCATAAATAAAATGCACCCTGTCAGAATATCCACAATATCACTCTTGGACGGCCCAGAGCTGCGGTGGGGGCCGGGCAGCTGGACGGCAGAGAATGAGGGCTGGAGAGAATGACAGGCCAAATCAAACAAAATCAAATTGAACTGGGTGTCCAGAAGATTAGCTGAAATGGAAGGTGGAGAAAACATGTTTTAGCAACATGATAAGAGAAATGAAGAAAGAATGCCTGGTCCTGACCTAAATTATTATTATTTTTTTAAATATGTATTTATTTGGGAGAGAGAGAGAGCATGCGTGCACACGAGCAGGGAGAGGGAAAAGCAGACTTCCCGCTGATTAGGGAGCCTGAAGCAGGGCTCGATCCTAGGACCCTGGGATCATCACCTGAGCCCAAGGCAGCTGCTTAACTGACTGAGCCACCCTGGCGCCCCCTGACCTAAATTATTAATATGAGATTTCAGTTTGGTTTGGTTTCTTTGTTTGATCTAAAAATCTTGCTCTTTGGGGTGCCTGGGTGGCTCAGTCTGTTAAGTGTCTGACTTCAGATCAGGTCATGATCCCAGGGTCCAGCTCAGCGAAGAACCTGCTTTTCACTCTCCCTCTGCTTGCCGCTCTGCCTACTGTGCTCTCTAATTCTGTATCACTTTTGACAATCCTTAGACTCACTTAACCTGCAGGGCAAGATGCCTGTCTGCACTCCTGTCCTCTGTGCTGGCCCCTTCGCTTGTGCTGTGACAGTCTTTCAGTACAGCAGGCCAATGTCTTTTCTATCAGAGAAGGTTTCTTGCTATTGGCCAGTGAGGATTACAGGTCCTTTAAAAAAACAAACTGATTTCTTCATCTCTATGTGGTGATATTTTTCTCCATTAAAACTTATACAGCTTTTAGGTTTCAGCTTTGCAGTGTTTGGCTACCTCCATTGGAAGGTTTTGAAGGGAACAGGTATGAATCTTGATGGGCCACCTTTAAAGAAGTTATTGTGGAAGCAGAAGGAGAGTCACCTGACAAAGGAATGACTCTTCAGGGCTCTGAGTTACCTAACTATATAAAGTGTGTTAAACAATGTCACAAAGGTGTGATACGGGGCCTTTCGAGTGGTGACAGTCTCTTCAGCTATTTCTTCAAGAACTGTTGAAAAGTGGTGGCTTATTAGGAGACCTATTACTCATTTAAGTTGAAACCATACCTTCATTTTTCTCAAAGGGAAAAGATTCTGTCATATATTCATATTTATATTTACTTTATTTCATAGATTTTATTTTTTAGATTTTATTTAAATTCAAATTAGTTAACATATAGTGTATTGTTAGTTTGAGGTGTAGAATTCAGTGGTCCATCGGTTGTGTACAAAAACACCCGGTGCTCATTCTATCAGGTGCCTCCTTAATGCCCATCACCCAATTATCCCATTCCCCCACCCACCTCTGGCCTGCCAGGTCTCTGGACAGTTCAGCTGCTAACCTTATGTATCTACCCTTGTAGGTTAAGGACCTTTTTTCCCTAGCTGCTTTCAGAATTCTCTCTTTAGGGTACCTGGGTGGCTCAGTGGGTTAAAGCCTCTGCTTTCAGCTCAGGTCATGATCTCAGGGTCCTGGGATCGAGCCCCGCATCGGGCTCTCTGCTGAGCAGAGAACCTGCTTCCTCCTCTCCCTCTCTGCCTGCCTCTCTGCCTACTTGTGATCTCTCTCTCTCTCTCTGTGTCAAATAAATAAATAAAATCTTAAAAAAAAAGAATTCTCTCTTTATCTTTGTATTTTTCAAGTTTCACTATGTGTTGTGGTGTTGTCCTGTTTTTGTTGATTTTTGAGGGGAGTTCTCTGTGCTTCTTGGATTTGAATGCCTTTTTCCTTCCCCAGATTAGGCAACTTCTCACCTATAATCTGTTCAAGTAAACCTTCTGCCCCTTTTCCCTGCTCTTCTTCTGGGTCTCCTATGATATGGATATTACTACGTTTTATGGAATCGCTGAGTTCTCTTTGTCCATCTTTGTGATCTAATAGTTTTCTTTCCCTCTTTTCAATTTCATTATTTTTCTTAATTTTATCTTCTGTATCACCTGTTTTCTCCTCTCCTTCTTCAGTCCTCTTTCTGATTATACCCAGTCTGTTTTACTTCTCAGTTATAACATTCTTTACTTCAGCCTCCCTAGTTATAGGTCTTTTATCTCTGTAACAAGGGTTTTTCTGGTGTCTTCTATGCTTTTTTTCAAGTCCAGCTAGTAGTCTTATGACTGTTGATCTAAATTCTTGTTCAGATATATTGCTTATATCTGTTTTCAGCAAGTCCCTGGCTGTGATATCTTCCTGATCTTTCTTTTGGGGAGAATTCTTCCATCATGTCATTTGGGTAAGTTTCTATCTTTTGTGTGTCATGAAACCTTCTTATGTTTCCTGTGCCTCAGAGTAATGCTCTGTTAAGAAGAGGTCCTACACTGTCCAGGGTCTGGCACTTCAGGAAGTGTTTCTGGCATAAGCTGTGTGCATCGTGCTGTTATGGTTCGGTGCTCTTTCCCGCTGGTCTGTCCTCTACAGAGGTCCTCCTTGCTTGTAGGTGGAGAGTGTTTGGACCCTTAACTAGATGTGCTTTGATTTTTTGTTGAAAAAAGCCTGAAAAAAGGGAAAGAAAGAAAGAAAATGAGCAGGGGGGTGGGAAGGCGGGGGGAAGAGAGGGAAAAAAATGTCTGCTTCAAAAGAAAAAAAAGAAAAAGGAAAATGAACAACAACAACAACAAAAACCCAATCACAAAAACTATAAGCCTGATTCCAAAGGAAAAAAAAAAAAAAAGAAAAGGAAAAAAAAAGAAGACTGATCCAAAAAAAAGAGAAAAGGAAACAAACAAAAAAATAACAAAGAAGCAAAAACTGTAACCTGATTCCAAAAGGAGAAAAAGAAGAAGAAGAAGAAACAATATAGCCTGGTCCTATTTCCACCAGAACTGAAGGGGATGCCCTGAAACACTGTATGATCAGTAGACTTGGTGTGGGGATGGGCTGCCTGTGTTGCTCCTCTGAGGGAGAACCTCCCCTCTCCCCCTGCAGTGATGGCTCAGAGTCAGTCCTGCCCCAGTAAAAAAAAAAAGCACTTGTCAAGCACAGGGAGGGTGGGGTTTGATGTTAGCAGCTCCCACCTCCACTGGGGGTTGCTGTGTTGCTCTCTGACAACCAGCTGCGTTGGTAGTGGGGATAAAATGGTGACACTCCACTCTCTTGTCCTGGAACAGGAGATCTCACACCCCCTGCTGTTCAAAAAGATGGTACAGAAAAGTGAGGGCCGTCAGCACTCCAGATGCCCCATCTCCTGCATTCTACATTTGGCCAGTGGTTGGGATTCAAAACTCTGAATCTTAAAGGAACCAGCACCACTCAGATCCACCTCGTCCTCCAGATTAGAGCCTCCCTGTGCACTGATCAGGTGCCCTTTATCCCAGAAAAACATTCCCCTGCCTGCGTGGTGGGTGAAATCTATGGTATGTCACCATGAAAAGCAGAGAGCTGGTTATCCACCCTCTCCATGCATCTTTGTCCCCTGTGGATGAAAGGCTGGCTGCTGGAACCTGCAGGGTCTTTTATCCTTTTACTCCAGGAAGGGGACCAATCCCTCCCAGTGTGACCCAGGAGATCCCTATACCACTTTGTGTGTAGCCCCAGCCAAAGCTCTCCTTCTCTCCAGGAGTGGACGCTGCGGCTCCGCTCCGCTGAGGGTCATGCACTTCCAAAACCTCAGAGTTTGAGTCGTTCCGCTCACTGTTGGCAAAAAAACCTGTGCCACTCAGGTCCCATCCCCCAGTCTGTGGTCAGAGAGGTTTTTTTCTTGTGTGACCTGATGCCACATTCTATCATTCCCGTTCTCCCTCTCTTCCTTTTCTCTCCCCACAGAAAGGGTTCCCTCCCTTTTCTCTCCCCCAGTTCACTTCTACACACCTTGCACCTGCCAGCTGTCTCCCTCCAGCCATAGAGATCCTTCCTCTGGTCCTCAGATTGACTTCCTGGGTGTTCCAAGTGATCTGATCTCAATACCACTGTGTTCAAGGGACAAGGTAAGCCCACGGTCCTCCTACTTCTTTGCCATCTTAACTCCTCCTCTACACATACTTTATTTTTAAATGAGAAATATATTTGTAATAGATATAGCTTTGAAGATGATTAATCATATTTAGTTATATTTATCAAAAAAATAAAGGGGACTTTTTCTCTTGTTTGTTTGCCATCACTGTTTGCTTCCCACAAAGGCTCAGAATGTCATCATTCTCAGGGTCTATAGAATTCATCTGGCTGAAGCTGAGATAGAAGTGCTGGGTGTCCACGTTTGAGAAGGGAAGAGAAGGTGATGTATTTGAATAATTGTGCCTCAGCCAGCAGGTGTTCTGTTTGTTGCCTTCTTCAAATTTATTAGCCATCATCCACCTTAGAGGAAAATCCCAGGGAGTTGTCAGCACATGAAGGAGTATCAGGCAAGATTTCAAAGGCTCTTTGCCCAAGGCTCTCATCTTGTGAACCTCATCTTATCTACTGTGTGACTTCGTCAATTATCACATATTTTACTTCTTGTATTGCCAAGAAAATACAGAATGGACTTCTCAGGTGTGCTTGAAATATGGGCTAAATAGAATTTTACCTTCGGTATTGTACTGTTGGAACAGTTTAGATTGCCATCTATTCAAATCCCATGGGTCTGTTTTTATAATATCTACTTTATATTAATTTGCTTCTACCTTTTAATGAAGTACCAAAAGTAAGGTTAAAAAGCCCAGTGGATAATGCTGACTCCCCCAAAGTATGACTAATCTCTTCACTTTCGTTCTTCCCGTGAGATACTCAGATCAGTCTGAGTATTTCAGGGAATATTTGACAGCCCCACATTTAAAATCAGTAAGATTTCCTTGGGGTGCCTGGCTGGCTTAGTCGGTAGAGCATGTGGCTCCTGACCTTGGGGCCATGTTGGGCCTAGAGATTACTTAAAAAAAAAATCATTAGGGGTTTCCTTACAAAAAAAATAGGAATCCGGCCTTAGAATACCTGATAGGAAGTTCTAGAACACTTTAACTTCCTGACATTCACAGTTAATCCTGTTCTAGAGACAGCCCAGTGTTTATTAAGAACACAGATTCTGGAACCTACTTATGTGTGTGTTGGATCCTCATTCTGCCAGTTAACAGCTGTAAGGTCTTAAGCGAGTGACTTAACGTATATGTATTAACACAATAAATATTTTCTATTATTACTCTAATTATTAGAATCAGTGGTGCTACTCAATATAATCTCAGCATCCTCAGTTATTTTTATTTTTATTTTTATTTTTTTTTTAAAGATTTTATTCATTTATTTGACAGAGAGAGATTACAAGCAGGCAGAGAGAGAGGAGGAAGCAGGCTCCCTGCTGAGCAAAGAGCCCGATGTGGGCCTCTATCCCAGGACCCTGAGATCATGACCTGAGCCGAAGGCAGAGGCTTTAACCCACTGAGCCACCCAGGCGCCCCTCAGTTATTTTTAGAAAATTAATGTAAAAATACAACAAATAATCATAGTTCTCTCTCCAAAGTTATTTAGGTGGGGGCGGGTAGGATATCTCACATAAGTTATTCATTTTTGTTTGTTTTGATACCCTTTTACTTTTAGAATGACTTTAGTAAATGTTCTGCTTATTATCAGGACAGGATTTTTACAGTTGGTGCTTTTTAATTCCCTTCTGTGAATGTGAAAACAAAGCTGAAAGTTCTTGTTTTTGGAAACATTCCCAACAAGGCCTTAGGATGATGACTGTTGTGCTACCCAAGGATATAATATACTATAGTTGAATACAAATTTGCTATGATAACCAAAGCACAGTTTGCAGGTTAGAGACCCTTTATGCATTCCATGAAATTACAAAGACTGCTGCCTCTCCTGTCCAAAGATGGAAGGTTCTATAAGGGAATTTCTTGATGCTTGCAATTTGGAGCAATTTGTAGAGCTTCTCCTTAAATTATTTACATACTTTTGTAAGGATATAAAGAATATTAATTTCAGTGTGTGTGATATATTTGAAAGACAAAACGCTGAGAAATAGAGACTGTTTCTTATGCATAAGTTTAATTGATGATATTTGATACCCAAAGTTTCTAGTTATTGTATATCTTAGCCTGGTGCCCAATGAACATACTTGTAATTTGGAATTTTCTGTCACTGTATTTGTGTAATTTTTTTTCCAGGTTTCTTTCCAGTTAGTGATTCTTTTTTTTTTTTTTAAAGATTTTATTTATTTATTTGACACAGAGAGAGAGAGATTACAAGTAGGCAGAGAGGTAGGCAGAGAGACAGGGAGAGGAGGAAGCAGGCTCCCTGCTGAGCAGAGAGCCCGATGCGGGCCTCGATCCCAGGACCCTGGGATCATGACCTGAGCCGAAAGCAGAGGCTTTAACCCACTGAGCCACCCAGGCGCCCAGTTAGTGATTCTTTTTTCTCAGGCTGACCTTCATTTCCTATCCCTCAGTCCAGGCAGAACCTGTACTGTGACTGATTTTAGTTATCTCTACTTCAGCTCTCCTGTCTTACCTCTGAAATTGTGAAATGCTCATCATGCTTACTGCAGTGACTACTGTCCTACCTCTAATTAATTCTGACCATGTTTATTCCTTGATATCCGTGAAGTCTCAAGTGAAAGTATCCTCTGTAAGCCTGTCAGTGTCCTTAATGACATTCCCAGGGTTGGGAATCAAAGGGAAAAATGTTGATCATCAGTGTTCTTGTCTGACCGTGGCAATAGAGCTGATACAAGAAGATTCTTCATCTCTGAAATTTCAATTCACTTTTCTTCCATGACTTCGAGTTTAAAAAAAAAAATTGAGGAAGTGAGAGTGGGTTAGCAATTGTATTTTTAGTTGTTATCCAAGAGTTAACATCAGGGCCCCCTTGGCCCACCTAAAAAGAGTACATTCTCTCCAATCTTGTCCCAACAGCTAGACAGTTCAATGAATTTTAATGCAGGTATGCTAATCATTCATACATGGATTACTCATATATCAGAAATAAATTCATATTCTTCAGAGGCAGTACCATAGAGTGGAGAAGGTCCAGACATTCAAGTTACTTATTGTTAGTATGGCTTTTAACAATTGCCTTGCACTTCAATTTTTCATATTTAAGATGAGAATAATATTTTCTCCACAAATTTATTGTATTACATGAGCTGGTAAGTGTATAGCACCTAGTATAGTGGTTGGGACAGAGAAGTTCTTTACTAAATTATAACTATGTAATATATCTATATAATTTAGTAAAAATTATAATATGCATTTATATTTCTATATTATGTATATTCTTTACTAAATTGTATGTGTAAATATATATAAATATGTGTATTTTAAGAGATTTTACTTATTTATTAGAGAGAGAGAGCACACAATCACGGGGACTGGCAGGCAGAAGGAGAGAGAGGGAAGCAGGCTCCTTGGTGAGCAGGGAGCCTGATGTAGGGCTCAATCCCAGGACTCTGAGATCATGACCTGAGCTGAAGGCAGATGCTTAACGGAATGAGCCACCCAGGCACCCCTACTAAATTACATGATTAGTGGTTCGATACTGCTGTCTGTTATCATTAGCATGCATCATTTTTACCACTATCATCACCATGTCACCCTGATCTGGGAAAACACCACTCATCTTTACTGTTCTTCCCCAAGAAAAAGCCTAAAGCAAAAACAAAATTCCAAGTGGCTTATAATAGGTCTCAGAAAAAGCTTTAGGCTTAGCTATCTTGATCTTTTGTAAGAGGGCTTGGATGAGAAGATTAAGAGAAGTATAAATCTTCGCAACAATTAATCTCTTCTTATTTATTCTAAGGACCTTCCCACCTAGAAGCTAGTAGAAGGTGTTTATTCAGCCCCCGCCCCCACCACACACACCCCTTCTTGATCTGGTCTGTCTTTTAAAATTGAACACGTCCCCATTGAGAAGCTCTCTTGGTTCAAACAATGTTTAGAATCTGTCCTGAATAATTGGCTCCAATCCTGGAGAAAATAACTTTATAATTCAGGAAAGATGGTCTGAATTATACATGGGTATGTCCTGAATTATAAACTGATCTGTCTGTTAGGTGGTCATTCAAAACTTTGAGGAGATTATTATTAAGGTAACTTTGTTGTCATTAAAAATGGAAACTTTTCCAAACTTTTTACATAAGAAAGTTAGACTGGGGTTATGGTTTTTTTTTTTTGGAGGAAGATTACAGAGGTAAAGTGTCATTTTCATTATATCATATCAAGAGTACTTCCTATCAACATGACTTATCCTTGTTGATGTTGACCTTGATTACATGAGTAAGATAGTATTTGTCAGGTTTCTATCCTGTAAAGTTACTTACCTGCCCCCCACCTTCCTATACTATACTGTTTAAAGAAAGTCAGTTTGTGTTGCCCACACTGAAGTAGTGGGGAGTGATACTTTACTTTTTTGAGAGCAGGGTATCTATATGAATCATTTGGAATTCTGCATGAGAGATATGTCCTTTCTCTCCTATTTATTTATTCAATAGTATATTCATATCAGTATGGATTCATGGATATTATACTGAATTTCTATATTATTGGAAAATAGAAGACTCAGAATAAAACAGAAAGGAAGAAATTAAAAAAAACCTAGTTGTTTCACTGCAAATTTATTCTTATTTTAAGGTGTTGTGAGCAAAAGTTCATAATCATTCCCTTTTTTTCGTTACTAGTCATGCTGATGTATACATGCAATTTCCATAATTTTACAAAACTTAAAACATACATAAGAAGAGGAGGAGGATTTGTATTTTCTTTTTTCTTTTCTTTTTTAAGATTTATTTTATTTACTTGCAAGAGAGTGCAGTGGGGAGGAGCAGAGGGAGAGGGAGAGAAACACAAGCAGACTCCTTGCTGAGAACAGAGCCCAGAGCGGGGCTTGATCTCACAACCCCAAGATCACACCTGAGCTGAAACCAAGAGTCAGACGCTCAACCAACTCTGCCACCCAGGCACTCCAGGATTTTTATTTTAAAATATAATACATACATTTGAGAAATTTTCTCTCCTTAGGCATTTAGCATCAGGAAATATTAGGAATATGAGACTCAATAGAATATAGCAAAACATAATTTGTATCAGAACCATTGGTCCTAGCCTAACAAGAAAGAAGTTTTATACATCACAAGGTACAGTGGATATTCCAAAGCAGGGGTAATTTGTTTCACTACTCCTGAAAAATATTCTAGTATTTGTACTAGAAATTTGTACTAAAAATTGCTTTATAATTTTTCTTTAAAGCTAATTCTCTTCTTAAAGGGGAGACACATTTCTGTTTTCATATTTCCTATCACAAGAGGGGCTTAAGCTATTCTTTTTTTTTAAGATTAATTTATTTATTAGAGAGAGAGCATGAGAGGGGGGCAGAGGGAGAAGGAGTCTTAAGCAGACTCCATGATGTGTGTGGAGCCCAATGCAGGGCTCGATCCCATGACCCTGAGATTGGGACCTGAGCCAAAACCAAGAGTCAGATGCTTAACTGACTTTGCCATCCAGGTGCCCCAGGGGGCTTATGCTATTCTGATAGGACAGTGTTGACCAAGAGTAATTGCATTTGGTCCCACACCTGCTTATGCTGGTTAGGCTTATGTTTTGAAAGTCCATACTCCAGTTAAAATTACGAAAATCTGTAAGATTGTAGTAAGTTAGTAGTTGTTCCTATGAAAACTGAACTTAATACTCACACATGGAAATTAAGAAACAAAACAGATGAACACAGGGGAAGGGAAGAAAAAATAAAATAAGGAAAACAGAGAGAGGCAAACCATAAGAGACTTTCAACTATAGGAAACAAACAAGGGTTGCTGGAGGGGAGGTGGGTAGGGGCTGGGTGATGGGCAGTAAGGAGGGCACTTGATGGACTGAGCACTGGGTGTTCTATGTAATTGATGAATCACTGAATTCTACCCCTAAAACTAATAATACACCATATGTTAACTAAATTGAATTTAAATAAAAAAAATTTAAAAAGATACAATTCAGGAATTGTTAAACAAAATTATAAATTCACATACTTAGCAAGTATTTAACTTTTTACCCTGCTTAGAAAACCTCAAACTGAAATCATAGACATTGCCTCATAGGTAGGCTGGCTTGTGTGGAAGTACTTGTTTTATGGTTGGAGATCCAGTATCCCACACCCAACTGAGCATTTTCCTTGAAACAAAGCGTTATCATTACTATTTGGATTAAATCCGAATGGGTTAGACTTCTATGTAGTCCTGGAATCTTCTGCCATATCCCCTTCTCTGGGGTGTGAGATGTGTTTGCGGTAAGCGGAGGGCTCATCAGACAAGTTTTGTCTTGTAAAAATATTTACTGAAGAAAGGTACCCTGAAGTGGGCAAAAGGCAATATACCGAAAATATTGGGTTGAAATATTAATACATTTCTAAGTGAAAAAATTACTGTCTGTAGAAAAAAGAATAAAAGCACCTTATGCTACACGGAAAAGCTCATTGAAGATGTCAACATTTTAAAATTTATTGACTATAAAATGCTACTTTGAAAATGATTGCAGGCAATTTTGTGTGGGGGGGTAATAACGACAACATCCAAAAACAAACCAATAAAAGCATTTAGAAAAACTACATCTGTTAGAAGAATTACAGTGACCTAGGATTAGACAGATGTGGTTAAGAAACTGATTAAGGTATGTGAATGCGTATTGAGACTACTTATTTATTATGCTTATTTATTATTCTGCTTATTATTATTTTAAAATATATAATGTAAAGATTTTTAAATATATGTTTTAATATACATGTGCATATTTTTTAGCAAGAATTCTAATTGAGAAAAGTTTTTAAATAAAACCATTTGTCAGTTAATAAGTAAGTATTTCAAAAGATTATATAATTTTAATTACTTTAGTAACTTCTTCACTCTCAAAAGTCCTATTTTGATGATAAATTGTATGGTCACCCACAATATTGATGTGGAAATCCAATCATTGATTCCGTAATCTAAGAAAGGTCCTCTGTCCTCATTTTATGGATTGGTGAAAAGTGTTCAACTCTTTCTAAATAAAAATAACGTGTTTTGTATTATCCTTTTGTTGCCAGTAATTATCTATTTCATTGATTAACAAACTCAATTGGGATTAGTTTCACTTGCATAGAACAAAGCAAGATAGAAGAAACTAGATAAAAGTTTATTGCAGCCTCAAAATAAAATGTAGTGGATAGTGAAGCTGGCCTCTGATTGAAAGTCTGTGCTCTTATTCACTCCTCGGTGTGGAGCAGTTACAATGCTTTCAACTATTAAGTAAAGAAAATCCAACTACAAGTATCCCTCTTAAACATAAGGGTTTAATTCTCCATGTAATGATAAATCTGGAATTAGAGAAAGTTCCAGGGTTGGTTGGTTTAGTGGCTCAACAATATCCTTAAGGAGCCAGGTCTTTGCAATCTTTTAGCAATTTTTTTTTTAAAGATTTTAGTTATTTATTTGACAGAGAGAGATTACAAGTAGGCGGAGAGGCAGGCAGAGAGAGAGAGAGAGAGAGAGAGAGAGAGAGAGAGAGAGAAGGAAGCAGGCTCCCTGCTGAGTAGAGAGCCCAATGTGGGGCTCGATCCCAGGACCCTGAGATCATGACCTGAGCCAAAGGCAGGGGCTTTAATCCACTGAGCCACCCAGGCGCCCCTCTTTTAGCAATTTGTGATTGCAAGACAGATGAATAGCAACCAGAGAAAAAGAAGAGGGTCTCCTCTTGCATTCCATGTTATTTTTGGAGAAAACTTTTCTAAGAAATCCTACAGCAGATTTGTCTGTAGGTCTCATCAACCAGAATTGGGTCACATGTCCATGGCCGAACCAATCACTATTAAGGGAAATGGGACATCATGTCATAATTATGACAACAGTCATAGTTCACCTCAGAGAATTAATCTTCTTACTTAAGAGAATAAAGCCCCAAACAGAAGTCTGATTTGCTATCAAGGAAGAAGGGGCCTGCCTGTTGGGTACATAATCAACAGTATTCATGTTAACAGTTAGCTATCTCCATATTTGCTATCATGATCAATTACATTGTGGCCACCTTCCTTCACATCCTGTAATCACACTGAGCTTATGGGAATTTTCCAGTTAATTGCAATTGGTAGACATGTTCTCACATCCTGCAAAATGAATCTTCAAAGGTAGACAGTTGAGCTTGAGCCTCTTTTTTTTCTCCAAAATATCCTCAAGTCTCTTGGATAAATTGGATACATGTTCTATGACCATACTATTAATTTAAATAAGTATTCTTGAATACATAATATATTTAAAGTAACCCACAACTTGTGGTGTGATATAGAATGAATAAGGTAGGGTTTCTGTCTTTAAGGATCTTAGATTATAATAAGCATAAAGATAATCATCATTATTTAAGCTTAGGACATCATTTTATTATCTAAGTAGAATATGTTTCAAGAAGCACCTAGATGTCTCGGGCACTAATTCTCCTAGGGAAAAACTTAACACCAAAAAAAAAAAAAAAAAAAAAAAAATCAGTAGCATATGTCCTTTCTTATGTTTAAAAAAAAAAATCCCAAACCAGGTTTATTGAATGAAGATGCTGTCCTAATTGGCAACCTGTCTGGAAGAAAACAAAGTTAGGTCCCTTCCTTAGATCATTCATTAAAATAAATTCTAGATAGATCAAAATTTAAGAAAAGAAAATATTAAAGATAATAGGAAACATGGCAGGAAATGAGACAGAAACCTAGGAACATAAAGGAAAAGGATGGTATGTTTCATCCTATAAAGATAGAAATAAGTTAATATGACAAAAGACCACAAAGTCCAAATACAAATGATAGTTGGAAAGGGCAATAATAGAAATTATAGATCAAGAGTTATATCCCTAGAATAAAAAGATTCCTATGCATTTTTGCATGTGCAGGTCCTCTGCGCTAAACAATTAACATGTGGGGATGTTTGGAAAGTTTTCAAATACTTGTTTAATTTGCTCAGCTTGGAAGGTGTCTATTGCTGTACACAGAGTGGGATAGCCTCCTACCTCGGCAGAATACCAGTCAGACTGCTGCATTTTCCACAACAAAATGAAGAGTTTACCTCTAGTTCTCTGATATTTAAAGGATGTGTTTTGAACCTCAGCTAACATCATAGCCTAGAAGTAATACAAATGAAGTTGAAGAAGAAATTCATGCTGATTACAAAGCGGCTTTGCATAAAGTTCTTTTGAGACATCTACTATTTGAGAAAGAGTTCTTTCCATTCTTTGGTGAAGTCATCAGGGAACAGCGTTTCTAAGCCACAGTATCTCATACTAGTATCCCTTTATGTTTTGTTCTGTCTCTGTGGGGAGGATTTGTAATTGAAACCTGCATTTGAGTGACATTTCTGTGCCCTTTATAAAGCCATAATTGATTAAATATCAAATTTTTACAATGTTAGCCAGATTCTCTACTATAGGCCAGAGATGAATTAATTCCTATTTAAATTTATTTCCAGGAATAAGATTGTTTTTGCTGATGAATTTGTTCTTTTTCAAAAAATTATTCTCCCTGGGAAACTTAATATCAAATACGATGTCCCAATTTAGCAATTAGTTTCAGAAATCTTGTAACGAATTATCCATTTATCTTTTTAGATGGTCACCTTTCTACTTCGAAATTTTCTAAACTAGTATTCTCCAATTTTACGATGTTTTTAATTTATTAAGTCATGTGAGGTTTTGGAAGCAGAAAGTACAAATCCCTCATCTTTTTTTTTCAATTAACATGTATTATTTGTTTCAGGGGTACAGGTTGGTGAATCATCAGTCTTTCACAGTACAAAGTGCTCACCATAGCACATATCTTCCCCAAAGCCATCACCCAGCCACCCCATCCCTCCCACCCCCATCCCCTCCAGCAACCCTCATTTCCTCAGTTTGTTTCCTGAGATTAAGAATCTCCTGTGGTTTGTCTCCCTGTCTGGTTTCATCTTGTTTCATTTTTCCCTCCCTTCCCCTATGATCCTCTGTCTTGCTTCTCAAATTCATTATATCAAAGAGATCATATGATAATTGTTTTTCTCTGATTGACTTATTTTGCTTAGCATAATACCCTCTAGTTCCATCCAAGTCATTGCAAATGGCAAGATTTCATCTTTCTGATGGCTGCATAGTATTCCATTGTATATATATACTGCATCTTCTTTATCCATTCATCTATTGATGGACATCTAGGCTCTTTCCTTAGTTTGGATATTGTGGACATTGCTGCTATAAACATTTGGGAGCATGTGCCCCTTCGGATCACTGCAATTGTATCTTTGGGGTAAATACCCAGTAGTGTGATTGCTGGGTTGTAGGGTAGCTCTATTTTCAACTTTTTGTGAAACCTCCATGCTGTTCTCCAGAGCGGCTGCACCAGCTTGCCTTCCCACCAACAGTGTAGGAGGGTTCCCCTTTCTCCACATCCTCACCAACACCTGTTGTTTCCTGACTGGTTAATTTTGGCCATTGTGACTGGTGTGAGATGGTATCTCACTGTGGTTTTACAAATCCCTCATCTTATATGCAACAGAACAGAGGCTCAGAAATGCTAAGTGACTAGTCTAGTCTCATGCTAATATGCAGTTGAACCAGGGCTAGAGACCAGTACTTGACTGTCAGTGTAGGATAGTTCTACAAGGGCCCCTGTGTGGTTCAGTTGGTTAAGAGTCTGACCCTTGGTTTTGGCTCAGATCATGATCTCAGGG
The DNA here is from genome assembly GCA_002007465.1 of Ailurus styani. Taxonomy (NCBI): domain Eukaryota; kingdom Metazoa; phylum Chordata; class Mammalia; order Carnivora; family Ailuridae; genus Ailurus; species Ailurus styani. Next base: position 1,070,360 of record LNAC01000361.1, read on the forward strand.
TCATGGGACTGAGCAGCCCTGGTTCGGACTCTGAGCTCAGCACAGAGTCTGCTTGAGATTCTCTCCTCTCCCTCCCTCTCACTTGCACGCATGCTCTCTCTCTCTCTCAAATAAGTAAATAAATCTTAAAAAAACAAAAAAACTTGTTATGTATTACTTTCTAACTTCCTGGTCAAGTTTTCAGTTTGAAATACTACTCCTCCAGAATCAGGGAAATTGTAGTTTCTAGGATTTGATAGCAAGTCTCAATTTCCAGTTGTGTCTTTGGAATTAATTATTTTCTTTTTAAATTTAAATTCTAGTTAACATATAGTGTAATATTAGTTTCAGGAGTAGAATATAGTGGTTCATCACTTAATATAACACCCAGTGCTCATCACAAGTGCCATCCTTAATGCCCATCACCCATTTAACCTGCCCTCCTCCCTGCTCTCCTCCCCTCCAGCAACCCTCAGTTTTCCCCCTATACTTAGGAGTCTGTTTTATTGCAGGCCTCTCTCTCTTTTTTTAACCCCTATGTTCATCTGTTTCATTTCTTAAATTCCACATATGAGTGAAATCATATGGTATTTGTCTTTCTCTGACTGACTTATTTTGCTTAGCATAGTAACACTCTAGCTCCATCAACATCATTGCAAATAGCAAGATTTCATTCTTTTTGATGTCTGAGTAATACTCCATTGTATGTATAGATCCACATCTTCTTTATCCATTCATCTGTGGATGGATATCTGGGCTCTTTCCACATTGCTGCTATAAACACTGGAGTGCAGATGCCCAAATCACTATTTTTGTACCTTGAGTAAATACTTAATTGTGCAATTGCTGGGTTATAGAGTACTATTTTTAACTTTTTGAGGAACCTCCGTACTATTTTCCAGAGTGGTTGCACCAGTTTGCATTCCCACCAATAGTATAAATGTAAGAGGGTTCCCTTTTCTCTGCTTCCTCACCAAAATCTGTTGTTTCCTGAGTTGTTAATTTTGGCCATTCTGACAGGTGTGAGGTGGTATCTCATTGTATTTTGATTTGTATTTCCCTGGTGATGAGTGATGTTGAGCATCTTTTCATGTGTCTGTTGGTCTTTGGAGAAATGTCTATTCATGCCTTCTATCCATTTCTTAACTGGATTATTTGATTTTTGGGTGTTGAGTTTGATAAGTTCTTTATAGATTTTGGATACTAGCTTGTCAGCTATGTCATTTGCAAATATCTTCTCCCATTCTGTAGGTTGCATTTTAGTTTTGTTGTCATTTCCTTTGCTGTGCAGAAGCTTTTTTTTTTTTTTAAGATTTTATTTATTTATTTGACAGAGAGAGAGACAGAGAGAGAGGGAACACAAGCAGGGGGAATGTGAGATGGAGAAGCAGGCTTCCTGCAGAGCGGGAAGCCTGATGCGGGGCTCAATCCCAGGACCTTGGGATCATGACCTGAGCTGATGGCAGATGCTTGACGACTGAGCCACTCGGGTGCCCTGCACAGAAGCTTTTTATCTTGATGAAGTTCCCATAGTTCATTTTTGCTTTTGCTTTCCTTGCCTCTGGAGACAAGTCTAATAAGAAGTTGCTCTGGTCAAGGTGAAAGAGGTTGCTGCTTGTGTTCTTCTCTAGGATTTTGATGGTTCCTGTCTCACATTTAGGTCTTTCATCCCTTCTGAATTTGTTTTTGTGTCTGGTGTAAGAAAGTGGTCCGGTGTCATTCTTCTGCATGTTGTTGTCCAGTTTTCCCAACATCGTTTGTTGAGGGGACTTTTTGCCATTGCACATTCTTTCCTGCTTTGTTAAGATGGCAGAATAGTAGGAGGATCTTATGCTTGCTCATTCCTTGGAACACAGCTAGATAAATATCAAATCATTCTAAACACCCAAGAAATTGATCTGAGAACTGAGAGAACAAACTCCCCACGTAGAGGGAGGGAAGAGGCCACATTATGGAAGGTAGGAAGTGTAGAGATGTGATTTGGGGGATAAAAGGATTACAGGCGCTGTAGAGGGGTGGGAGCCCTGATCACAGAGAGAGAGAGAGAGAGAGAGAGAGAGAGAGAGCACACAAGCATGAGAGACCAGTACACAGGGATCGCATAAGAAACACACTTTTCCCAAATCATCACCTGGAAAAACAAGAGGAGCTGATTACTGTGAGTTTTTATGACCAGTGGAGCTCAAAGACTGGAATTTTAGAGGTCTGCACTATGACCTGTGTGGAACCTGGCCATTACTGTGGTGCTCTTGTGGAATGAATTAATTTTTAAAGGCAGTTCCTTATAGTGGTTTAATGTTATTTTAAAGGTGTATATTAAGAGCAAGTAGGGTGCCTGGGTGGCTCAGTGGGTTAAAGCCTCTGCTTTCAGCTCAGGTCATGATCTCAGCGTCCTGGGATTGAGGCCCGCATCGGGCTCTCTGCTCAGCAGGGAGCCTGCTTCCTCCTCTCCCTATCTCTCTCTGCCTGCCTCTCTGCCTACTTGTAATCTCTCTCTGTGTCAAATAAATAAATAAAAAAATCTTTAAAAAAAAAAAAGAGCAAGTAGACACGTATTTAAATTTCTAAATATATTTTTACTATTTAGTAGTGGTCTGGCCCTGTATTAGTATGACTTTGACTTTGAAAAAAATCCAAATATTATATATAGTTATAAATTATAATATAGTAGAAAGTCACACAATATTTCTCCCCAAATAGCTCATCAGTGCTGTTTTGTAAATGTTTCTACCCAGGAAAAACACCACTTGACATATAACCAGAGGAATACATTTCAGCTTTCTTCTTTGTGACTTTTCATCTCGTCTTTGACTACCAACCCAAGAATTCTTTTTTTTTTTTAAGATTTTATTTATTTATTTGACACAGAGAGAGAGATTACAAGTAGGCAGAGAGGCAGGCAGAGAGAGAGGAGAGAGGAGGAAGCAGGCTCCCTGCTGAGCAGGGAGCCCAATGTGGGCTTCGATCTCAGGACCCTGGGATCATGACCTGAGCTGAAGGCAGAGGCCTTAACCCACTGAGCCACCCAGGCGCCCCAACCCAAGAATTCTTGAATCTGGCAGGTGTTCTCTAGATTTTCATATACTTGATTTAAAACAACCAATTTTCTATGATTTCCTTTCTAATTGTATGTCATACCAGCTATTATCTTATTCCTTGATATCTAGATGACTAATCTCCCAAAGGCTGTTTGTAGCTATATCTAGCATTCAGGTATTTGCCAAATTAAAAAAAAAATGTTTCCCTTCTGAGCGTTGCACCAAAAGAAGCCCTGACTAGCACTAGCTGCCAAACTGGCTGACCATTTCTCCCCGATCCTCTCTACTGCACATAGAAGAATGTGAACAGGTGCATGGCTGCCTTTCCCCAAAGGGAAAAAAAAAAAGGGGTTTTCAACTAAAGTACATTTCCAGCCATACTGAAATACACATTATTGGAAAAAAAGAGGCCAAATTATTAGGGATATCTTTATCTTCATATTGATCCCGTTGAGGTCCCTGGAACTACGTGCAGAAGAATTGGGTGAGGTAGGCAGTGTGTGAAACATTGCCTGGTTTGTCGTGAATCATCGTGAATCACCATATTAACACACATTTCCTAGAGCTTCCTGCAAGTCTGGATGGCACCAAGGGGGTTGCTATGGATTTACAGTGTTTAGTTTCCTGCTGGTGTGCAGAGCTGTGGGTGACAGCAGGTCATGGGTTTGTGGCAGATGGAGTGGCTGCTTTTCCATGCCCAACCCCAGCACAGACAGAAGCTTTTCAGCTGGGAGACAAGGTTCTCACAAGACCAGAATCAGCCAGTGTGTTAGAGACAAGGCAAACTAACAGTGTTATAAAACATTACTCCAGAAAGAAATTTTGTTTGCTCTTCCAGCCATATCATACATGAGTCTAAGTCTAGATTTCTAGGGATGGGGACTTAACCGATTGCTACAGTGCTACACCATGCTCCTTACAACACCTTGAAAGTTCATTTTATGATAAGGAGATATCAGGTTCTTTATCAGGTGATCTCTGTCTTTATTGTTCATTATGGAAAATTTAAAATAAAAACAGAAAAGAGAATAATGTAAAAAACGAATTATCCAGGTCCAAGAATTACCAGCATATGGCCACTTTTATTTCAACTGTAATTTTTATATTCCCCTTCCCCTAATGGATCATGTTGAAGCAAACTTCAGATGGCCTATTATTTTATGTTAGAGTTTAGTGTGCATTGTAAAAAAAAAGAGGACTATTTTAGCATATTATATTTCCCAAATTAAAAACAATTCTTACAATCACTAAATGTCCACTCAGTATCCTGATTTACCTGATTATCTCATGAAGGTCTGTTCATAGTTGGTATTATTTGAATCAGTTCCCCAACAAGGTCTGTAATTCATGGTATGTGTCTTTCTATGTTTAGGGTGCACATTAAGACTTCTAAATAACAGTTCTTCCTTCCTGTTTTTTTTCCCTCTTTCTTCTTTTTCTTCTCCCCCCCTACTTTTTTCTCTTGCCCTTTATTGTTGAAGAAAACAGGTCTGTTTTTAGAATTCCGTACATCCTGGTTTTAGCTGATGGAATTCCAGGAGGTGTCATTTACTGTGTTCCTTTCAACTCCTGGATTTTCTGTGAAAGAGCAGGTAGGCCTAGAGGTTTAATCAGACTTCATGTTTTTGTTTGTTTGTTTGTTTTGGTTTTTGTTTTGGTTTTGTTTTGTTTTTTTTTTGGCGGCAAGACTACCTGATTAGTGGTATAATGTATTTCTTCTTGAATCACATCAGAAGGTTCATGATTATCTGGTTGTCATTTTTTGTGATAACTGATCAGTGAGTTTAGATGTTGTCAGCTGATCCGTCCATTATAACTTCCCAGCTGCCCTTCATCTACTGGTTTTAGTAGGCTTTGCCCATTATTGCCTAGATTCATTATTTCTTCAGGGTTGCAAAAGGGTTCTACTCTAATTCTTTCATTCCACTTGTATTTATTAGCTAGAATTTATTCATAAAGAAGAACATTCTTTTATGGATTACTTCAATAATCTGGAAAACTCTATAGTAAAGGCAAGACAAAATTTTATTTTTTCCTTCTCGTTTTGTTTATCTTATCATTTTGAGGCAACTATCAAGCCCTCGTCTTGACTAATATACGCAAGAGTGTACACAGTAACCAGAGAAATGACATAATACGATGGAAATATCAGAGACCTAGATACCCGAGAATTAAGGGGCCTCATCTTGTCATTGCAGGGTGTGTTGTAGTTGGTTTATATGGGTGACATTTATGGTGCCAGAATTGCTCTGTAGGCTAAAGGAATATCTAATTATGAAGTTTGTATTTCTAAATTTCTACAGAGAAATTCAATTCTTATTCCCATCATTTCTGGCATTATCAGGATCTCTGTCTGCTGCCTTTATTCATAATATACATTCTTAGTTCTGATAAATGTATTTGTAATTTCACTTGCCATTCTTTCTATTTCATGTTAGTTTCTCTTGTTTATCATGGAAAATCCCACTGAATATTTGGCTCCATTTTTTTTGTGTGAATAAATCTATTTTTTTGTTCTTTGTTTTGCCCTCCAACTTAACTAACCCAAGAAACTGCTTTCATTGAATTGTTAAGCACTTATTCTGGGCAGAATAAACTATGTATTTACCTACTAATGTTTTTCTCTTTGATTACCTTTGATTCTGCTTCTTGTTGGTTGTGAGAACTTGGGCAACACATCTTTCCTCTCTAGTCTCAGTTCCCTCATTAGTAAAATTCACAGTGATAAACCTAATCCCAGGGTGTTCTGAAGATTAACAAAGATAATTCACATGAAATAATCAATCATAAAGCCATTTAAAAAAATTTTAAGAAAGATTTATTTATTTATTTATTTACTTACTTATTTATTTATTTATTTTAGAGAAAGAAAGAGTGCATGCTCACACAAGTGGGGGAGGGATAGAGAGAGAGGAGAGGCAGAGAATCTTAAGCAGATTCTGAGCTGAGTATGGAACCCCATATGGGGCTCCATCTCACGACCTTGAGGTCATGACTCTGAGTGAAACCAAGAATTGGACGCCTAATTGACTGAGCCACCCAAGTGCCCCAATCATAGTACCGTCTTAATATTCATTCCTCCCTGTGAGTACTTACTGAGCTTCTTTCATGGTAGCTTCTGTGCTAAATTCTAAGGAGATGCCAACTGAAACAGACATGGCTGTCTTGCTCTCGTAGAGCTTCAGTCCAATGGCAAATACAAACATTAAAAATACAATTGCACTAAATCCATAGATGTTCTGCAAATGATTGCTGAATTGACTATCTTGTCTATTCTATTGTCAATTTATTTATTTTTTTCCCCACATAGAAGTTAATGTTTCGTTCTGGCTCATTACTATTTTCACTGTCATCTTGGTTTTCTTTATTTTTTATTTATTTTTTTTTTATTTTATTTTTTTTAATAAATTCTTTTTTTTTAAATGTTTTATTTATTTATTTGACACAGAGAGAGATTACAAGTAGGCAGAGAGGAAGGCAGAGNTGTTCTGGCTCATTACTATTTTCACTGTCATCTTGGTTTTCTTTATTGGGTTCCAAAGAAGAGTATAACATTGAGTCTTACTGTAGAACTTTCTAAGCATTAAGTACATAAGTGAAATCATGCGGTGAAGCATAGAATTTCCATTCCATTTATTCAATCATCCATTTATCAAATATTCAATGAGACTAGAGTGTAGATGATTTGAGAAAAGATAGAGATGCCTGGACTAATTTGTTTTATAAGGCAACAGAGGTGAGTTAATCAGAGTTAGATAATGTTTGACTGGTCATTATTGACTGAAAATTGGATCAAATATTTGAGATGAAATATTTAGATCAATATGTCTGATTTAATATACTAATAAGACACTAATAACCTGAGACAGCTTAATCATAGTTTTAAAAAGTAATTTCCTTTAAAATACAGGTAGGACTGAGATGAGGAAATGAATAGGAAACGTCACCTGCCAGAACAGAACCGTGATTTCCTTGTTTATGGTTTTATAAGCAAAATTGTGTGGTTTTTCTGTCATTGTCCCCACCCTCGCCTCTATTTCTTTTTTCTTTCCTTTTTCACCTTTATTAATTGGAAAACATATATTTGGCTTGCTTGTTTTTTTACAGTCAGTAATATATTCTCTGTGAGGACCGAAGTTATTCTTCAGCCTATAGCTTGAAATAGCTAAGTGTGTGTGTGTGTGTGTGTGTGTGTGTGTGTGTGTGTGTGTGTGTGTGTGTGTTTAAGATNGTAGTTAAGTGTGTGTGTGTGTGTGTGTGTGTGTGTGTGTGTGTGTGTGTGTGTTTAAGATAGCCATTGAGATGGTTCAGAAATCTAAATTCTCTTCAGATGTGCAAACTGGATTCAGGCATATCTTTTAATTAAATTTGTAGCTTTATTACTTTTTTTGGGTGGTGATCAAGGAGAGTATATAACCTCATTGATATTTTGGTTCTTTTACTCTTTCTTGTAATTTGGTTACAATTCACTTTCTCTTTGCCATAACATTCTTGTAACATTTCTCTTAACTTTAGCTTTCAAGAGTGAGAGTGTGGTCAAATACATTCTTTTTCTTAGTTCCCCCCCCTTTTCCTTTTGAAGGTTATACTTCTTGATTCCATTGATCTCAGATTTGGTTAATTCACTTGCTACCAATGGAATGTGCATAGAGTAACATTCAAGAGCCATCATATAGTTCTATCATTATTCTTTTTCTAAAGATATCATTATTCTTTTCTAAGGGAAAAGAATAATTATTTGATCTCTCTGTTATGAGATTAAAATAAGGGCCATTCCTTCAGCCTGGGTCCTAGCATGAAGAAAGCATTCAGCAGGAACTGAGGCTAACACAGACATAAGTGACATTATTATTGTAAAAATGTCAGATTTTCAGGGCCATTCATTACTGCAGCATATAACTAAGCTGACTAATACAAAGGAACATGGTAGTTTCATTCCTGTTAAAAGGTAGGTGGATGGGCTGTTAATGTAACACAGAAGAAACAGTACATGTTTTGGAATTAGAGAGATGTGGATTTGACTCAGGGATGAATTTTATTAGTTGTCAATACTTGGGCTAGCTATTAAACTGTGTGAACCTTAGTTTTTTTAACCTATAAACCCACTTAAAACTACTAACTTTTCTGTAAAGATTAAATAATTGTGTTAATGTAATGCTTACTGCTATAACCAACGATTAAATGGAAACATGAATAATGACTTAAAATTTATAGAAGTTTATTTCTAAAAAACCTGAGAAATTTATTTCTTATTTACATAAACGGCAAAATGGGCGATCCTGATGGTTAGATGTTTTTTCTCCAAGCATTGATTCAAAGATTGAGTCTCCTTCCTTCCATCTTATGGCTCTGTTATCTGCAATGCATGGTGTTCAAAGTTTCCTAGGAACTATTTCCTCTCCAGTTCTCCAGAAGGACAAAGGAATATGGAGGATCTCAAGAGGGAGATTTTCCTGCAGTAGGCATGGAAATGGTACATATTGCTTCTGCTCACATTCCATCGGTTAGAATCCAGTTGCATGGTCACACCGAAGTACAATGTAGGCTAGAAGTGCCATCAACTCTGCCTGAGAAGAGAAGGAAACAGGTTTGAAAAACAGTATTGTCTGACACAGTGATGTATGTGAAAGGCATGGACCACTGATGAGAACCTTGCAGATGCCCAATAAACATTCTCTCCTGTTTGCTTCCCTGGGCTCTTTCAAGCCTTAAATAAATACCAAAAAGAGTTTTGTCTGCTGGGGATCAGACACAGGACATTTAAGTTGGAAAATATAAATCTTGCAGCCATGAAAAAATTCTTAGTTCATGGGTCTTGCCTGATAATTATATTCCCATAGCAGCTTGTTTAGAGCAATGATCCTGGTTCTTTGACTGTCAGAACTAGAGGTAATGTTAGAGGCATTCACTAAAATTTTTTTTTAAGATTTTATTTATTTATTTGACAGAGAGAGAGAGAGAGAGAGAGAGAGAGAGAGAGAGAGAGAGCACAAGCAGGGGGAGTGATAGGCAGAGGGAGAGGGAGAAGCAGGCTCCCCGCCAAGTAGGACCCCAGGATCATGACCTGAGCTGAAGGCAGATGCCTAACTGACTAAGCCATCCAGACGCCCCACATTCACTAAATGTTTTGTTAAATACCTTGCTGAATAAATATACCTCTCATGATTTTACAGAATAGCATAACTGAACAAGTGTTGTACCATTTTGTAATGCGTGCACTAAAACATGAGGAAATATATTGGCTCTCCAGAGACTGTTGCTTTGCCATCCAAGAATTGATACTTGACTTTTATGTACTATGGAAAATGTCTGTATTTCTAACATGAACTTGAAGCATTTTACACAAATTTTTAATTTTATTTTCATTACTATTCAATAATTCCCTTAAATTTACACTTTCATGACATTGGATACATATGAAAGCTACTGATAATTTCTGCTGATTGAAATCAGGATTGTAAGAGTTTTTGCAAACATATAAGGATGGTTTTGATTCTCAGTTTTTTAACCTCTACTCAGGTAGTTGACCTTGGGCAACTTATGTTACATATTTGGACCTCAGTTATTTCATCCATAACACAGGATGAGGATAAACCTAGGGTTTATATCTATAGTGATAGTTTATAGTTTTAAAGGAGGTATAATATATAAAACAATGAATACATTTTCAGGTATATAATAAATGCTTAGTAAAGGGAAACTTTTCTATTAATATTAATTGCAGTGGTGGCACTAGTGATAATGGGGATAGTGATAATTATAATAGACTAATAAACTATTACCAGGGAAAGGTGTATTTTTCTCAGAGACACACTATGGATGTGAAATAGGAATGATGTTTAAACGTCTTTTCCATTAAAAGCCTTCATCCCTAGAGAACACAGGGGGTGAGGTTGCTCCCTGTAATGCCCAGGGCAAGCTTTTGTTTTCACCTGAGTGTTTTGACATTGCGTAATTGGATAGTAAACAAATTATGTCACATGCTTGGCTTGTACTTCTTAGTGATTTTGAAAAGCCACTAGAGGGTGCTACTTTGTTAGGAAAATAAAAGCACCTCCCAACAGTAGCGTTCAGTCTGCCGCGGCCACGTCTGATGTTAGGGGCCAGAACTGAGCTCTCTGCTGTGAGTATCCGGATACAATTTATTCATTTATCGTTTATGTTGGAAGTAAATAGCAATACTTTAGGTAAGCCACAAAAGTTGATTCAAATAAAATCCTAGTCTTTTCTTTCAGTCAAGGTTTATACCAATTCTGTATGGTAAAACTGTGAATATTTCTTACCAAACAAAATAGTGAGGCTGTATGACTTTCTCATGAGATACAAGCTGGCTTTAATATGTGTATTGTTTTGACTAGATATCTGCTGCTCTAAGTTTGGTATAAGGATTTTCTTCTGTCCTTGGCAGTTTTTATTATAAGGATCGGTGAAGATCTTCTTGTATTACATTTGCCCTCTGAAGAATAATATTTCAGTGACCCAAAGGTCACAAATATATTCAGGTGGGTGAGGTGCAGATAAATGAAGTGTGCAACCTTCATTTTCGTTACTCTGTGTTTGAAGTTACTGTTATGTTGGTGGCAGGTTGTATGAAGTGTCAGCTCCAATTATGGATAACAGCCTTCGTCTATAGTTCATATTCATCAGCAAGTGCATCTTTGTGGAGCCAATTATCTAAGGACAGAACAGTCAGCACAGGGTTTGGTCAAAAGATTTCTGCAGATTAACTACTGTCCTTTCAGCCAGCCATGAGGTAATGATAGAGATGGAAGAAGATTGTCAGTTATTGGGTGAGAGGAAGAAATAGATGGGGAGACCTAAAAGAATTCCATTTCTTAAATAGAAGTGACCTATACAAAAATTGGCGGTTTTCGGTGTGTACATTTTTGATTCCTGATAGAAGAGTTAGCTTCCTGAGGGATGTTTTCCCACTACTTATTACTTCTGAAATATGAGTGGAAGAAAGGATTTTTGATTTGACTTGCATAAGTCAAAGGAACAACTAAAAACTTTCAGACAAAATTATCTGGCAGAGCCCAGCTCTTCAGGTCTTCTTAGCTCTCCCTAGTCAAGGAAGCTGTTCAACAGCCTGGACTGGATTTGATGATCAAACAGAACATAGGGGAATGGCTCACAGTGTGCGTTTGTGTGTGTGTGTGTGTGTGTGTGTGTGTGTGTGTACGTACGTAATCTGGACACATACTCTTCCTTATGACTTCAAGAGGTCACAACAGTCAAGAACTCACAACAGTCAAGAACTCAGTCTTATCCTATTTTAATTTTTTGTGTTAATGCAGCTTCTTTAGCTTGTTTACCTTTGCGAACAGTTTTTGTTGAGTTAGGTAGTTATTGGTGATAGTGGGGGAGAAGTTAGGAATCTCGGATTATTATTCGCCATTTCAGTTCCATACTTCAAACCCTGTTCAAAGAATTGGAGATTGGCAACAATTGGATGGCACTAAACTATGAAGCAGATTTTTTCCATCTTCTTCATTAACATAGATCATGTCTTTTCACTCTAGTTTATTTGAAGATAGGAATAAAATGGAATGGGGTTATCTCATTGTCCATATTAGGGGAGTAAGGAAACTCTAATTTACTTTTGTCTAGGTATCAGAAAGGTAATTGTCAAGTCTGGGCTGAGTTTTTACTCAGACAAATATTTTTGTTTTAATTTTCCAGCTGCATGAGTGCATGGATTACAGAAAATAATGTTGAATTAGAAGGAAGGTGGAGGTTTTAAGCCCTCTGAGTCCAATCTGCCAGTCCTAGTTGTGACTAATGGCTTTACATTGAGTAAGCCATGGACATAACTAAGCTTTAGCATATTGGTTTTTTTTTTTAAAGACTTTATGTATTTATTTGTCAGAGAGAGTGAGCACACAAGCAGGGAGAGCAACAGGCAGAGGGAGAAGCAGACTCCCCGCTAAGCAAGGAACCCCATGTGGGACTAGATCCCAGGACCCTGGGATCATGACCTGAGCCAAAGGCAGACACTTAACTGACTGAGCCACCCAGATGCCCCTGTTTGTTTTGGTTTTTACTTTTTTTTTGTAGGAAAGAATCATGTTGATTTGGTTTGTATCAGAGGATCCTTAGGAGTGACATATTAAAAAATACCCTAAAACTGTAAAGGCCAGGGGGAACTGTTGTCATGGTATGTGAAAATATGGTCATCAAAATGGGTTTTACTATTTTCATTGAACACTATTAGGAAAATACCCTGCTTGTTTTCCCATTCCTTGATTTTTCCTTAGGATTCCAGCTTCTCATCTATACTGTGCTGTCTTGCGAATAACCATGCTTATGTTTCAGCCTGACAGCAGATGTTAAGAGGTATGGCGATGAAAGAAGTAGAAAAAGGTAGTTTATTTTTTTTTAAAAATATTTTATTTATTTATTTATTTATTTGTCAGAGATAGAGAGAGTGCACACAAGCAGGGTGGGGGGCGGGCTGCAGGCAGAGGGAGAAGCAGTCTCCCCGCTGAGAAAGGAGCCCCATGCAGGATCTCAATCTTAGGACTCTGGGGATTTGACCTGAGATGAAAACAGATGCTTATTTGACTGAGCACCCAGGCATCCCAAAAAAGATAGTTTCCTATCTTCTCATGTAATACACAGTCTCACTGCCAACACCCCACAGCTGTGTTCTTGCTTCTGCTTGCTTCATAACTTTTATGTGACCCAACTCCTGCTTTAAGGCACATTGTATTCTTGGTCTCTTAAACTTAGATGCTCAAATAATTGCATGGGATTCCCTTTACAGGCTTAAAACCAGAGTGGGTGTGAAATTGTAAATACTGTGCTTGAAACTCTCATTTTTCACTCAGATGCTCTCATTTGAAAACTTGAGGGGGCTAAGGATTTTCAGTAGCTTCCTTTGGTATAACTCCATGGCTCTCCCTTTATTACTCACTGGACTGAATATTGTCAGGGAGTCCTCTTATTTCACCTTGTACATCCTTAAGGAAGCCCAATAGGGTCAGGGTTGGTTTTCTGGCCTAGATAATAATGTACATACGTATGTATGTATACTTCAGTCTTACCCATATGTGTGGGGTAAGATTAGATTGACACAGGTCAAAATTCCACTTTAACTTTTATGGTTGATAAAATTAATATTGGAGAATATGACTTGGGGATGTGGCAACAATAGTCCCTTAATACCAAACTCCACCTAAAGGCAAGGTGGAGAGCATATAGTCTCTCAGAGCAGCTGGTTTCCTTGAGGAACACTGAGCTACACCTAGCCAGTCCCTCTCCTAAACTCATCAATCAGCTAACTGACTCTAATCAGCTAACCGATTTCTGGGGTGAGAAATCTTGGAAAAACCCCATTACAGAAACGAGAGGGGAGAAGAGACTGTCCCCACCCACCCCGACCCCCCATACCTCAAAATATTCTCCAGGGGTCTGTTTTCTTACTTTGTGGAGTTTAACCATCAAGCCTACAGAAAGCAGAATCTGTGCCATTGTCCTAGGGGAGAAAATCTACAGTCTACCAAGACACCCTGCTCCCATCATCCTTAGGCTGTTGCCCTCACTAATCTCTTTTTGTGGATCTGCTTGGGACACTGGTAGGAGGGACATCTTATTCCCCAGAAGGATCTAAAAGGGTCAGTCTGTATTAAAGCTGAAAATTCCCTCCCCTTTCTATTCCCAGTCCAAGGTATTATTCACCTACATTGCCCAGGCTTATTAGAGATTTTGCAATGATATCAAATGACCACATGGAGCTATTCCAGTAATAGCGTGCCAAAAAAACCCTGGGCATCTTGAATTTAAATATAAATCTCTGCCCATTTAAAAATTCCTCAACAGAAATGAAAGTTCAAATTTAAACAGTATAATGAATTAAAACCCATTATTATTTTACCCATAATTATTTTACCTTTATGGTTGCAAAGAAATTAGTGAAAAAAAATAATCCGTGCCAATTTCTGATTCTCATCAGTTTCAACAGAGATTTCTTGATGACTGGAGAGGATGAGTTTCTTTTAGCAGCTGCAGCCTGAATAATTTCTCATGGAATGGGTGTAGTTCCTTTATAACTTCAGAAATTGCATTAATTCATTGCCAAGTTTCTGATGTACCTAATTTTTTAAAAAGGGATTCATAAGATTATTACAGCACTGGCCCCACTCCCACCAAATTTAGAAAAAAAACCTAATCCCTTTAGAGGTGTTTTTCCAGGGAAAACTGTGTTCTCCAAACTCAATACTGAGTGATGTTAAAGATTCTAGAAGAGGCTCAGTGAGATCTGAGGCTGTCTTGATTTTAATCTGATCAGGATGCCGCTCCATCTGTGCCCTGTTTTCAGAATGCATGACTTGGAAACTTGAATTCAATTAGGAGAATTCACTATAAATATATTACCTTTGGCCCTTGGGAATTACCAGATCTTGAGAGAAAACCCATCTGTGAACGGGTTGCTACTCTTAGAAAAGGATATTTGAGACATGCTGGGCAAGCTACAGAATTGGCAAGAGTTTCTACAGTCTTATTTGGCATGCTATTGGGCCTTTTGTTGGGGCATCCTAATGGTGATTTCGTGTGGATTTTATCCAGTGACAGGCCCCCACTCTCTCTTTGAGAAGGTGAGTGATCCCCCTGCTCTTGCTAGGATATTACTTAGCCCTAAAGACTCTTTCTTCACCTGGAGAAAGTTTCTTTCTTTTCTTCATCCTTATTCCAGCTGGAGATTTCTGAACTCACACTGGCATTGCTGTTTCTTGAAGCTTGTATCTTTAGAGGAATTTAGTGAGGACAGGTATCTTTTTGTGTTCTTTCAGAAAATGGTATCTGGCACAAAAAATTTAGAGTTAAGCCCTCAAATACGGGTGCTCCGAAAGCAATCCTAAAACATAGACACTTGTGTACGTAAAGATAATGCCTACATGCATGGTTAAGAAACACAGTAAAATCAAAAACTGTTTGACCTGTTGTCTACACTTAGTAGGTAGTTCAAGGTCGTGCTTTAGCAGTCAGCTTCTGAAGGTCTGTGTGGGCCCTGTGACTTTATTTAAGTCCTGGGGAACCCTGACTATGTAAAAAGAGCCTCTCATTGTATAAAAATAGCTACATACCTGTGGACAAGCCACCAAAAGCTGCAGTTTCCCACCAAATGCAAAATCCCATAGTGACTGATCTCTTGAAAGTCCAAAATCCAGACCTGCTACTCAGGTTGCACTGATTATAAGCACACAACTGTGAAAACCAGTTGCACGGGGCAGTGTAAGCCACTGCCAACCGCAAAAGTGAACAACTGACACGCAAAAGTGAACAACTGACACAGCGTGATCCCACCCAGTGCCTCAGAACTCAATGTTATTTTTGCTCCCTAAATTGCACACCATGCAGTATTCTATTTCTGAATATTCTGGGTGCAGGACCGCATATTCTAACACTCCCTTGATCTGACTTAAATTGTGGGCAGAGGCAGAAGTCTTCCCTCTAAACCAGGGGATCTGGAGGAACAGAACTGAATGCCTACACTCTGCAGTCAGCTGGATCACAGGGACGGACAGCCAGAAGGAGCTGGGTGACTCACATCCAGTTCTTTTCTGGAAGTACCAATCAGTTCCACTCACTCCACTTCATGCACAAGAAGCTATAGGTATTTAGGGCAAATCTCTCCTCATGGAAAGCAGAGGCGGGGAGAAGATCTACTCCCCCTTAATAGGACTTGATTGGATTTCCCCCCTGTGGCTTCCTTTTGACAGCCTGTTCTTGAAACCAGTTTCAGTCTCCAGAACCCAAACCAAACAAATAAACACAAAAGGCTTCTATGTTCTAAGTAATTGAGAAGCTCAACAATTGAATGGTTCAACTGATGCCTCATCAATTTCAATTCTGCTGCAGAAGGCTTCTGCAGGTGCTTTACATATGTTAGCTGTAACTGATCTCTTCAAACACTCACTATAACACATTTCTGGAAATGCTTGGTTAAGTCTCGTTTTCCAAAAGTAGGTTGGAAAGATTTCAAATGACACAAATGGGGAAAAAATGGAATAAATAGGAAAATGATTCACAGTGCACATTGATATGGGGAGATATAATTATATTAAATGAGGTAATAGTTGTGAAAGCTCTTGGCAAACTTGAAAAATACCATATGAAGATAAAATTTTAGCTATTACACTCTGCATGAATGGATTGCAATGTGAAGTCTACTGTGCCTATCATAAGAATTCTGGTAGGTACTTTGAAAAGTAGTTCTACTCTCTCTTAAAGATACAGGGGCCTTGAAGTAGTAAATGACCTAAATCTTAAGAGTCTATGGTTACCAATTTAATGAATGAACAAGGGGGACCCGAAGACAGTTTGGTTCTCTTAATGATTGGTGCCAGAAGCTGGTGTTTGCTTAGTTTCAGGTAAAATGCAAGCCACCAGCGCATGAGACCTCACAAAGATGAAAACCTGACCATAGATACATGTTAATAACATCAACTCTAGATATGAAGGAAAAAAGATACATATATTTTGGCATTTACAAGGAATTAATCCCCCCTCTTTTGTTTCTTTTTCTTTATAATGTAAGGAAATTATTTGATTAGTAATAGCTTCTTAAAAAAAGAAATGATAAAACAATATTACAAAAGGTCCTGGTCTGTCTGTGTCCTACTTCTACATACATTTAGTATACATAGAGGTTTTATCCAGAGGACTAATTAACACGTGGTTTTTTGTCATTAAGTTTGAAAGCTTAGTTCAGTGATGTATTATCTAATGTCCTAATGAAATACCCCATTTAATGGAAAAAAAACAACAAGGTACAGTAACTCCTGCTATAGTGCTTCTTTTGAAAACATGAAATTGTTCTATCACAAGTGACTTATTAGAGAACTTTGAACTTGTCATGACACAAATTTTGTCTTTGCTTCTGCAGTTTCCTTTGTGAGAAACTCCCGGTGAATATAATCAGTTGCAGCTAGTGAACCTAGCAGGTCAGGAATTCATAGGAGCGCCCCTCCCCTCGGGCGCCCCTCCCCAAGATGTCTGTTTGTTACGTTGTTCCCGGGGTGTACTATAAGCCACACCCACCCATGTCTAAGGTTGGAACTTTCAGACCCATTTCAGCTAATCCTTCTTCCATCATTTCACAACTCACAAGTTGCAAACCTGCAAACTTCAGGTCTGTTTCAAGGTAAAGTGCAGTACTTATTGTGTATTTATGTATTTTGTAACCATTTCACATGTATAAAGCTGTGCTACCATTTTTTTTATTAGGCTCCTACCTTCTTAAAAAATGTGTCACTGATGAAATTTCTGAGTGTCGTGTCCCTAACTCCACTTTTTCACAAGCCCCGTAGTTTTTATTGTGCGGTTTTGCGTAGCACGGACATTTTAAGGAATGCAAATATTGTGTTCCAGCAGAAATGATGAGATTTAAAATTCAGTTTTTCATTTTTATTTATATTTTGGAACACCAAGTAGTATAATTCTGTATTTCTCCCCCCTCCTCCCCGCCCAACCCTTTTTTTGATGGTGCTGTTGGTTTATTACAAGATTGCTACAAAGTGTCTGCTGGCTAATTTCTGTGGAAAGAAGGCCAGTTTGCACTTACTTGGACTATGAACAATTTCTTGCTGATATATACCTTGAATCCAGACAGAAACCTGCAGTTGTCTTTTGCCTCAGAGATACTGATTGATGGCAGTCATGCATCCTTGTTTGGCAGTCAAAAACTTCCATATATATATATGAAATATACATAAGGTAAAAACATTTCCCCCATGATTCTATTTTTGTTTTGTGCCTCTGTCTCAGGCCAGGTGACTAATATCACATATCTGGCCTATGCCTTTACTGTGATATTTACTGTTGTATTTGTCTTTAGAAACCTCTTTTTTTCTTTAACTTCCTTGATGTATGATTGACAAATACAATTTTAAGACACTTAAAGTATATGTTGTGATGATTTTATGTATGTATACATCGTAAAAGGATTCCTCCCATCTATTTAATTAACACATTTGTCACCTCACATATTTATCTTTTTTTAGAAACCCCTTTGCTTTTGTATACCCCTCATCCCATTCATCATGTGCTATGTACAACCACACTGCAAAAAACATAAATTACAGAACAAAGTGTTCAATGATGT
Source organism: Ailurus styani (assembly GCA_002007465.1). Classification (NCBI taxonomy): domain Eukaryota; kingdom Metazoa; phylum Chordata; class Mammalia; order Carnivora; family Ailuridae; genus Ailurus; species Ailurus styani. The sequence continues at coordinate 1,088,483 of LNAC01000361.1, forward strand.
GATGGAAATATACTACTTATTCATAAAAGCTGAAAAGAGATATTAATGTTTATTAACTTCCTTTTGTTTCAGGAAGTTGGCTACCTTGTTCACTGATAATGTGTCTCATTNGTGTTCAATGATGTGATGGAAATATACTACTTATTCATAAAAACTGAAAAGAGATATTAATATTTATTAACTTCCTTTTGTTTCAGGAAGTTGGCTACCTTGTTCACTGATAATGTGTCTCATTCAATCATCACAATATCACAATATCTCTTATAGTTTATACTCTTTTTTTTTTTGAAGGAGAGCGAGAGCATGCATGCGTGTGTGTGTGTGCATGTGCGTTGTGGGGGGGAGGGGCAGAGGGAGAGGGGGAGAGAGAATCTCAAGCAGGCTCCATGCCCAGTGTGGAGCTGATATGGGGCTTGATTTCACGACCCTGAAATCATGACCTGAGCAGAAATCAGGAGTCAGGCACTTAACCCACTGAGCCACCCAGGTGCCCCTCTTATTCTCCATTTTAACAGATGAAGAAACTGAACTCATGGAAGGTCATTAGCTGTCCCATATTGAGTGGTGTTAGAGTCATGTCAGTTTGGGTTTTCTGATATGTGAACACAAAGATGAGATTAGACTCGCAAGAGGTTTATTGAGAGAACTGCTGTGAAGGAGAAAGGGAGGGAGCCGGAGAGTCTTCACCTGGGAAAGGAGAGAAAAGGAAGGCCTTAGTAGTAAAAGCCTCAAATTGCATGGAATTCTGAGAAAGTCTCATCCAGGCCAGTGCTTCAGAGAATCCCAGAGCCAAAGATGCCCATTAGAAGAGTCCTGCGTTGGGTAGAAATGGCCCAGTTCTGGAATTCCTGTCGTATTCCATCACTGGTTAGGAGCAGCCCAAAGGAAGCATGGATGCTGTAGGTAATAGCAAGAGGCCGCCAGTCAACTCTGATCTTATGAACAGCTTCTCTGCAGGGAGACCTGAGCAGTGCATAGCAATGGCCACCCAGAGTCATCATTTAAGGCAAGATCTGCTTGAGTCCAAAGTTCTCTAAGGGGCTAGTGGCAGGAGTCATTTCTCGCCAATTGAAATAACACCCTTAGTCATCTCCAAATTATATAATCTCAGTAAATGTATGACGTTGATAAACAGACACAGCTTCAGGACAGGTTTCTAAGTCTCCTGGCTTTTCCCAGCTTGGTTAATCCAAGTTTCTCTTAAAGAGAAATTTTCTAGCGGCCACTTAAAAGCCAAGGACAGAGAAGCAGTTTTCTAAAGCAGTGATTCTTAATCTTGGGGCACATTAGAGTCAGGATGAGGAGATGGTTAACATTTCCTATGGCCAGTCTGCACCTCTAACCAATGAAATCAGAATCGCTTTGGGGAGGATAGGCATCAGTATTTTTAAAGATTCCCAGGTGATTTCAATGTGCATCCAGGGTTAAAAGCTACCATTTAAAGGATATCTGCCTGACATAAAAGAATAGATATATATAAAGAGTATCTATCTTTGAACATTCTACTAAGTACCCAATCTCTCTACCAGTCCCACTTATACCTATTCCAGGGGTTGGCTAATTAGTTCAAGAATGTTCCCAGAGACCATCAGGCTTAAATTTTTTTTTTTTTTTTGGTGATAGGAATCCTATGCAAGATTTTCCTATACCTAATTTATATTTGTTTTCACATTTCTGTTTTTACCATACTTTAATTTGAGCACATCTGCATATTTTTAACAAAGAAAAAGTTATGGGCCTCCTGGGTGGCTCCGTCAGTTAAGCATCTGCCTTCGGCTCAGGTCATGATCTAGGGGTCCTGGAATTGAGTTGGGCTCCTTCTCCCTTTCCTTCTGGTCCCTGCGCATGCTCTCTCTCTTGCTTTCTATCTCAAATAAATAAATAAAATCTTAAAAAAAGCAAAACTTATGATACAAATTATAACAGAGTCCTGGTTTCCTGGCTATAGTCAGCAATGTGGCTTTTGGAAATGCCCAGAACTCTGGGGAATTCTGGAAGTAGAGACAGAGAGAAGTCCTTCTATCTTCATGTGGAAAAGAACACTGCCATGTTTCCCAAATGTGAAAGAGAAACTGGAAGAGACTTAAAAGTGTGGACTGAGATGGATGAACTTCAGATTGGGTGTGTTTTATTTATAATCTTATTTTTATCTTAAATGAGTATCAAGAAAGTAATATGTTTATTGTAAAACTTTGGAAAAATACAGTGTAGATAGATGCAAATAATATGTTTAATATTAATATTGGTTATTCAGAACTCTAAACTGGTCAATATATTTGGCTACAGTAAGGTCTCTCCTTGTTAGATTAGGATGGATTAATCAATGTTTAGCCCTTGGTACCTGATGTCCACTGCAGTATTAATTTTCCTGTGATACCAAGAGAAAACAAAAACCAAAACCCAGAATATTAACCCCTTTGTAGTGGTGGGCCAAGAATCGAGGTGGAATGGTGGGAATTTCTGGAAATAGGCAGTAAGGGGGGGGTACATGGTTTGTAGAAAAGTTAACAACAATAACAAAACCACCTGAAAATTGATTTTTAAAATGATCACCATGCACTGACAACTAAAATAACATCATTGATAAAATATTCCTCCCTAAAAATTTATCTATTTTTTAATATTTATAAATATATTTTATTTTTATAAAAATATATATTTATTTTTTCTTGGTCCAAATCCTAAATTTCTTGTTATCACATTTTTTATGTTTATCTTTTAATAAACATTGTATTCTGTGTTTTATTCTTCATGGAATATTCCCATTTACACAGTTGGCCTCTGACATGTGTGAAATTAGCTACATCCCTTGTTTCCAGAGTTTCCTCGTAAAAGGTTTGGCTTTTTTCTAGCTTGCTTGGAGCATGGCTTGTCTCCAACTCCTGTGAGAATACATATTCCCGCATTTAAGTAAAAGATTGAAAATAAACAATGATGGCACAGCGAGTGTAAAGATAACGAACTGGAACTTGAATTATTTAAACTTTGTCATTCTATGAGACAATTTGGAGTTTTTATTTGCATTTAAAGTTTAAACACTAAAATAGTGTGGACTGAGGGATGGGATATTTTTGTTTGGCAAGGGCAAATTTTAGTTCTTACATGAAAGATTATAGTGAATTCAAATAATGTCTTCAAAATTGAAATTTGCTCTCTTGTTATATTTGTAAATTGCTTTAAAACTAAAGAACTAATCAAGGAAATAAAACATTGCATCAGTGTGATTTAGTAGGTGTAGACATTTTAGTTTTATGAACATTCACTTAAACTGGCATGATTCACAAAATTTAATAAAAAGAAAAGTTGGCTGTCTTCGTATCTTTTCTGGCTGTTACTCATTCTATTTCATGATTATTTCCAAAAATAACTTTGTTGTTGAAAGTTGAGGAGTGTTGAAAAATGCCCTCTTCTCAGTGCCAAATAATCCAGGTGTGACACGGCTCTGCTGCTTTTGCCAAAGCATTTGAAAGTCATTGCAGAGGGACTCGGACTTTTTCCTTCAGTGTATCCATTTCCCCCCTTTCTCTGTTCTGCCCTCCTGCTTTGCTTGCTCCTTGCATCCAGTCTCCTAGGGCAGGAAATGTCTCCTAGAAAATGTAGAAAGAAGTAACTAATTGAATTTACAGTTCTGGTTTTCCTGGGTTGTCAAAGAGACAAAGTAATCCTACCTCAGACCTGGTCAAGGATTAGCTGAGAAATCCTGAAGAGTTCATTGAGATTGATTTGTTCAAAGCCAAGGGAAGTGTGCTGCGTATTCTACTGAGAAAGATANAAAGTAATCCTACCTCAGACCTGGTCAAGGATTAGCTGAGAAATCCTGAAGAGATCATTGAGATTGATTTGTTCAAAGCCAAGGGAAGTGTGCTGCGTATTCTACTGAGAAAGATAATCTGATTTGGGCTGTCTGACAGAGATGGGTTAGATTAAATGGTCACTATATACCATGAGTTCTGTGCAACAGTGGTGTTCAAACATTTCTTTGCTCTTTAGTTGGTAAGCAAAGCTGACAACTTGTTTTTGAAGTGTGTAGTTGAGGGAGAAGGGAAATAATGGGTCTCCGCAGGTTTAGAGTAAAGCATGGAAGTGAAGTGTAAGATTGGAGGGGCTATTGAACACCTGTACTTCTGTTTCTGAATAGAATGACATCAAAGCTCTCTTGGAGAGATGAATGAAGATGCCATCTTTTGTTTATAAATATTAATGCAAAGACTTGGAGTTGATGTTCTAGGTTCTCATTTCATTTCTGTACTAAATAAACGCATGGATAAATAGGACAAACCACATACAATCTAGGTAAAAATGGAGGGACTGGAGAATAGAATCTAGACAAGCCACCCTTTCAAAGCTCTCCCCGCCCCTTTTAAAGGTTTATTTATTTATTTATTTGATAATCTCTACACCCACAGTCTCGATCCTGAGATCAAGAGTCACATGCTTTTCTGACTGAACCAGCTGGGAGCCTCTCAAACTTTTAGTGACGTCTTAAAGACTGAGTCAAGCTTGAAATGTACTACAAGAAGATATCCTGATTCCTTTGGTGTATGACAATAAGAAATAACTCTTGATATCACATTAATTTCTTTTTCACAAAAATAAACTAGAGGGTAATATCTTCAACTAAAACACATTACTTTTAGGACTCAAATGCTTACAACATATTCCAAATGGAAATAATTAGTATTGTTAACATGATCAGTACCACTTTAATGATTATATGTATTTTAATTTCTTGAATTTTATTTAGCTACCCTTCAAACATATAAAAAGTTAAGAGAATATAGCAATTATCCCTGTCCCCAACACTCAATTTTATACAAGTGTATTATTTTGCCATTTCCCTTAAAGCTCTTCTGAAGAAATTAAACAGGATGGTGACTGTTGAATCTCTGCTAACTTCTTTCTAATCCTATTTCCCTTCTTTCTTTCCCTAGGGATAACCACCATCCTATATTTTGTGATTATCATTATCATGTATGATGGAAGTCACTGTCTGCTGAGGTCCAAGCCCAGTAGACCATGACTTTAGCTCTGCTCATGACTTCACATTTCACATCTATAGAAATTATAATTAGATACCTGTTAAGCATAAACACTTCCAGTCCTCCTGTCATAACTTATCTTTGGGACTCTCAGCCATTCTTTTTAGCCACAGATATTGCTGCATTGACCAGCTCTCTTTGGAAAAGCTGAACAGTCTTCATTCAGGTGTGGCTAAATAGCACTCACCATACATTCTCTCATCCCCAGCATCTTGGTCCTGCTTGAAGCTAGACAAGTGATGCTATGGCCCCAAGCATCTACAACCTGGAAGTGTGTGTCTGTGTGAGGGAGTTTGGAGGAGAGTTAAAGATTTGTGTAGTAAAGCTTTAACCAATGGGAGATGGGAGCCTGTCAATAAAGTCTGCCTTTCTTCCATGGGAAGTCATGGAAAGTCATTTGGAAAGTCATTTATATAACTTCTCAGAAGACAGTCTTAGGAGATAATCAGTCATTCTTAGTACCTTGAACTAGTTTTACTTTCTTCACTGTCTCATTCCTCTTTTCCTTCATTTCTGCTCCATGGGATTGTACTACCTAATAAAGTTGTAAGTCTTTGCCCAAAGCTATGCTTTCTTGGGAGGCCAGGTTAAAACAGAGATATTTATCTTGTTTTAGTTCTGTCGCTTTAGCATTATCTTTCCATATTTTATCCATCATTGCTATGTGTTTAGAGCAGAGGTGGTATATTTTGCTGTTTCATCTTGACCGGAAGTCATTGATTTTGTATTTGAAGTTTTTCTTGTAGAAATGCATTAGCATTATTTTCTTATTTGCCAAGAAAATTTTAGCATTACTTATCCATACTTTTCCTATATAAATAAAACAGCTTGAACAAATTTATAGTGGAAAATCTGACATGGAAGAGGAACATGATGAATATTAGTTATGCTCTTGTACTTCTTCTAAAATGTTATTCCCAAAGGTCCCAGAAGTTGGACATTTTCTATGCTTTATACCTATTTCTACCACCTTTGGTACCTAATGTTGGATATTTGTTTTTTTCCATATCTGTCCATCTTGCAAGACTGTGAATTTGAGGGCAAGAATTGTGCCTTGTTCATCTTTGCAAACAGCATTGAGCCTGGCCCAATTGGTTCTCAGTTAATGAATGTGGAATGGATGTGACATTTGGTGTGTACATAAACAAGTATAAACATTTTAGATATTTATATGCAATTCTCTTGACTTCTTCCCTGAACTAGAAAACTATCAGTAGATGGCTGGCAGTTCGCTGTTGTGATGGCATGTGTGTTTCCTGCTGCTAAGTGCAGCTGTTTGAGCAAATGTACTTACTTGCTGATGTGATAGTTTGTCTGGAAAAGGGAATACTCTGCAAATAGTGTACTTCCAGTAAGTCAAGACATAATTCATAACGAGGATTATATAATATCATGAGACAAGTGTCTCATTAGCAATAGAAGCTATTAATGTCACTCTTCTTAATGAAGGACTGAAATAGCATCGCTCATTAGAATAGAAAGGGCAGGAGTGATCTACATTGTGGTTAGAGAGTTAGTGAATGAATGATTGGATGTTGGCAGTGAAAAAAAAAGCTGCAATCCTAAGTGACTCCAAGGTTTAAAATTTGGATAATATTAAAGATGGTTATGTCATTTTATGAGACAGAGAAATAGGGAAAAAAGAAAGATATTTAAGGAAAGTGGATGAACTTTGTTTTTAAGTGACCTTAATACTGAAGAATATACATTCTTTTAAAGAATTAGTTCATTCAGTTTAGATTGAACACCTATGGTTACCAGACTTTGTGGTAAGCTCTGAGCACACAGATGAAATTGTCTGTCAGACAATACCTTAAAGAACTCTGTGTCAACAAATATTCAGGTGACTCAAATGTAAACGGAGTAACAATTCTGTTAGATTCAATTTAATTGGCAATGAGGGTACAAAATTAGAGATGAAATTTAATAAAAACAAATCTGTATGGAAAAAACCTGATTTCTGCTAATAGCATGACCTGGCTACCTCCCAAATATATTCTTAAGGTGTATTGATGCAAATATACAACAAAGCAAAGATGTAGTGCATGTTTGTTAAATAAATAAATGCATAAATGAGAATCCATTGTAAACTTTTCAGATCATATCTGAAGTATTGTGTTCAATTCTGGGTGCTACATTTTAAGCACCAGTCAACCAGAAAAGTTTAATTCTATGGCAAGTCAAGAGAGTTAAAGGACTTAGTTACAGTTAGGAGGAAAATGGCTTTGAAGTACCCAATTCCATTGTTAAAACTGAGGCCATTTAGGTAGCAGTACTAGGGAGGAAGACTTGATACATCTTAAAATATAACAGTCTAATAATGGGGGCTATCCTGTGTGAATGAGAGCTGTTCACAGTAAGGCTGGACAAAGGAGAAGTAGCAGAAGGCAGTCCTGTTAATGGGCAGGGGACTTTATTTATTGCTTGCATAATACAGGTATATATTAACATTCTAGCAGCCAATTATCTATTTTAAATCTAAAGGAAAGGGGCGCCTGGGTGGCTCAGTGGGTTAAAGCCTCTGCTTTCGGCTCAGGTCATGATCTCAGGGTCCTGGGATCGAGGCCCGCGTCGGGCTCCCTGCTCGGCAGGGAGCCTGCTTACCCCCCTCTCTCTGCCTGTCTCTCTGCCTCCTTGTGATCTCTCTCCCTCTGTGAAATAAATAAATAAAATCTTAAAAAAAATAAATCTAAAGGAAAAAGAAAGAAATAAAGCGTTATATATATATATAGTATATGCTATATATAATATATATATTTAATTAATTTAAAGACTAAAACAGGAGGAAGTATATCCATAAAATGGCTTTGTGCTCCAATGCTCTAGACATTTTCTTATGCTATGGTGTGACATTCTCACAGAAAAAGAAAATAAAGTGAGCGTTAATTTACAAAGTTGACTGTAGAAAAGGTTATTATGGTTGCACACAGATAAAAAGGTCACATTTAAAGAGTCTTCTATCCTAAGATGTTTAAAAAAATACCAAACAAACCATAGAATTCCTTTAATAAGGTTCTGTTAGGAGACCAGGTGGAATGTACATTTTAACTCTTTCTATCCCAGTTGAATTTATCCCAGTGTATTGAGCAAAGCTAGACAAATGTCTATAGGCAGGTCCCACTGATGTTGCAATTGTTAATAATTATTCATTCATCTATTCATTTATTTATCAAACATTTACCAAGGGGCTACTAAGGTCAGGAAATAAGGAATAAACACAAAAAGTTATGCCTGCAATAAAACTGAAAGCACAGGAAGGGAGACAGGAAATAAATGGATGATTGTTAGGCAGTGTAATAGGTCATATGTCATAGGTGGTGGTAGTCCTCATGAGGATGATCAACTCTGCATGTATCTAAGTGTGATTTACTGAATTGTTCTTGAAGTCTGACATTCAGATGGAGGATGGAGGAAAGGACATGCCGGCATAAGAAAGCAATATATACAAATACACCAATACACTAGACTACAGATCTAAGTGTTTTCAGGGTTCTGTAAATAATTTAATATAACAACACCAACGACAGTGATACCTCATAATTATTTTGTGCTCAGTATGTTCAAGGTACTAGTCTAAACACATTATATATACTACTGGTTGAATCTTCATAGCAATCTCAAACCGTCTGGCTCCAAAATTGTCACCTTTAAGTTTCATGTTATAGTCTTTTTGAAGAGATGACTGGAGAGTTGATGGACTATTATTTTTGACAGTTTGGAAAATTAGATCCCTTAAAACTAAGTGAACAGTGAACGTTGGAACTCGAGGGCATAGTTGGAATATTTACATGCTGCTTCCAGTACACAGTTACAAACACTTTGGAAAAGAGCTTTCTACTTATTGTCTTATAAAATCACATTGGTTTAACCCTAGTTCAGATACAACAGTTTCACTCCTGGGTCGATTCCCTGGGGTAACTCTTGAACGTGTGCCCCGGGAGACAAGGAGAAGGGTGTTCATGGCAGCACGCTGGTAATGGCACATACACACAAAGCAAATACCCAACTGTTTGTTATCAGCAGGAAGAGTAGGAGAGATGGAAACATTGTCTTGAATAAGGGTGTGGGGGGTGGGTGAGTTAGGTGTTCCGACCTCCCACACAGTTGAAATTTTTGACCCCCTCAGAATTTAGCTACTAATAGCCTGTTGTTGACTGGAAGACTTAACTGGTAACATGAACAGTCGATTAACATATATTTTGTATGCTATATATATTTTATACTGTATTCTTACAAGAAAATAAGATAGAAAAAAGAAAATGATATAAGACAATCATAAGGAAGACAAATACATTTACGGTACTGTACGTGTATTTATTGGAAAAAAAAATCTGTGTGTAAGTGGACTCAGGCAGTTCAAATCTGTGTTGTCCAATGGTCAACTGTACATAGTAGAATATTATGGCAGTAAAAATGAATGATTTATAGTGCCAATATGGATAAATCTCAGGAAGGTTATTCTGAGTAAAAAATGTACATTTCAGAATAATGAAAGAACACATTTGTATAAAAACTCAAAATATGCTAAAACAAATGACATATTGCTTAGAGGTACAAACATATGTGGTAAAATGATCAGAGAAGCAGGTAGTGACTTTTAAAAATTCAAAATAGTGTTCCCTCTAAAATGAAGACGGGGAATGAAATATGGCAAGAAGATGTTACAGTAAAGTTCAGTTCACACTGTTATTCTTCATACCTTAGACATATTAGAAATTGTTTTTTTTATCTACTCAATGATTATCACATTTCATTAATTTTTAGGCCTGTGTTTTTTCATATTTTAATACTTCTGAAATTGAGATGAATCTTAAAATTCACAGTATTGTACAAATGTAATGGCCAGCATTTTCCTTTCTTAGTTTATAGAAAATCATACAGTGCCTTATAATTGAGGGTGTCATAGATCATAAGAAATATAGTATGAAAAATAATACTCTGAATAATTTTGATCAATGTCCTTGAGACTATGTAGAGGAATGGTAGGATTTGAGACTGCAGTGGTATTTGGGGCCAGACCATAGAAGAGGTTGCATGCTACTGCTGAAATTGTTCATCCCATAAGAAATGGGAAGCTATTAATGTTTTTTATGAAGGAAAAATCACATGATACTCATGCATGACTTCTTCGAAACTTAATTATGACATTGTCTACAATTGGTCCTTTTCATACATGCTTCAATTTTCAAACAATAAATTTTAACCTTAAAAAACCCCCAGTGAACTTGGATGACAACGAATGCAACATTGATTTTAAAAAATAATATAGATCCTGTGTGGGGAGTCTGGACTTCCACTCCCATTTGATAGCAAATAAGTGTCCCTTTCTTTCTCTCTGGGTCTATATCAGAGGAGGACTAGTGAAGTCAGGACTTTCATTATTGCCCAGAAGTAATGAGGTCACTTCTACTGGTCACCTCTACTGCAGTGCCAAGGTAGACCATATGGGATGCTGGAACTCCCACTCTGCCTAGCAGTAATGAAGAGTCTTTCTCTTCCCCCTTAATGTCAATGAATGCTGAGTGAGGCACATAGATGTCTGCCTCCATTTGGCAATAATGGCAATATCTCCCTCTCCCACCCCCCACTCCCCTGCCAGGCTAAAGTGGAAGGTTTAAATAAGATTCAGAGTTTTGTAACATTATTCAAATATTCAGGTTTCAATTAAAAAAAAAACTACACTCAGCATATTAAGAGCCAAGAAGATCTCAAACTAAATGAAAGAAGACAATCAATAGATGTTAATACCGAGATGACAGAGATGTTTGAATTATCTGACAAAGCTACTATGATAGAATACTTCAACAAGCAATTACAAATACGTTTGAAACAAACTAAAAATACAGGAAACCTCAGCAAAAAGAAAATAGAAGATATAAAGAAAAACCAAATGGAAATTTTAGGACTGAAAAACATGATAACTGAACAAAACAAAACTAAACTTAGTGGATGTATTCAGCATCAGAGGGACAGAGGAACGAATCAGTGAACTGGAAGATAGAACAGTAGAAATTACATAATCTGAAAAATAGAGAGACTGGACCAAAAAAATAAAAAAACAAAACCCACCAAAAAACACAAACAAAAAATAATGATCAATCAAACGGAGTCTTGGCTATCTGTGGGACGCCAACAGAAGTTCCAACATTTTTATCTTTAGAGTTACAGAAGGAGAGCAGAAAGAGGGTGAGCTTGAAAAAATAACCAAAGAAATCACAGCTGAAAGTTGCTAAATTTAGCAAGAAACATAGACCTATCAATTCAAGAAGCTGAAGTGAATCCTCAAAAGCATAAAACCAAAGAAATCCCTGCCAAGATACGTCATAATTAAATTTCTGAAAACTAAAGGCAATGAATAATCTTGAAAGCAGCCAAAGTAAAATGACACCTTGTATGTAGGGAGAAAAAAAAAAAAAGGAAATGCAACAATTCAGAAGACAGTGGATTTGTCACCACAAACCACAGAGGCGAAAGGAAGTGGCATAATATTTTTCAAGTGGTGAAAGAAAAGAAATTTCAGCCCCAAATTTTATACCCAGAAAAAAAAAACACTTTGAGGAGGAAATCAAGACATTCTCTCATGAAAGCAAACTAAGAGAATTTGTCACCACCAGGTCTACCTTAAAAGAATGGCTTAAAGAAGTTCTCTAAAGAGAAGGGAAAGGATAAAAGAAGGCACCATAGAAAATCATACAGGAATAAAGAGCATGATAAGTAAGAATACTGCAAAGTACAATAGACTGTCCTTTTGTGTTTTTTAAATTATGTTTATGATTGAAGCAAAAGTTATAACACCGATATGATTCTGAATATATGTAGAAGAAATATTTAAAATAATTATAAGGAGGGCAAACAAAGGAATGTAAACGTGGATAAAATTTCTGTGCTTTACTTGAATAGATAAAATGATAATACCAGTAGACTGTGATAAGTTATGCATGAATAAGAATATCTAGAGAAACCAGTAAAAAAAGCATAAAAAATATATACTTAAAAACACTATGGATAGATCAGAATAGAATCCTAAAAAAATGTTGAAATAACCAACAGAAATTTATGAAGAAAGGAACAGAGAAGTGAAATCCAGGGAGAACAGTCAACAAAAAATAAAATGGTAGACTGAATCCCTAAGATATCAGTAATTATGGTAAATGACCTAAATCTACCAATTAAAAGAGACATTAGTTAAAATGGGTTAAAAATTACAAATCTGTATGCCGTTTCACTTCAAATATATGATATAGGAATAAACACTTCATATATATGACATAGGAAGGCTGAAAGTGAAAGAATGAGAAAAGATACATTATGAAAAATTAATCAGAGGAGAGCAGGAATAACTATATTAATATCAGTTAGAATAGACCTCAGAGCAAAGAAAATTTTAAGAAACTGGAAGTCTGTCCGCCGGAAGATATAGCAAACAATGGAGCTGAAAATTAGGTAGAATAAAAACTGATAGAACTGAAAGGAGAACTAGACAACTTCACTATTGTGGTTGGTGCCTTCAAGACCCTGTCTTGCAATAATTGATAGAGAAGATGGGACAGAAAGTCATCAGAGATATAGAAGAACTCAACAACAGTATCACCTAACAGGATCTAATTGACGTTTATAGAACATTTCATTCAGTAACAGCAGAAAACACATTTTTTTTCAAGTGCCCAAGGAACATTCACTAAGATAGACAATATCTTGGTTATAAAACAAACTTCAACAAATTTAAAATAATTGAAATCATACAGAGTGTGTTCTCTAACCACAATGAAACCAAACAGAAAGATGGTAGGAAAATCTCCAAACACTTGGAAACTAAATAACATACTTCTAAATAATCCATGGGTCACAGAGGAATTCTCAAGGGAGGTAGGAAAAGTACATTGAAGGGAATGAAAATGAAAATAAAGCATACCAAAATTTGGGACACAGCTAAAGCAGGGCTAAAAGGGCAATTTATAGCACTAAAAGCATATATTTGAAAAGGAGAAAAGTCCAGATCAATAATTTAACGTCTCCTCTCATGAACCTGGAAAATAAGAGCAAAATAAACCCAGAGCAAGAAGAAAGAAAAAAAAAATAAGAGCAGAAGCAGAAATGATTGAAATTAAAAATGGAAAAACAATAGAGAAAATCAATGAAAATAAAAGTTAATTCAATAAAATTTGTACACATGTGGCAGGACTGACAAAGATAAAAGAAAGGAAACACAAATCACCAATATCAGAAATGAATAAAAGGGGAAATGCCAGGTTATGATGTTACATTACAATAAAGTCAGGGACACAATAGAATACCAAGGAACCATAGTCCATATGCATGGACATCCAAATGTTGTAGCAGCATTTGTTAAAATAGCATATGTCTTCTATTGAATTTCTTTTGCACCTTTTAAAAAATCCATTTGTTGTATTTGTGTGTTTCTGTTTTTGGGTATCTCTTTATAAATACATATTTATACGTGTGCCTTGTTTAATACAGAACACTGGTTCTGTAAGAAGCTTTGAATGTTGAGGATGTGGCTGTTAGACATCAAAAAGCGTATTTCTCTTCCTAGAGATGCTTCTGATGGGTTAGAATAGTTAATTCTCACGATCCACAAATCAGATGACCTCCAGGGGAAAGGAGAATCACTAGTGATATTTTGTTCTCCATTTGAAGCCAGTAGGCCTGACATTTTCCTGGCACACTCAGCTCACATCTACTTTAGTAGGCATGCTATCTGACCTATGTTCAATGAATGTGCAAGAATAATATTGTATATGTGAAGGCATTCTGGAGCCCTGCCTCTGACTCAAGAATTTCTTCCTCTCATTCCCATAGAATGACCCTTTCCTTCTCTTGGAATAAAAAAATTCAGTATTTTTGGAAACCAGTTTTGTTGACAAGGGATTTTCAAATATTTTTCTTTAGAGGGTCTAAGTCATTTTGTAAATAGGCAAGATGAAAAACATGTTTGAACTGGATTGATAGACGATGTTAAAGTTCTTGAGTGATTCGTTCTTATCTTTGGTATCTTTTAAAAAATCTTTTTTCTTTGGTAATTAAATTACCTGAACCTTTTAGCCAGAGGATTTCATGCCCTGACTTCAATGTTTGCTAGTGCACGCTAGACTCATGGTCAGAGACTCCTGTGCTGTTTTCCACTGGTAAATACCCACACGAGGAACAGGAATCATGTGGATTAACTCTCTTTCTTTCTAGATAGACAAGTAAGATAGTTAGATGGCTCTGTCAGTTGTGTCTAAGTTCCTTTTCCTTGTCTACTTGACAAGGCGATAAATAATGACAGCCGCTGTATTTAAAGAAAACAAATCTAACAATACAGTATGTTTTATGTCTCTAATAAAAAACAATCCACTTGGGTTGAAGAAGGGGCTTCAAAAATAACAGCATTACCCTTCATAGTTTGTCATTAATTCATTATGTTAGTCTTTTTTTGGTAAGTTTAGAAGACTTCACTTCTTAGTCTTTTCCATCTTTAATATAAGTATTATTTGTTTTGGGGCGCCTGGATGACTTGGTTGGTTAAGCATCTCCCTTTGGCTCAAGTCATCATCCCGGGTCTTGGAATCAGGCCCCACTTCAAGGTCTTTGTTCAGCGGGGAGTCTGCTTCTCCCTCTCCCTTGCCCTGCTTTTTCTCTCTCTCTCCAATAAATAAAATCTTTTAAAAAAAGTATTATTTGCTTTAACTCTGGCAGTTGGAGAGGGCCACACAAATAGCCACAGCTTCTCTGAGTGCTGACAGACACTGGTAAATAAATAAATGGTATTGATTTTATGTCCCCAGCGTACATAATCACACACTGTTTCTCTTTTCCTCAATTACTTGGATGGTATTATAAATATAGACTGTTGGCCAAAGGAGAGTCCAGCTGAGAGTGCATGTGTAACTTTGTACAAATTTGTCTCCACTGCCAGAAAACAGCAGAAGATCCATATTTAATTGCTATATGGGGTAGTAGTGTCACTTATATCATAAAACAAATGATTACCCTCTATGTTCCAGGAATCAATATTTAGGACTTTTCCCCCCCAAAAGTGAAAGAGAAATGTGTTATTGGAGTATGTGTATGTATACTGCTAAATTAGCATTTCTGAATATAGTAAGGTCATTTCTAACAAAACAAGTAAGAAACCCGAATTCTTAAAGGTGATGTTAATTTGGTTTTAAATTTCTTATATTAACAGGGCTACTTTTTTGCTCAGCTTAGACTTGACTAAAGGGTGCTTGAGTTTTTAAGACTGCAACGTAAGTGGGTAAATGTAATGATTCGTTCTGTCTCTTACACATAGAGCCTTTAATAAAAACACCCACAGACTTGTATTGAGTGCCAACCTTGAATTAAAAACCGTGCTTATTGGGGGGGGGAGGAGGAGGTTGTATGCTATAGTGATCCTTCTTTGGTAGCTCTGTGCAGGAAGGGCAAAATTATAAGGTTTTTGAGCTTGGTCCATGGCTCCAGTCTCACTGTGTCATCTCATGGTCATCTGACATGCTCAGGCTCTGGGTGATTTCAGTTTTTGCACCCACACTCCCATCCTCAAAAGCTACCTGTCCCACGCCCTTCTCACCAGGGTGCTTACTTCACTATCCAAAATGGCAGCTAGCTGCTCTGATCAGAGAGCGTGTGTACATAACCCTTGCTACAATTCTGTATTATCATAGTTTACAGGTTCCCTCTGGGGAGCAAAATAAACCCAGGGGTTGATGGCAACATCTGAGTTTCAGGTGTTGTGCAATATACATAGGTTAGTGATTCCATGTGGCTTTTCTGATATCACTGATTTCATACTGTGTAGAAAGCCTGCATTTTCATGGGGTTCAATCTATACCTGACAAATGAGCATGTTTTAAATTAAGGTCATAATCCTGAAATTAAAAAATAATGAGAATTATTAAATCAGTGACATATTCTCACTTAATTCTTTTTTTTTGCATTTTTGATATAAGTGGGGTAAATGGTATTATAGTAGAAATGCATATGTAATAGATTATGGTTTATAATTAGACCCTCAGTTTTGTGGAATATTCATCAGTACACTGGCAGTTCTTTCCTTTTGCAAAAATTGGAATCATTTAAAAAATTGGGGATAGTTGTTACTATTTCCACCTGTTCCTGGATTGTTGAACATTTATTTATTTGTAAATTTCAATGTATTCCTTGAATTTTGATTGTGCCGCAAACTCTCACTTTAGGGAGCATGGAAATCGTCAAAAAGAGGAAAAAACTGATCATTTGGGATTTATGAGTGGATAACATATAAATCTTACACAACGTATATATTATTGAAATGAAAAAAGGGAAAAAAAACAAGCACACATACAAATAAAAGCCACAAAACAAGCATCAGCAGATTTAACTGAGAGTATATAGTCATTACCTTTCCAAACTCCTTATCCCAAAGCTGACCTTCTTGCAGACACCCACTTTCACTGCACTGCTTCCTCATTTGCAAGATCACCTTATGTATCTTTTTCAACGAGGTTTTCTCAGTGTATTCAACCTATTGCTCAACAAACTCTGCAAGGCAGATGGCAAATTTGCATTTAAACACACTCTGGGAAGCTTTTTTTTTTTGGTATCAACTCATTGGTCTCATCTTATTAGTGCATCAGCATGGAGTACCTCTTAACTACAGGGAAGTGTTAACCCAGTTTTAATTATATTCCTCATTTAGAAAGGAGATTCTGCAGTTTTAACCTGCAAAACATTGTGAAGGATTTCAATTTAGTGGATGCTTGCAAATGCAATATATAAATTCCTTATTAATGTTGTATATAATGTAAGTCTCCAAGAAATCCAAGCTCTTAAGGGAGCCATATTTGCTTTCTTTTCTGATTAAAATGAAAGTCAAAGACCATGAAAATATATGTGTCCAGAAAAATATATTATCCAGTTTAGAATAAAATTGGGCTAAGAAATATAAAAAAAATATTGCTGGTCTACAGCATTTTTACTACTTTTCTGTTTTGTTTTGTTTTTTTTAAACCTGTTCCCCTGTGGTGATAATGTTATTCCAATGGCTTTTTATTTATAGTCCATTTTGAACTTCCGTATTTATGAACAGAGCTATGTTCCAGAACAAACTGTTTGCATTCTGCTCACCATCAACAAATAGTTTTAGTAGTGGTCTATAGTCATTTTAGTTTTGGCAGTTTTTTACTGTTTCCTGTAAGGTATTTGTCATTAATTGGTGGCCCTTGGACTGCAAACTGTTTTTTTTTTTTTTAATATGGAATGCTTCACAAATTTGCATGTCATCCTTGGGCAGGGACCAATCTCTGCATCGTTCCAATTTTAGTATATGTGCTGCCGAAGTGAGCACTAACTCAGTGTTTTTATTTTTCTCTTTATTCAATTTGTGTCCTTTCAGGTGAACATGTACCTAAAGGTTGTGCTATAAAACTCCAGCAATCTCTTTTATATATAGCCTATTCATTTTAAATGCCTGTACCTGGCTGGCATTTAATGGCATTTAAGTTTGTCATATTGGCTGTGTAAGTACTTATAAGAAGAGGGATAAGTGGTAAAGATCGAAAGTGGCAAAAAATAAAAATAAAAGGTAACCATTCCATGTAAATACAGTATATAGGATGAATCATTTCACAGGAGAAGCAATCAGGAAGAGCAAGAAGTGATCATCTTTTCTTCGTGAAAAGGGCTGGGCCCATGCCAGTGATAGTAGGAAAAGTGGCTGCCAGAATTGAAAACTTCAAGAGAGAGAGTGAGAGCAAGCGAGCACAAGCGGGGTGAAGGGCAGAAGGAGAAGCACACTCCCTGGTGAGCAGGGAGCCCGAAGTGGAGCTCAATCCCAGGACCCGGGGATCATGACCTGCGCCAAAGGCAGACACTTAACCAACTGAACCACCCAGGTGCCCTGAAAACTTTTGATTGTGAAGCTAGAGGATCAGCATCGAAGTCAAATGTTTTTTTGGCCTTCATGTACATTCAGAAGACTGCTTGGAGTTTGTTGAAAGCACTAAAGGCCAAGCACGGTGAAAGCGAAGTTGATGGGATTATTGCCACAAGCTGCGGTTAGCTTTGTAGGTTCTAGGCTTATTGGAATCTGCACTACATCAAAGTGAGGAGAGAGGCTGCAAGTGCCGATAATGTAATTTCTTAGGAGAAGGAATGTTTTTCACCCAATACAGATGAAATTGTTCCATTTGGGGGAAAAGATGACAACAGGATGTATATAAAGTGAGGTGGTGAGTAGCATGCAGGGTTTTAAAACTTCGAAGGGCCAGTGCAAACTTCCCGTGAGAGAATGCATGCTAGGACTGCCGATTTAAGCTTCCTTTATTTTAAACAGTTTTTCAGGTTGGACTATTTCATAGTTTGCAGAGTGTTTGTGCAGGGGGATAGAGGAATGGATTTATCCCTTGTCATAGCCCTAGTGATCTCAGATATGAAAGCAAAAATGAAAACCTACGACTTAAAAATGCTGCAGATATGATTTTGCTATGGGTAAAAATTTTTTAATTTCTCAAAATTGTGGTTAAATATTCATAGCAAAACTTACCATTTTAACTGTACATGTTTAAGTGTACAGTTCTGTGGCATTAAGTATATTCACATTGCTGTGCAATAACTATCACCATCCACTTCCAGAAGGTTTTCATCTTCCCCATTTGAAACTCCGTACCCACTTCACACTAACTCCCCATTCCTCCCTCCCCAGTCTCCCTTCTACTCCCCACCTCCCATCCCTACAATCACCATTCTAATTTGTCTCTATAAATCTGACTACTCTACACACCTCATGTAAGTGTAAACATATAGTATTTATTCTTTTATGACTGGCTTACTTCACTTAGCATGCTGTCTTCTAGGTTCATCCATGTTGTAGCATACGTCAGAATTTCTTTCCTTTTAAAGGCTGAATATACCACATTTATGTATGCATTCATCTAGTGATGGACGCTTGGGTTGATTTCACCTTTTGGCTATTGTGGATAATTCTGCTATGAATATGAGTTTACAAATATTTATTTGAACCTGCTTTCAGTTCCTTTGGATATATATCTAGAAGTGAATTTCTGAATTATATGGTAATTCTATTTTTAATTATCTGAGGAATGATCATATCATTTTCCACAGTGGCTTCACCATTCTACCTTCTCATCAGCAATGCACAAGCTTCCAATTTCTGCACATCCTTGACAACACTTGTTATTTTCTGTTTGTTGTTGTTGTTATTTTTGATAATAACTATCCTAATGGGTGTAAAGTCATATCTCATTTTGGTTTTGCTTTGCAAAACTGTTGAAATGCTGAACACTTTTTCATGTGTTTATTGCCTACTTGCATATCTTCTTTGGAAAAATGTCCATTTATTTAAGTCCTTTGCCCATTTTTTGAGTTGAGCTGGTTGTTTTTTGTTTTTGAGTTGTGGGAATTCTTTATTTTTCTGGATGTCAATCCCTTAACAAAACCTTATTTGCATATATTTTCTTAATTCCAAGGGCTGTCTTCTCACTGTATTAATAGGATCCTTTGACACACAAAAGTTTACAATTTTGTTGAAATCCATTTACTTATTTTTTTCTTTTCTTGCCTGTGCTTTTGATATCATCTCCAATATATCATTGTCAAATCCAGTGCCATCAAATTTTCCCCTTTGTTTTCTTCTCAGAGTTTTATAATTTCATTTCCTACTTTTATTTCTTTAATTTTGAGCCAATTTTTGCATATGGTATAAGGTCAGTGTTGCTTTTCTTTATATATGGATTAGTTTTTTTAATATCACTTACTGAGTAATTTTTAGTTTTTAAAGGAAAATTCTGATTTTTATTATGCCTTTTAGTTATAATTAATGCTTGTTTACATTTGTCACATTTTTCTCTAAGTTTAAAGTAAAAGAGACCATCCACTGTGGGAATGTCCAGATAGACACACACATAGATATACACACAGAAACACATACACATCAATAAACATAAAAACCATAAAGTTGTGTTTGCATGAGATTCCGTTATGCTGTTTATGTTCCATAGGACACTATGGAACATACAGTCACCATTGAATGAAAGACTTTTTAAAAATTTTATTCTTTTATTCTTTTTTTATTAGTGAACTATTTTACATTTTAATTTAATTTTATTTTTTAAACATTTTTTAACTTTAAATTCAGTTTATTAACTTATAATGTATTATTGGTTTCAGAGGTACAGGTCTGCGATTCATCAGTCTTATATAATACCCAGTGCTTATTACATTAAGGTCCCTCCTTAATGTCCATCACCCAGTTACCCCATCCCCCCACCCCCCTCTCCTCCAACAACCCTCAGTTTGTCTCCCAAGATTAAGAGTCTCTTATGGTTTGTCTACCTCTCTGGTTTTGTCTTGTTTTATTTTTTCCTCTCTTCGTTACAGTCCTCTGTTTTGTTTCTTAAGTTCCGCATACTTTTATAATATTTTGAAGAAAAGCAAAGTTAAGTTCCCTACCTTCTGGTTTAATCTGTACTGTATGTCTTTGGATTATAAGAGAAAATAATCATTTAATGAATCATAGTATTCCTCACATTTTAAAGTACAATGACGATGGGCCATGTATAATATAATAGAATAAATCTAGTCACCACCAACTGTGATACACACATTCTATGATTGAATATATTATTTATTTGAAGAAATTTATGATAATTATATCCTTGATAGTTTTTCTTTAATGATTTCACGTATACTTTTGATTAAAGTTACTATCATGAGAATGTAATTGACTTATGAATAAATACTTTGGTATTTGGATTTTCTTTAAATATCTTACAAATGCAACTTGCTCCCTGTGAGAAACCTCAGGTAAAACCTAATCAGATTTACGGCTATTTCGGTTTTTTATGAAAGCTGAAACTTGTTTTTTAAATTCCAGCATGATTATTTATTAATTTATTGATTAATTTATTTTTCTTTTCACATTTTTATTTAAATTTCAGTTAGTTAACATACAGTGCAATATTGGTTTCAGGAGTAGAATTCAGTGGCTCATGACTTATGTACAACACCCCATGCTCATTGTAACAAGTGCCGTCCTTAATAGTCTCATCCATGTAGCCAATCCCCCACCCACTTCCTTCCATCAACCCTCAGTTTGATCTATACTTTTAAGAATCTCTTATGGTTTGTGTCCCTCTCTTCTTTTTCTCCCCCCATGTTCATCTATTTTGTTTCTTAAATTCTACGTATGAATTAAATCATATGGTATTTGTCTTTCTGACTGACTTATTTCACTTATAGTAATACCCTGTAGCTCCATCCACGTCTTTGCAAATAGATAGATTTCGTTCATTTTGATGGCTGAGTAATATTCCATTACACATACCCTACTTCTTCTTTATCCATTCTTCTGTCAATGGGCACTTGGGCTCTTTCCATAGTTTGGCTGTTGTTGATAATGATAATGCTGCTACAAATATCGGGGTGCATATTCCCCTTTGAATCTGTATTTTTGTATAATTTGGGTAAATACCTAGTAGTGGAATTGCTGGGTCCTAGGGTAGTTTTATTTTTAACTTTTGGAGGAACCTCCATACTATTTCCCAGAGTGGCTGTACCAGTTTGCATTCCCACCAACAGTGTAAGAGGGTTCCCTTTATACACATCCTTGCCAACATCTGTTGTTTTCTGTGTTGTTAATTTAGCCATTCTGACAGGTGTGAGGGGTTCTCACGTTGTAGTTTTGACTTGTATTTCCCTGACGATGAGTCATGTTGAGCATCTTTTCATGTGTCTGTTATCTGTCTTCTTTGTTATATGTCTTCTTTGGAAAAAATGTCTACTCATGTCTTCTGCCCATTTTTAAATTGCATTATTTGTTTTTTGGGTGTTGGGTTTGATAAGTTCTTTATAGATTTTGGATACTAACCCTTTATCAGTTATATCATTTGCAAATATCTTCTCCCATTCCATTGGCTGACTTTTAGTTTTGTTGATTGCTTCCTTTTCTGTGCAGAAGCCTTTTATCTTGATGAAGTCCCAATAGTTATTTTGGCTTTTGTTTCTCTTGCCTCTGGTGATGTGTCTAGTAAGATGTTATTGTGGCTGAGGTCAAAGAGGTTGCTGTCTGTGTTTTCTTATGATTTTGATGGTTCCCTATCTTACATTTAGGTCTTTCATCCATTTTGAATTTATTTTTGTTTCTGGTGTAAGAAAGTGGTCCAGTTTCATTCTTCTGCATGTGGCTGTCCAGTTTTCCCAACACCATTTGTTGAAGAGACTTTTTTTCCATTGGATATTCTTTCCTGCTTTGTCAAAGATTAGCTAGCCATATAGTTGTGGGTCTGTTTCTGGGTTTTCTATTCTGTTAAGGAAGCTGAAATTTCTAGACTTAATCATATTTTTTCCCCCAACTTTATTTGCTAGGAATTTGTTTTATAATTAAATATGCTCAAAACAATTAAGTAATTTAATAGAAAAAACAGTCATATAATAGGTTTCTCTTCTGACTTTCTGGAATTACAAGAAGTTTATTCCTATTTCAAGAGAAGTAGATTATGAATTTTGAATCTGAAGGGCCAGAAAAACTTATAAATGTAAAATGCAATATGTACTACATTGATTTGGTTCAAATTTTGGGGAAAGAAGAACAAGATTATCAAATTTCACAGTTTGAATTTTAGGCTTTGTGTCGTTTTCTTCAACTTACATGACATATAAAATGACTTGTGAATTTTAAAGTATTAGGAAAAATACTGATCATTGAAGAGATTCAAACCATTGAAATATAACATTTAGCATGAATATTTGGGTTAAAACATCAAACCAAACCAACCTAAGGGTTTACGAAAAAAATGAAAAATACTTGGAAGCTTCTTCACTGATGTCTGCCACAGAAGCCATTGTTTTCTCTTTTATTTCAGCAGATAATTCATTTAAATATTATATTTTTTTATTATTTCTAGCTGAATGGAGTGTTCAATTGCCTTTAACAGAGATAGCACTTCATATTTGCCAAATTCCAGCCCCATTTCTTTATTATTTTTCAGTACATTAAATTATGCCTATTTAATGAGAAACTTGAAACTTAAGGGAGAGACAAGAAAGCAGGCAATTAAAATATATTACAGTACGTCATCAAAGTTCTTTAAAAGAGTTTTTGAGGCTGTCTCATAAATGTCTTAACGTTTGACCAAAGTCCTAGCCATTGATTCATATATCAAATGACAAAGACTAATTTTTGACTCTAAAAAGTTCAGATGAAAGTTGTAAGGGAATGGTTCTTTCATTTTTTAATGCGGTTACATGTCTGCCCTCGATTAAGTGAGTTCTGCTAGAGAGCTGTGTTTGGCCATTTGTAAAGAGGTCAGAATAAGGTCCTTTGTTTTGTAAT
Organism: Ailurus styani; assembly: GCA_002007465.1. Lineage (NCBI taxonomy): Eukaryota > Metazoa > Chordata > Mammalia > Carnivora > Ailuridae > Ailurus > Ailurus styani. Next base: position 1,111,853 of record LNAC01000361.1, read on the forward strand.
GTGGTAGAAGGTTTTGTAAGTCTTTAGGACACTGGTTTTAGCTAGTTTTAAGTTTTCCTTTTGTATCTCTCAGGAGTATAAAGGAAAAAATAAAATGGAGTGCTGAGAATTCCTTATGCCTCCCAGTAATTACATAGCCAATTATAGAAAGAATTGAAGAATGCAAGAGTAAGTCAAAGATCAGCTTGGCTTGTTTTCTTTAGAATATGTAAAGTTTTTGCTAAATTGACTCTAGGACTCCTTCATGTAAAAAGCTGAAGCTGGGTAACCTAACAGCAAAAATAGCATTTACCAAAAAAATTTGGAAATCCTAGAATGTAATCCAATACTTGACATAGAAGAAGTGTTTGAATTTAAAAATTCAGAGCAGTGAAAGAATGAATCAGTGTTTTTAGATCTTATAACCGAGGCTATGCTCAAGATAGAAAGCTAGGTTATAAATTTAGAGATTATGAGTCTAATTTAGAGATTATGAAGTTTCTGGTCCTCTTGCAGGAAAATTGTGTGATCTTGTTTTACCTCAGTTGAGTCATTCGTGAAATAAAGACACGATAGCTACTGTGACTGTCAAACAATGAAAATAAATAGTACAATCAGTTCTTGATCATTAAGGTATTACTCACCTTGGGGAATGTTCATGTTCTTCTGTTTCATTTTCATTTTCATTTTATCTACACTACCTATCTTTGGACTATTTGCCATTTGTTATTGATTATATTAGGGTGGTCATTAGGGAAGAGAAATAAATGGTTAAAAAGATTTTGTCCCTCTTTTTGTCTGTTTTTGTTTAGTTTTCAAAAAGTGTCGATGAAATTAAGATTTGAGGTTGTAAGTTGGATGCAGCAGTGTGGGGCTGCTACTTGGAGCCATACAATGGGCAGTGTCAGGGGCAACTTCCCCAACTTAGCTCTAGAACCCAGGGGAGGCGCTGCCTACATCTTCTACAGATGAAGCTTTTCTTACTGATTGATTGGTTGGAAATTCACGCATTCAGTTTCTTTTATGTTAGTGATTATTCTTACTTTATAACATATACATTTAATAAGTGAGAAAGTGGACGGAGAACTCTACCCTTCTCCCAATGTAAGGAAGTTAAATGCTTTAACTCTGACCTTCTGTCATTCAACTGCAGTGCTAGCATTGTTGCAGATTTTAGTTGTATCCTATTTTCCGATCCCCTATAATCAGTGTTTATTATTAGTATTTTAACAATTAATATTTACTTAAATTTCCATCATATTTTGCAGGGGTTTTTTTTAAAGGATTTTATTTATCTATTTGAGAGAAAGTGAGAGTGAGAGAGAATGAGAGAGCACAGAGGGATAGGGAGAAGCAGGATCCCCGCTGAGCAGGGAGCCCACGGCAGGCAGGGCTGGATCCCAGGACCCTAAGATCATGATCTGAGCTGAAGGCAGACGTTTAACCCACTGAGCCAACCAGGCGCCCCTATTTATATGTAAACTAAACTATTCAGCAGTTTCTTTGTTTACTCTTGGTTCTTGCATCCTAAGCCTTTCTTCTTGGTTCAGTTTCCTTTCCTTTCCTTTTCTTTCTTTCTTTCTTTCTTTTTTTTTTTTTAAGATTTATTGATGTATTTGAGAGAGAGCACAGAGTGAGAGTGAGAGGGAGAAGCAGACTCCCTGCTGAGCAGAGAGCCCAATGTGGGGCTCGATCCCAGGACCCTGAGATCATGACATGAGCTGAAGGCAAATGCTTAACTGACTGAGTCCGCCAGGCACCCCCTTGGTTCAATTTTCTTATAATTGCATTCTATACTTAGTTATTTCAGCAAAGTGGCAAATATTTCAGACTTATTGTGCAGGAAAGTATTTTAATTTCACTCTTACCTGTCAATGATAGGTTACCTGAATATAGGTTAATAGTTATTTTTCTTCAGCACTTTGAAATTGTCCTCTGGGAACTATTATAACTTACGATTTGCTGTCAATATAGTTGTTCCTTTGTAGATAATTTGTATTTCTTCTAGATATTTTATAAGATGTACTTTTTATATCTGATGTTCTACATTTCACTAGTTGTAGGTCTGTGTTTATCCTGCTTGGGGTTTGTGTTCCTTCAGTCTGAGAATGGTTCCTGTCTTTCTTTAATCCAGAAAAAAATTCAGTTGTTTCTTTAAATGTAATTTTTGCCATTGTTTATATTCTCTCTATTGGGATTCCTATTATACATATCTTAGAACTACTGATTCTATCAATCATGTCACTCAGATAGCCTCTCATACTTCTCATCTTCTTGTCCTTCTGTTTTGTATTCTGGGTAACTACTTTAAATCCATTCCTATTTACTAATTTTTTTTTTCCAGCTGTATCTGGTCAACTCTTCAACCTATCCCTTGAAGTATTTATTTCAATGACCATAATTTTCATTTCTAGCATGACAATTTTTTCCAGATTTATTGCTTCTTTTTTTACTCTCTGTTTTGGCCTCATGGTTTCTATTCCTATCTTTTACAGATTATTACATTCAGTTCTGGGGTGTACATTCCTTCATTGCTTTAGATGACCCTTCAAAGGGTTTTATTTTTCTTGTGTGGTTTGGAATCTTGTGAGCTAGTCTTCACGAGAAGCTGTTTTTCCTGGAAATCAAGAGTATTCTACATGATGGAGGTATGCCATCATTGTTCCAATTTTGCCTCTGCAAGGGCTCCAACTTCCTTGTAGACAAATTTACCCTGATGTCTCAGAGATACTTAAAAGCCAATTTCTCCAAAAAGATCCCATCATCTCCTCCACCCCAAACTTGCTTCTCCTCTTATGTATTTCCTTTCTCAGTGAAGGGTACTACAGCCTTGCTAGGGCTTCCCCTAATGAAACACTGCAGACTGGGTGCATTAAGCAACAGACCTTCATTTTTTCACAGTTCTGGAGGCTATACATCCAAGATCAAGGCGTCGGTAGGGTTGGCTCTTCTGAAAGCTTCTCTCATTGACATGTAAGCGGCCATTTTCTTCCTTCGTCTTTACATGGTCTTTCTGCTCTGTGTGTCTGTGTCCTTATCTCCTCTTCTTAGAAGGACACCAGTTGGGATGCCTGAGTGGCAGCTGCCTTCGGCTGACGTCATGATCCCAGGGTCCTGGGATTGAGTCCTGCATCAGGCAAGGAGCCTGCTTCTCCCTCTGCCTCTGCCTGCCACTCTGCCTGCTTGTGCTCTCTCTCTCTGACAAATAAATAAGTAAAATCTTCAAAAAAAAAAAGAGTAGCATGCTCTANCACTAATGACCACATTTTGACTTACTTGCCCAGTTAAGGCCTTGTCTTCAAATATAGCACATTCTGAGGTACTGGGAGTTAGAACTTCAACATATGAATTTTGGGAGCTAAATAATTCAGGCCACAACAGATACCAAGCAGTTAACTCAAGCCAGAAATCTGGACATTGTCTTACTCTCGATTTACCCTCTCACTTTAAGCAGTCATCACTGATTTCTATTTCCTAAATATCTGTCAAATTTATCACTTCTATGAATCTTACCTAGTGCTTCCCAACTTTCAGCCATCATTATTATTTTTGCCTTGATAGATTATGATAATAATCTTGCTGATTTCTTTCCCTCTAGTATTACATTCTTCTCTTTCTTCCACATGAAAGCCAGGGTAATTTTATAAAAATATAATTCTTATATTTTCTTATTCTTGTATTAAAAATAGAAATACCATATGATCCGATAACTCCACTACTGGGTATTTACCCGAATATAAAAATATAAATATTAATATATTATATTAAATATATAAATATTATATATATTTTTTCAGTGGTATATATATAGTAGAAAAAATATATATAGTGGAATATTATTACTCAACCATAACAAAGACAAAGAATAGAGTCTTGGTATTTGTGACAACACAGATAGACATAGAGGGTATTATGCTAAGTGAAATAAGTCAGAGAAAGACAGATTCCATATGATTTAACTTATATGTGGAATCTAAAAAACAAAACAAATGAACAGCAAAAGCAGAAAAAGACTCATAAGTACAGAGAACAAACTAGCAGTTGCTGGAGGGGATGTTGGTGGGGGATGCGTGAAATAGATGAAGGGGATTAAGAGGTACGAGCTTCCAGTTATAAAATAAATAAATCAAGGAGATTAAAAGAACAGTGTAGGGAATATAGTCAATAATATTGTAATGTATGGTGACAAATGATAACTACACCTATCGTGGTGAACACTGTTGTAACAAATAGAAGTGTTGAATCACTATGTTGTACACCTGAAACTAATATAACATTGTATGCCAACTGTACTGAAATAATGACAATACAAAATATGATCCCTATGATTATATCCTTGTCTGTTCCTGCTGAAAACCTTCAGAAGTCCAAAATCCCTCCCATGGTTTATGAAGCTTTGATCTGAATGGAGCTTGCTTTTCTCTTTAATCTCCTTTTTGGTCTTACAGTTTTTCCTAAGCTATTTTCAGTTCTCTGCACAGGACATATTCTCTCCAGCCTCTGGCCATTTGCATCTTGTTCATTATACTTGAAGTCTCCTTCCTCCCTTTCACCTTGTTTTTGATAACTCCTACGTATCCTTTAGATTTTGGCATAAAAGTTTTTCTGTGAGGAAGACTCTCATTATCCTTTAAGTCAAGTAAGTGGTTCCACCATAATACATGACATGCCTAATTACAATAGCTGTTTACTGGCTCTATAATCCTCTATTCTGGAAGTTCCATTTGAACAAGGATTACTCGTACATAGTTCACAGTTGTGTCTAAGTAGTGCCTAACCCATTGCACTTAATAAATATTGACACTTGGCATATTCCGTATCATTATTACGAAACTGTGGAGCAAATGGTACCTTATTTTTCACATCATCCTACTTAAAAACTTCAACCCTCCCATTCATCCTTGCTTTATTTTTTACAGAAGTGTCCCTATCTGATTTTGTATCTAGATTGATTGATTGATTGATTATCTCTCTCCCTCTCTGTCTCTCTTTGCAAGTGTAGAGCTTGTGTTCTAGACTAAGTGTAGATAAGAACTGGAGTCCACTTATGTTTTTACATGATTGCTGATGGGAGAAGTTTTCTACAAAGTAATTTATGGCTTTGTACATTTCAAACTTTGCGCATAGGACATGCGCTTCTCACTATAGCATCTTTGGCCTTACACCTTTGGGTCATGATGCTAGGTGACTCGGTACTGTTGAATGGTGGGAGCATTCCTGGAAGTTATCCCGGCACTGGGATAGCAAGCAATAACTCAGCCACGCACACAGGGGTGGCTTTGAAGCTTAAACAGATATCCTGCTATATCTAAACAAAATCAATCCCCAAATTTCTTCTTAACTTTATATAACTCCTTAACTAATAACTCCTTAACTACCACTTAACACCAGGGGAAATGAGAACGGAAAGAGACAGAGGCCTTAATTAATTTTGGTTTTTCTATTTTTTTCATGTTTTACAAAACATATGACCATGTGAACACGATGCCAGGGGTCTTGGAAGGGTCTTTGCAAATGAGGGTCTTTGAAGCTTAGCTTCGTCATTTCAAGATAAATATGGCCCTGAAGTCAAAGCTGCCTGGGTTGAAACTGGAGGCTGGGGCCAAGCCCAGTGAGATCCATTAATTCCTCCTCTCCCCCTACCTCCCAAATTCCTCCCGTCCTATTCCTAGAAAGGCCCTAAGAAATCCCTAAGGTTTCCTATCACAGATGAAAAACAACTTTCCTAATTTTACTTTCCAGTGTCTTTTCCTTTAATATATAGCCCAAAGAAGGAGATTTGGAGAAAGGATCATTAATTTTTCAAATATGGAGAGGAAGCACAATTCTTACCAGCAGAAAAGCTCTTTCATATTTGTAAGACTAGTCCTGTCATTTATTATCAAAAGGATAATTCAAATCTCCACTCCTGATCTGTTGGAAAATAGCCAGACTTTCAAGATCCTATCAAAACAAAGCAGCAAAGACCCTCTTTTGAAAGGGAAATGATGAATTGGTGCCGGGTGCTGCTGTGAAGGCAATGAAGGGTGGTGCAATCAGGCTGTGATTACAGGTATATTACCTCTGTCTGCCGAGCTGTCAAACCAGCGGTACTGATTATGCTGCACAGTATAAATGCCTGCCCATATGAACACTATTTGGGAAGTAGCGCATGAAATTTTCCAACCATAACCAAGTAATAATATTCAAGAAGAGATGATTTCAAGACTCTCCATGCATGCTATCGGTCCCTTAACATGGAAACTGTTTTCAGATTCAGTGATAGTCCGCTTCCTGCTGCGACCTCTAAAGCAAGCAAAGAGAGGATTCAGAATGAAGCGATCAGCCAAGAATGAAGGTTCTTTTGTAACCGAACTATGCCAGGTGGTGTACGGTTTAATCCCTGAAGAGAGAAATCTGCCTTTTTTTTAAATAATAAAAAAAAAAGGAATCTGTGGTCTAATGTTTGTCAAGGTTGATAAAGATATTGACAAAATAAGACACAAACACATGGTTAATTTACATAGTGTGGAAAACTAAACCTTGTTTTTGGTGCCAGGATATGGGGAAACTTAATGAATTATCTTCCAAGTACTTAGAAAATTTAGCTGGTCTTCTGAGAGTTAAGCTGGTCAAGTCCAAATATGATAAATGTGACTGTAAGAGCAAATATGTAACTGAGTAAAGGAACAACTAAAACACCAAAAATGGTGAAACGGACAGAGTCATTTATAGGAGAAAGTAGGGGAATGAAATCGTAACTGGATAGAGGAAACATCCTCAGTGATTTTATGCTCAGCATGGAGCACATGAGATAATAATGGGTCTTGAATGCTCTGAGGTAAGACCATTAGAGGAGCCCATGTTTACAGAGCCCATCTAAGCCGTACCCAGTGGCTTGGCCAACTAGGTATGTGTCTCTTAAGATAAGCTTCGTGAGAGCAAGAACTGTACTTTTTTGTTTCCTGGCCAATAGTAGGTACCCACTAAATTCACTAAATGAATTCATGAAGAAATGATGGTTGGTGGTAAATCTATCCTTCACTTGAGAGCTGGACATTATCATCTAACTCCCCTTGTTCTGTATCTATGTTTGGTAGACAAATTTATGATAATTTGTTTTGTTATTAGCTTGGTTTTGGGGAAGAAGTTTCCAATTTGGCCAAGTTGTCGTTTTAGTATCCGAGATCTTCGTTATTCTGGTATGATTCTGAGAACCTGATTATTCTCATTTATGGTCACAAAAGCAAGTATTCTGCAGGGTTTATGCCTTCAGTAAACTTACCACAGAGAACAACCATCTTGGAAATCTTTTGTTGGCAGTTGCTGGTCTTTTTTGGTACATTCCATTTCATTAGGCACCTTCTTAGAATGTGCACTATTTCTTATTGATATTAACTTTTTGGAGGCTTTTAAAATTATTTTTAAAGATATAGGGTTTAGGACTGCAGAGAATGTTTTTATTTTGTGTTCATTAGTTACAAAGCATTTCCTAAGTAGAATCAATTATTTTATTGTAACAAGGCCTGGGAGGGGGAAGTTCTGGGCTGCTTTCTACAACATAGATAGCTTAAGGATTTTAAAAGTTGTGGTAGATCCTATTTGTTATTTCTCTGCTTATTGGAAAAAAAAGACATTCTTTGTTATTACTTTATGTTGAAGATGTGGTACAAATATCAACAGTCAGGAGAAAAAAATAGTCTGACAAGATGTCTAAGGTAACAAAGTCTCACTATTGGAAAGGAAACCACTGCTTCTGATCATGATCGCACTATTAGAATAGAAGGATTATATTACTGCTCTTGCTAATCACATTCACTAAGATGCTCACAACAGAGTTCCTGAGCCCTGATGATGCTGGGAACATTGCAGGAGTAGCAGTGGAGAATATTAATGCCTCTTGTCTTACACAGGGTTTTGTAATTAGAGAATAAGGAAAGTGACACATTATCTTGGTGGGCATCTTGGTGGCCATTATTGTTATCATTGCTCAGGTGTAAAACGCAATGAAGATTGCTGTCGTTTTATTTTTTCCACTGCAAATTAAATAACTTATGGCTAAGGGACACTTCATTTCCTCATTTTATAAGGGTTCAGGATTGAGTAGTATTTTTATCTGTAGTGGGTTGTGAAAGTCACTTTTCTAATTTATCTTCATATGATGTTTAGATATAGATTCTCTTGCTGTAGTTTGTTGATGTGGTTACAGGTTGACTTGAGAATTTTGACTATGTTTGAATTCATCCATATAATTTAGACAAAAGACAGCATTCAGTGATTGGGACTAGAAAAAGTAAATGTAGTTGAACTCTGGAATAAGTAAAGAATCTCCAAATAAAAAAATGATATAATCATAGGCATTTAATAAACATTTGTTCCTGCGTTTAGCATAGCTCACTTCTAAGTGGGTGTAATACATTTGCTGATCTTTTAAAACTATTATCTTTATTATCAGTTCATTTTTTTGTTTTAAAAATAAGATAGGTGTTTACTTTCATTGAAATGCACATTATAAGTTCAATGAATTTGACAAATGCATACTCCATGGTAACCACACTGTTGTCAAGATATGAATATTTAAAGTTTGTACCATTATGAATGAAACTGCTGAGGACAATCCTATGCAGATCTTTTTGTGGATGTATATTTTTATTCTATTGGTAAATACTTAAAAGTGGAACTACTGGATCATACAGTGGGAGTATGTTTAACTTTACAAGAAATTGCTGAACAGTTTTGTAAAATTATTGTCTGTTTTATATTACCACCAGCAGTATATCAGAATTCTGGGTGTTCCACCTCCTGGTTAACATTTGGCACTGAAAATCTTTAGTTTTTTTTTCTACATTCTAGTGGATGTGTTGTGATGTCTCGTTGTGCTTTTACTTTGCATTTCCCTGGGGCTGATACTGCTGAACACATTTTAATGTGCCTGTTTTCTGTTACTATAACTTCTGTGAAGTATCTGTGTAAGCCTTTTGACTGTTTTTAATTGGAGTAAGTGGAAGTTTATCATTAAAATTTTCTTTTACTTTATAGGAAAAAGCATGTGGTTGTGATAAGTTAAAAATTAATATTGTAATTTCTAGAGCCACCAATTAAATAACAAAGAAGTAAAGCTAAAAAAAGGAGAGGAGATAAAATGGAATAAAAAACTAAACTTTCTTAATCCAAAAGAAAGCAGGAAAAGAAGAGAAAAGAAACAAAGAACAGATGGACCAAATGGAAAAGAAATAGCAAGATAATGGACCTTAGCCCATCCGTATCAATCAGTTGCATGATCAACTATTTATTTTGTCCTATTTCCTCCTTCTGAAAGTAAAATTACATTCACATTAATCTGCTTGATATTTTCCCACAGATCCCTGAGTATATGTTTAATTTTTTTAAACGTTTTTTCTTTGGTTTTCTAATTCCCTCTTATGTGTCCTCTAGAATATCAGTTGAGCTCAAAACACTTCATTAGATCTTTTCTGCGAAACCTTATGCTTTCCCCTGCCTATACACAGCTTAAAATACAGCTAAGAACTCAAGATGGCCATGCCCTTGTCTGCATCTTCCTTTCCGGGCTGCAATATAATCTCAACTGGTTTCCTTTTAATATCTTTTAAAATATTATTTTGCGGGTCGGCAAGAGATGGAATAAAGAGTGTCAGAGGAATCCTATGTATACAGTTAGAAACAAAGGAGTCACAGAATGGTTAAGATTGCTGCAGAGAAAGAGTCATCAATGAAAAAGGGTGATCTCAATTTAGTGTTTGTGGTTTGTTATGATTTTTTGTTATCTGTTCTCAAATCTTACAAAGTAGAATTTACTAATACTGACTATTAAAATTCAGCAGCATATGCTGATACAGGGAGAGTGGTTGTTAAAACATTGAGCACTTCCATGATAGTATATAGCCGCTGCTTCTAAACCCTCTGAGTCTGCTGCCTCAGCTGCCCCTGTGAGCCAGCAGCTCATCCCAGAATTATCCATACCTACCCATCAAGTTAAAGGTTAAGGTTTGGCTTAGTAGGGGGACACTGGGACCTATTCCACCCTACAGTTGGTGTCTTGTGACCTACTATTAGTGACTAAATATTCTAAGAGCACCCTTATTTATACATATTAGGTATGATTAAGCTTCTCCATATTAACAGAATGGTATTAAGCTTTTAGCTCATCGAGCTGGTTGGAAAAATACAATAGCTGCAGGCTGGGTATTTGTCAGAGTATTTTCTTGATTTTACTCCCACACAACGCTTTTTTGGAAGTTGAGACTAGCCATCTTTCTAGCCACGGGATTATATGAGTGATATGTAATCCATCCATTCCCCATTTTAGACATGAGAGTTTATCCCTGAATTAAGCCAGATTGTCAAAGTGGTGTGTATTTTAGAGTGAATTGTTTTATGTCCTTCTTGAATTGTTTTTTACTAAATTGCGGTTGGTAGTATACCATTATTCTGCACTGAAAGATGTTTTAAGAAATACCATTCAGAATTCGCTTTCTTTCAAGATGTATTCTTCATAAGAATTCAGGGGAGAGACTCTTTCCAAGGCTTTAGTAGGGGGTGAATAGTTTTGCTTCTTGACATTTACTATTTGTTTTCATTTAAGGAAAACTGTATTGAATGACAAATTGTATTTCTCTTTCTGGATCAATCATTAACAATCTCAGAGCCCAATTTGTTTCTCACTTCATAAAAATCTTCATTTTATCCTTATCTTACTATTTTTAGAAAATCTTATGTGGCAGATATTTTTTTAAAATAAGCTTTCTCAGGTCATTTTTTTATACAAGGATGAGTACAATTAGTTAAGCAAAATATACACATGAAACATAATAGGCTTTCTATTAAAAGCGTTCTCTTATGTCCACAAAGCTGGAGCCTAACAGCTAGATTGCAGGAGCAGGGGGTTCCTATGGTTCTGTGAGCTCTCAGTGTTAATAGAGGCTTGCCTGTTGCATGTCTTTGATTCAAAGATGCACATTTCCCCCACATTTTATAGTGAAACATTTAGATGCATTATCTAATTGGTAGTGTTCTGAATTAGAGGGAATAGGACATTTATACATTTTGGTGGATGGTAAAGAAAAAGGGAGGCATTGTCTCATTTTCTCTTTGTAAACTAACTGAAGCCTTGCTTTTTCTACTGTTCATTACACCTGTATCCTTCTTTCCACATCCTCTGGCTGGCAAAACTGATGCAGTTTTCAAGGTTAAGTGTAGATATCACCTTCAACCAGGAGGCCTTCCTTGATACCTCAGTTCAGGTTAGGGTACTTTTTTTTTATGCTTTTGAGCATCCAATGCCTTGCTCATTGCGCATACCATACTCTTTCATAATTATTTGTTCAGGGGTTTGAGAAGCAGTAGAGCAGAATGGTTAAGCACCTGGCCTCTGGAGGTAGAAACCACTGGATTTAATTTTACTGTTACCAAGTCTTGGGCAAGTTGCTTAAGCTCTCTGTCCCTCAGTCTGTTCTCTGTCTCTCTGTCTCTTTCTGGATCAATCATTAACAGTCATTAACACATTGACAACAGTGCTTGGAATAGTACGTGTTTCTCCTTTTTATTCTTTTCCTCTTCCTTCTTTGTCTTCTTATTGTTGTCCACATTAGAATGTGAGCTCTGGAAGCAGCAACTACCTACCATCAAAGTCTTTCTTTTTTAATTTCCTAGAACCCACAAGAGTGCTTGATACAAGGTAGTTCTTACTAGATGCTGACAAATAAAGTCCTGTATTAAATATGGATTTTGGGTGACATGTCATATTTTGGTGAAAACTGAACCGTGTTTGTGAAAATGCTTTAGGAAACTAAACTGGTAGAATTATCAGCATACCTTTCTAGATGACATAAAATCATTGCCTCTATTGAAAAGGATTTAATTACTCATTTAATAAACATTAATCAAGTGCCAACTCGTCAGATACTGTCCCAACTACTTGGGAATGCAGCGATGAAAGAGAACCTTTGCCTTCAAGGAACTAAGTTTCTAATGTAAAGAAGTGATAACATAGGTTTTTGTTTTTTTTTTTTAAACTGGGCGTTTGATTTGTTAGGAAAATTTCCTTAAATCTACAAGTTGTGATAGTATATGCAGAAATAAGAAAGTTTATTATTCCATGAATTAATTTTTTTAGAATTAGTAGGGTGATACAGAACACATTAAATTAAAGTGGGAGAGGGAGAAGCAGGCTCCCCACTGAGCAGGGAGCTCAAGCTCAATGTGGGACTCAATCCCAGGACCCCAGGATCAAGACCTGAGCCGAAGGCAGATGCTTAATGACTGAGCCACCTGGGTGCCCCTTCCCAAAAATTTTAAAAAATTGCTCATTTCCTTATCTATTCTCTGATCCATTAAAAAATTAGAATAGAGTGGCTAGCTGTTGATTGGCATTTTCTTTAGATTGTCTGAAAACCATTCATGATGTTAAATACTGTCTTTGAAAAACCTCTTGCATTTCTTGGCTTCTTTTAGTAAGTTGTTTTGGTCTTAACTTAGAAGCAGTACAACTTGCTACATTAGGCTTTGGGTCCTCAGTCTCAAGTTTTTCCACTGGTATNCCTCTTGCATTTCTTGGCTTCTTTTAGTAAGTTGTTTTGGTCTTACTTGGAAGCAGTACAACTTGCTACATTAGGCTTTGGGTCCTCAGTCTCAAGTTTTTCCACTGGTATCCACTTAACTCAGTTGTCGAGTATAGAAAAGTAACTCATTAGAATAAACCCAGTGCTCTTGTGTTTATGTTGTGTTTCTAAAACAGAGGTACTTATGAATTTTTTTTTTTAAGGAAGTCCTTGGGTACCATTGACTTGTATGGTGGGAGATGTTTTCTTGAGAGAGATTCTTACACAGCTTTCCTTATATGAGAATTTGCTTTTTAACTTTCAGTTATTCCATGTGCTTGAGGGCCTACCCTCAAGTTTTAGCTGATGTAATTTCTCCTATGGTACATATCTCAAGAGGTGATTCCTCCAAAATGTTATGAGTACTATCTACTGATCCTTAATTCTGGGGCAAGATTCCATCTCCTGGACATAGTTATCATTTGTGGTCTGGCAGTTTTTCTTCTTTCCACTTATTTATCCATCTGGCTTTGTATTCCTGAGACTTACCATTTATGAATCATTGGCAATATTCACACCCAGTTGTCTATGACTCACTAGGAATCTTTGCCAGATTTCTCAGTATTTATTTATTTATTTATTTATTTATTCATTTGACAGAGAGAGAGAGAGATCACAAGTAGGCAGAGAGGCAGGCAGAGAGGAGAGAGGAGGAAGCAGGCTCCCCGCCGAGCAGAGAGCCCGATGTGGGCCTCGATCCCAGGACCCTGGGATCATGACCTGAGCCGAAGGCAGTGGCTTTAACCCACTGAGCCACCCAGGCGCCCCAGATTTCTCAGTATTTAAAGGATATTTTCCTGTTTTATGTTCTCTCATTTTAACAGGGACAGTTGGCACATGTGCTTCTTTATACTGTAATTTGAAAAATGGATGCCAGATTAAAAGTGTTTCCCATATTTAAATCATTTACACATGTAGCTTCTTGTTCTAAAAACTCAGAAATTAAGACATTTTGGGGGTCTACTTTTAACAAGCATAGATGTCTGTTGGAGGGGAGGGGGTAGGAGGGATGGGATGGCTGGGTGATGGACATTGGGGAAGACCCGTATAGACCTGTACCCCTGAAACAAATAATACATTATATGTTAATTAAAAAAAACAAGCGTGTATGTCAAATTCAAACAATGTGAACTTCTCTAGATGAGACATTAACGTGAATACAAAGTTATTCCAGTTCTGTAGGAAGATTGAGAATGTTCACTCTCTTTACATATTATAATTTCCAAGAATTTCTTCCTTACTTCTAGCAGTGACAGAAGCATAGGCTTGCTAGCTATGTGATCTTATACATATTTATACAGCTTTATACACATTTCCTCATTTGTAAATATTTATATCTATGAGATTCTCTCTCGTCAGTACTAAGGAACTCTTTGCATGGAATTTGTTCCCTGGAAAATATTTTTACTGATTCGAGGTAACTTAAAAGGCACTTACATAAAAGATGAATATATGGAAGGAAAGGCTATGACTACTATATATATTTCAGATATAGGAGTACTTTTACATAATCATCTCACATTGTTTCTTTTGGGGGGTGTTGAATGAATCATTATTATCTTAAGTATATGAAGAAAGCCTATACTTTAACAAAGAGTAATACTCTATTAGTATAAAAATGCTAAAAATACGAACAATTCATGTAGTCACAAACATCTAAAAATTATAATTTGATTAAAAACACAGGTAAAAATGTTCAGTCTCCATAGTGATCAAAGAAACCACAAATAAGCAAAAAATTCCATTCCATTTTATAAATTGATAAAAAATAGGTAGTGAATAAATAATAGGTAGTGTTGGCATGATTTTAGAAAATGGACATTCTTAACACATTGCTGGTAGAACTGTGATTATATTGTTTCTAGGAGTCAATTTGGCATCTTGTGGCAAAAGCCTTAATATATTTCTAATACACTATAAACCTATAATTTATTTCTAGAAATTTGTTCTATAAAACCAGAAAAATCCACATATATGTACATAGGATATATGTACATAAACATTAATTGAATGTTGATATTAACAGCAGGAAGTCAAAATAATAGAAGTTTCCATCATTAAGATGTACAATATATTTCTCATGTTACCCATAAAACTGCTCTTCTTTTGGCTTTCCACATTTCAGTTAGATGATGCAGGTCATTTAAATAATCCAAAAAATTTGGATTATTTGTTTCTTTTCTTTCTCTCATCCTCCACTAGGGTCAATCCCCAAGTCCACTTCTTGATATCCCAGGCTAATATCCTTTCTTCTGTAACATGGTTTAGGGAAGCATTGTAATTTGGTAAAAGAACACTAAATTTGTGTGAGAGCACCTGAATTCACTGATTACTAGCTATCAGTACTTGAGCAAGCTCCTTGACTACATTTTCTTGTGGAAAATGGGAATGTTACATATAAACTACTGACTTTCTGACTTAGCAGAGTTGCTCTGAGGCTGAAACAAGGTAATGACTATGAAAAGTGCTTTATATTTTCTATGATTGTCTTCACTTACCCTCGCCTGTGGCTATACTCACTGTAATAGAGGGCGGTGGCGAGCAGGGCCCGGTATTGTCTAAGACAGGATTGCCTTGTGCTTTTGTCCGTTGAGATTCATGCCCCTCTAACCCTCCAGCCCACCCCCATACCCCCAGTGGAAGAATTTTGCAGGGCAGGGGAAGGTTAAATAGAATAAACAAAGGGCATAATGTATAGCCTTATTTAAAATAAAATTGCTTTCAGTTAACAGTATCAGGAAAGTTAAAAGGAACATATATGTCTGTACATGTGTGCATAAACGTGTGAATCACGTTGGCTTAGAGAGAAGAAACAGAGCAGAGAGCCTGAATATAGCAACTTACTTCTTTTTGGATGCTCAACTAGTATAAATAATTCATTCCTTAGGGGTTTTTTTTTCAGTACGAAGTTGGGACCTTAGGTGATGGCCTTGTTCCTTGTAAGTAGGTTAGAAGAGGCTTTTCTATAAGGGATAAAAACAAGGAAGATGGAGCTCTATCTAATATACTTATTTACTGTCTGAAATAGTTACAATAATCACCTCCTATTGTTTTTATTATTTTGTTGTTGTTGTAATTATATTTGGATTGGAATACATTTTTAGCCATCATATAAGGCCTGTTCTTTAACAGCAATTGGAAGTCTTATGACCTTCTTTCTTTCTAGGCTATCTTGATAAAGGTTTCTTCTAGGTGTTTGGGAGTTTTTTAAAACAGAATTTTCAGTTCTTGTGAAGTATCACATACTGGTATTAGATATCTATATTTTTCAAGTTGGAAAGATGTGGTCTACTATGGTTAAGGGAGTGGGTTGACTAAGTTTATTTAGCAAGAAAATCAATATATATATATATATATAACTGAGACAAGATATGCTGAATATATTGTGGTATTTGTAACACTGATTTTCCTAGACATCTGGTTTACCTGCTATTAACTGGTATTGCTATCTTCACTGAGCTCACATAACATGGCGACTGCAAGCAAAAACACAGTTCTGTCTGCATGTAGTTGTCATTGTGGTCTAGGAAGTTTGATTAGCTCCATTAGCAGGAATGCCCTGCAGGGGACTTTAGATAAAAAACATTAAAAACTTGGACTGCCAACAAACTCTTAGTCTTAGCTGAGCCTCATAGCCAATTTAGAAATTGATTGTCTCAAATAATTGGATTTACTGGAGTTACTATATCAGTATTATATCAGAACTCTGCTTCTTTCTTTTTAGATACATGTAATAGACTTCCACTGCTTACCATATTATTTCATGTTGTTGGAAAAATGTGATTCCTACTGATAGCATTATTTAGCAGTGTGAAAAGGCATAATACAACACTGGATATAGCCAATGGGATTTTTTAAAAAAAATTATTTTTAGTTAAATTTGTGACAAGTTCATAGGGAAGAGGCAATAAAATATCTCTGCTAATAGTCCCATCTTCTAATTCCTATATTGGTTCTATTTTTTGAAAGTCAGTGCTTTATAGGTTAACATTCCTTGTACAGAAATCAAAGAGAATCAGATAAAATTTGGAGAAGAAGTAATATTACCTTATTTGTACCATTCTTTGGTAAAACCATTCCACAGTCTTCACAGGTCATAATTTCAGATTTACAAATGATTTTTAAGAACTACTTTCCCATAAAAGTTCTGTTTGATTTATAAAGTTAATGTGATCCTTCCCAGTTTTAATCAGAAGTTTTCTTTTGATCTTGAACATTCAGATCTCTCATTTAATAGTGGCAAATAATAACATTTCCTTCATGGGGTTCTTGATGAAATTAAATGAATTTATGTTAAGGGTCTGGATCAGGATAGGTCCTCAATACTGAGGGGGAGAGAGAGAGAGAGACATGCCCATTTATCATTATAGCTTTTCCCTGACATTGAACCACTTCTCCATTACTGATAAAGTATCTTTTGCACCACAAATGCACACGAAGTTAAATTCTCAAAGCATTCTTCATTAAGCAATGCTGTCAAAGACTTCAAAGTAATCCAGATAAACTACAGATATTCTCTTTTCCATATGTGTATTTATTCACTTGTTTGCTTTTTCCTTACTTCATCCCTCCTCCTCTCTCTCCCCCTCCTTCTCTCCCTTCCTTCCTTTTAAGAATAATGGCAGGTTAGTTGGGGACGAGTATTTTCTAAAAGCCTTCTAGCCTTTCCCAGTCAGTAGATTGCTTCTACTTAAGTGTGTGCTGGTGTCTTTTTTTTAGTAGATATTATCAATTTGCAAGGTAGGAAAGAGAGACTTGCCTTGTTTTAAGGGAAAGGTAAGGCAAAGTGTAGTATATCTCTGTAGGCTACTCATATACTCTCTCCCAGAGGAGAGGGGTTAGGTTCTTTATTGCTCTTTTTCAATTTTTTGTGTGTTCTGAATGTATCTGCTTTTTAAAAGTCTGATATTAGCTAATTTATGCTAGCTTGCCAAGTACCACATTCTCCACCAATCTGTGTGGTAGCATTTCCATGACATGTGGGTTTTCTGTGGCTTCTGTGACTTAGCACATTTCTTTCCCCTACTTTTAATGTTCCCATTCTTTCTTTCTATGAACTTCCCTTCTAATTTTAGAAGACAAATCTCTGTTCTTTCCAAGGACACGTCTGCCCACATGAGCCTTAAGCAGTCTACTTTTCCTTTGAACCCCTGTGGCCCTGCAGACTGTGCCATTTCTTTGCCCCATGTCATTTACCTCTCATATTACTGGTGTGCTCATAGTTTGAATTTCACACCAAATCGATTCCTCTTCCAGGGCTGTCTGTGTATTGTACATAGCATTGCTAGCTTGTCATCTGGTGTGTACTGAAGCAGAGAGTTGAGAGAATTCTCCCCTGAACCTGGTCATCATTTGTGACTCTCCCATCTGCCTCCTCTACATGTAAACACAAAATCCTGTGCCACCTCAATATCTCTGCCTTCTACCATTTGTTGACATTGTTCCTTAACTTAAGGTGTCATCATCTCTTGCCTAGATTACTGCTGCAGCTTTCCACAACTGGTCAGTATCCATTGTGGTTCACATTTAATCTGTTCTCCTTCATGCAGCTGGAATGACATTTGCCAAAATGCAAATGTGACCTTTTTGCTTTCCTGCTTAAAATTTTCCAATGGTTTTGAAATGCTTTATTTTTTTCAAAGAATTATTTTTTTATTTTAAAGAGAGAGAGAGAGAGAGAGAGAGAGAGAGAGAGAGAGAATGGGAGAGGGGCAGAGAGAGGGGGAGAATCTTTGAGCAGACTCCCTGCTGAGCATGGGGCCCAGTGTGGGGTTGGATCCCACAACCCATGACCTGAGCTGAAACCAGGAGTTGGCTGCTTAAAGGACTGAGCAACCCAGGTGTCTGGGTTTGGAAATGCTTTAAAAATAACTTCCAATTTTTTTTTAAAAGATTTTATTTATTTATTTGACACAGAGAGAGAGAGATCACAAGGTGGCAGAGATGCAGGTGAGAGAGAGGAGGAAGCAGGCTCCCTGCTGAGCAGAGAGCCTGATGCGGGACTCGATCCCAGGACCCCGAGACCATGACCTAAGCTGAAGGCAGGGGCTTTAACCCACTGAGCCAGCCAGGTGCCCCACCAAATTTTTTAAAAAAGATTATTATTTATTTATTTGACACACAGAGAGAGATTACAAGTAGGCAGAGAGGCAGGCAGAGAGAGCAGGGTGGGGGGGGAAGCAGGCTCCTTGCTGAGCAGGGAGCCCGATGCGGGGCACAATCCCAGGACCCTGAGACCATGACGTGAGCTAAAGGCAGAGATTTTAACCCACCGAGCCCACCCAGGCGCCCCATAACTTTCAGAATTTTAGCATGGCATCCAAACTCCTTTGATGCCCATGATCTAGTCCCTACTTAGCTATCTGCTTAATATCTTGGAACTCTTTCCACATTCCACTCTAAAGTCCTGCCATACTGAGAGAAACACAGATATCGCCTATGTTGGTGAATGTAGAATGGAAATTTTCCTCTTAGAATTTCTGCTAAAACCTCAAAGTTAAGGGTAGTAGGTAACAGGTATCTACAATTTCTAAAGAGAGCTGCTAGACGTTTCTAGAGACCTTTCTGAAAGATAACAATGTGACTTCGTGACTATCATTTTCCATAACTCACCTCTAGCCTATACAAGAAAAAAATCAGAAATTCAAAAGACAGTTTGTTGGACAGCCGGAGAATTATTAGCCTTGGATGATGCTAATATTTCTCCTCTCTTCATGGAAATCAGAGGGACTACATCCTCTTCCCCAAGACATGCAAGAAGTCATTAAGAGTGTCAGAAGCTGGAAGTGTCTGAAAAAGGGAACCACATCTCACAACCTTGCTGTCTGTGTATTGTACCATAGCCTTACTGCTAGCTTGCCTTCCGGTGTGTACTGGAGCAGAGAGTTGAGAGAATTCTCCCCTGGGAATTGGAAACATGGGAGCACAGAACCTTGTGATTACATCCCCCTGATGAATTTGAGTGGCAGGAGGCTTAGAGTAACAATATGAAGGGGAGCAGGTGACAGTTGGTAGAAGAAACATTTTTCAGGACAAGGATGTGGGTGCTTCCCATGGTCCAAGTTGATATCATGGACAGAGCACCCAACTCCCTCTATATGTCATTTGTAAACTTCTTGAGGGAGTTTGCCTAAAATCAGTGGAGGGATGGGGTACCTGGCTGGTTTAGTAGGTTGGGCGTCCAACTCTTGGTTTTAGCTCAGGTCGTGATCTCAAGATCATGGGATTGAGCCCTGCTTGGGCTCCATGCAGGGTCTGCTTGCATTTTTCTCTCTCTCAAATAAATAAATAGATCTTTAAAAATATCAGTGGAGAGAGTGTGTTCTGTGTTTGGAACAGATGCAGTGCAGAGGTCCTTGTGGAGACCAGGGACGATCTCCAGAGAACATCCTAGCATCTTATGGAACAACCAGCATTAGAATGCTCTCCATAATTGAGGGTCTGATATCCAGCTGAGTTAGCCAAGAGACAACTATAAGCCCATCGGCTAGATAAGACCTCTGCCCCGTGTCTTCTGGACTGTCCTCCCTTTATTCCTCCATCCCTCCCTTGGGGAGGCTTGCAGCCACATGGAGGGGATAGAGCAGGAAGAGTTGAGAAGCAGAGGCAGCTTCCTAGCCACTGCAGGTCTGGGAGGCTTGAGCTGGGGAGAGGAGAGAAAGTGTGACTGGGACGTGCTTAATTCATTCCTTCAGTAGACATTCATTGGGCATTTATTGTATCCTTGCTACTGTTCTAGGCACGGAATAATATATCAATGAACAAAACTTCCATTTATATCTTATTCTCTAGAGTTAGTCACATGACAACTGCCTGCTCTCATGAAGGGTGGGACCTTCATGTTTTAGTTTAATTTTAGCCAATATTGGGGTTTTATTTACAAAAAAAGAGATCGATGGCCCCTTAGAGTCCAGTCTCTGTACAGCTGTATTCTTGTATTGGGCTTTACTATTTACTTATTGTCCCTTATTTTACACCATGTTCTCCTCAAGTACAAAATCTTTGCTTCCTGATTTCCACAAAATGCCACACTTCTCTGTAAGCTGCTCTGAAAATCCTGGCTGATGGCTCTGTTTGTCTGCAGAGGAACAGCTCTGGTCGACTTGCCTGGCCTTGCCGCCCCCTTTCTGACCTCAAGGCTCCATCCTGCATGTAGGTTCCCAGGATCACCTGCATCTTCCTTGGAGGGCAGGTACAAAGGGCAGACTTTATTATGCTCCCTTTTAGTTAATATAGTTGCTTTCTTCTCAGAATCTGAGCTGAAAATCATGCCTTGGCTTTGCAATATTTTGATACTTCCTGTGGCCAAAGGGTGGGTAGGTGGAGGATCTCATTGTGTCCTGAAGTTTTAGCAGACTATTGGTTATCGGTACAAGTACCACTCTTGCTGCCCCTGAGTCTTAGGTGGGCCACCTCTTGCTTCCCTGTTGGTCCCCTTCTGGCATGTGTAGACAGAGTCCCTTCAGTGAGTTTCTGCCTCTATGAAGTTTCCCTTGGAAAGACAAGCCCTTGATGCTCTAGGCTAATATCATATCAAACTTTGTGGTTTATTAGTTTACTCAAGATTTGGATAACTGTGTCCAATTCCATGTAGATAGTAGAAAATGGAAGCTGTATTTTAAAATAGGACTTTTTCATGGTCAAGGAGAACCATCTAAGTATTCAGTCTTTCAGAGCCTTTCTCTATTGCTCCCTTGTATTAAGTTCTTTCTTGAGAGTACTATTCTCTGAACACCTATGAAGAAACCTCCTCTCCTCACTGAAGGAACTGGTTTCACACCAGAACTAATTGGTCTCCTGATTCCTCCAGCAGTTCATTTCTCCTTCTCTGAAGTACTTGGAAAAGGATAGTATCTAAGAGAGTTGTCATCCATGACATTCCAGGTCCAACAGAATGATCCAGAATCGATGCTACACATTTCCCCAATGGCGTGAATTTATTCTGATTGTCTCATAGATAACCATATTCTTTCTATGAGAGGCACACATGGACACACATATACACACATACACACCTCTCCACCAAAGATAAACAGTATGAGTCTACCCATAAAGTGGTAAACAAGTTGCCCGAGAATTTTCATGCTCCAATGAGATTTACTGAAGAAGGCTTTGAGGAACTTCACTGCTGTGGGCCGGGTGCCCATTTTTCATTTTGATACAGGTTGCCTTGATTCAGTAGTGAGAGGCATTGGAAGAACTCTAAAGATGTGCTGTCTCAGAGGCCTGGCTATTTGTTTGTTTTGTTGATTTTGGGGTGTACTTGTTTGGAAATGAAGATGTACCGACCTGGAATCAGGAAAGCTTGCCTATTCTTGAAAGAGGTGGTTTTGAAAGCTTTTGTTTTTCTTTATGGCTTAGAAAGTAGAATGTAAGCACCTAAAGACCTCAAATGGGAGAGAGAGAATTGAATTATTACAGTTTAGCTATCCTATCGTTTGCGTTGCTGGAGAACATTTTATTCACCGTACAAAGTAACATTTTGACAAAGTGAAAACTTAACATATGGTCAATTTTTCTTTTCTTTGTTTTTAAACAGACTATTTTTAGAGCAGTTTTAGGTTCAGAGCAAAATTGAGCAGAAAGTACAGGGTTCCCATATATCCACTGTGTAGTTAACTTTTAAGGTGTAATATTAATTTCTGTTCCTGCCACCAACTGATAATGAAATTCACTTCACTTTTGGATTTTGGTATTCTTTAAGTCAACTTATTAGCAACCATTGGGGATAGTCATTAACTTCTGGGGTACTGAATGACTTCAACATAATAGTATTCTTTTTCCCAACATGTGTATTATTTGACAACTCTTTCGGCTGCTCTTGGATTGAAATAATGCACCCATAATTTACAGGGAAATGGCTTCATTCAAAGGCATTCTTTTTTTTTTTTAAAGATTTTATTTATTTATTTGACACAGAGAGAGAGATTACAAGTAGGCAGAGAGGCAGGCAGAGAGACGGAGAGGAGGAAGCAGGCTCCCTGCTGAGCAGAGAGCCCGATGTGGGCCTCGATCCCAGGACCCTGAGATCATGACCTGAGCCGAAAGCAGAGGCTTTAACCCACTGAGCCACCCAGGTGCCCTCAAAGGCATTCTTTTTATCTATTTGATGAGTAAATATTTTTAAGTTAAAGCAATTTAGTTATCTGTAAATTATTATACCTGAATTAAAATGTTTGGGCATGCAGTGAATGGAACCTTATGACTCTGCTATTATGGAATGTACCTGTTGCCTGGGTCACTTTTAAAGTAGTAACTGAAATCTTGACACTTCTCCATCTATCTAAATAAAGGCTAATAGAGAAACTTGCTTTGTTATTATAAAATGTACTTATGTTGATGGTTTTTTAGGAGATGTCTCAGAGCTTCCATTTATCACTAGGAAGTAAATGTTAGTGCCAGTGCTCCGTAGTGAGTTCCAAAGGTTACACTGACAGCCAGAAACTTCCATTCAACCATTTTATCATGCATAGGTTGATGAATTCTCTTTAGAGATTTTTAAATTTAATTTTATTTGTTTATTATTTTTTTAGAGAAGGAGGGTTGGGGTGGATTGAGAAAGAGAATCTAAGCAGGATCCATGCCCAGCACAGAGCCCAATGCAGGGCTCGACCTCACGACCCTGAGATCATGACCTGAGTCGAAACCAAGAGTCAGATGCTTAAAAGGATTTTGCTGAATGCAGCTCATGCTTTGTATCCTTTCTTTCAACAGTCATTCACCAGCTCTGTTTTGAAGAAGGAGTTTGCCAGGCACTGTTCTAGACACTGTGGAGAGAAAGTGAGACAGGAATGACTGAGACCCAAGGGAATCTTCAGTCTAATGGGAGAGATAGATTTGTGAACCAGCTATTCTAATCCTGTGGGATAAAGGCTGTAGTAGAAGCCTGCTCAGTGAGAACATTGATCAAATGGGAGCAAGAAGGATCCTGCAGTGGTTCCAGAAGTAGGCTGCCTTTGATTTGATTTTGAAAGAGTAACTAGGAATTGGCTTGAGAAAAGAAGGAAAAAGCATTTGAGTAGAGATGTATCTGTTTAAAGAATTTTAAATCCACTGATGTGAGGCTAGTGGGGAGAAGAATGTGAAGGAATGATGGAAGAAGTTGGAGTGGGTCTTCATGTCATGAAGTAAAGAATTTTGAACTTGAATATGAAAATTACAGGGATTTACAAAACCGTTTTCAAGCAGAAGTGAGAAATGGTATTTATAGTTAGAAACATCATTCTGGCAGCAATTAGGAGGAGCAGTGGAAACAGGCCAGACTGAGGGAAGGCCAACTAATTATGACAGCACCCCAATATCCAGGTGAAAAGAGATGCAGACTTTAAGCAGTGATGGTGGGAGTAGAGGAGAAGGAACAGGTTAAAGAGATATGACAGTGTTGTCTCTGGTATTTCTTCTACATCCCATGATGAACAAGTAGGTTAGTGTTGCTAATCCATAAGATAGGAAATGCAGAAAAAATACCAGGTTTTTTGGGATGCCTGGGTGGTTCAGTTGGTTAAGCGTCTACCATTCTGGTCAGGTCATGATCCTGGGGTCCTGGGATCAGGCTCCTTGCTAGCAAGGGACCTCTTTCTCCCTCTGTCTGCTGCTCCCCTTGCTTGTGTATGCGCTCTCTCTCCCCCTCTCTCTCTCTGACAAATAAATAAAATCTTAAAAAAACCCCAGGGTTTTGGGGGACAGATGATATTTTGTTCTGGATGTGTTCAGGTAAAAGGGACAATGGCGTATCTGCCCTAAAATTGAATATATGTGCCTGAAGCCAGTGGAGGGTCCTGTGCTAAAGATACAGATTTGAAATTAACAGTCTATCTGTGGATACAGAAGCCTTGGTGTCAATGAGGAAACAAGACTTTGGAGAAATCTTGGTATTTGTGAGGCTTGTGGGAGTTGATGTCATGGAATAGATTGAAAACAAATAGCCCTTTGTACAATATAAATGGTAAAACTCTATTGACAGAGTTTTGGGGGGGGAGGGGGGAGGAGGGAGGGTAGAAGGAGGAGAAGCTGGGTAAAGACTTGTATCTTTCAACTAGAATACCTTGTGAAGCTATGGAACCAAAGCGAGCACAGGATAAACCACTAGATCCTTTTCTGTAAGCCTTGGGGTCAAATCCGATTTACTTTAGGAATGCCCAGAGGCATTTCAGATCATCTGTAGCATATATTTTGAAGGTAATTTTTTCTTGAGTTTTCATAAAGATCTGCTTTCGGGTCACCTTTTGGCCTATGCTGTGGCAGACCTGCTTCCCTGGGCTATGCTGAAAAAGTTCAGGTGCTCAGAGTCCTTTGGGAATCACACTGAATTTTCAATTCTGTTTCAATTCTGAATTTTGCTTCTGTTCGTTCTATTTGGCATAAACTTGTAAGCCCGTTATTGGGCAGGAACTTGACCTGACCCTGAAGAAGCAAAAGGACAGGGTGACGTTACTGCCATAATATTCACATCAACCTTAGTACATGTCCTCAGTGATTCATCCAGGACTTTGGGTATCAAGGAAGAATACATGGAAAAATTCAAATTCAAGACATGTGACAATGTTTGTTTAAGAACTTATACTTCTAGCCTTAGTATATAACACTTGCCTCCCAGTGGATGAGAAAAGCTAACTTCTTGTTATACAGAAGTATGAATTTATGAATTTAGCTCAAGTTGCCCTATTATTTCTGTCCCTCTCCAGCCCTTTTTAATTTGTATAAATACCCTCAGATCTCAGCCAATGTTCTCTTCCTTTGCTTGTACATCCCTCTTAGGATTCTTTATGTCCTAAAGTCTGCAATCTGTCTGTAATTATTACTTTCTTAGGGGCGGGAGATTCTTTTCATGTTTATAAATTAAGCCACATGGGGCGTAATCTAGAACACTTGCAAATACTTTGTAAAGCTAGCTCTCACCTTTACTAGTCAGGCTTTCTCTGTTTGGTTTTGATTTTGTTTTTTGGTTGTTGTTAACATGTATAAGTGAACTTCTGAAACTTTTCAACACTTTCTCTTACCATGTACTGCTAAGATGAGTTATCTTAATAAGAAGAAATAGAAAAAAAGGAGCTAATTAAAGTAATGGTCGTGTCTTTAGACAAGACCATTGAGAGAAGACATGCAGGAAGTGGAAATGGTTAGTGAAAACAAAAGCTCCAGGCTAGTAATTGGAAAGTGGCATTTACTTTTGCCTCTGAATTTAATCCCATCAGACAGTATGTATGCAAAAATATCTCATAAGCTGTCAGCCGCTGACTTTGTACTTTCTCTCTTTAGGCCTTCCTCTTGTGCCTCCCTCTTTATGATCAGCAGATGGCATGCTCAATTAATGTGGAGACCTCCTTTGAGCCAACCCAAAAAACCAATGGAGAATTGCTAGGCAGTACACACACCTCAGGTTCTTTGGAACAGTGTTGATTGATAGGCACAGAGATAGGAATAGTATTAGAAGTGGGCACTGTCTCCCTTGTACTTTGGGGCAACACACAACCTTGCTTGAAGTCTGACCAGCCTTCTGGTGGCAGCCCAATGCTTTGGTGGCCCATGGGCCTGATTTACCAACTCAGCAGTCTTTGGGGTCTGCTTTAGCACTTGGCTGCAGCGGTTTCCTTGGTGTTCTACAAATGTTTCTCAGAGTAAGCAGCCTGTGTCAATCAGGCTGCGCAGCAGGGTTGGAGAGGAAGAATTCCTTGGAGCATCACAGTCCCTTCTACATGGTAGAAATCCTTGGAGCATCACAGTCCCTTCCACATGGTAGTGAGTCACAGTGGGACTGCATTACCACACAAGACGGACATAATTTTCAAAGAAATTTCATGTGATTTCAAAAAATACTTCTTTAATAAAGTGTTTATATTTTTCACTGTGGCACCAGCTCTTCAAGAGCCCTAGCTCTTAG
Organism: Ailurus styani; assembly: GCA_002007465.1. NCBI lineage: Eukaryota > Metazoa > Chordata > Mammalia > Carnivora > Ailuridae > Ailurus > Ailurus styani. Next base: position 1,138,307 of record LNAC01000361.1, read on the forward strand.
TGAATCCATTTGCTCAGCAATTTAAAGTTTATGTAACGAACAGATAATGGGTGCTTACTAAGTGCCAGGTACATAATGGGGCACTGTCATTATGTTTATGTTACAGATAAGAAAATGGAGACTCTGAGAAAGGAATATGCTTGCCCAAGGCAATGTAGCTGATAAGTAGTCAAATTGAAGTTCAGAACCAAATAGGTATACCTGGATCCATAGCTCACTAAAATATGGCTTGTGGAAATACAAAGGCCATGTTTAGATTATGCTAAAGACTTTCAGGGGTCTTATGCTGCAATGACTCTTTACCTCCTTCTGAGGCCGAAGGTGTTATCTAATGGTGATCTAATGGTGACCTACACATAAAATTTGCATTTCTTTGAGTCTTTCCCCAAATCATCCCCACAAAACATTAGCAACTGGAATTTACTGAGAATTTCATGGAGGAGTCAGAGAAGAGGTTTGTATTACTGTGACACACATGATTTTAATTGTCAATATAGATGTTACTTAAAAGATATCCACTGTTTGCCATGCCACTATGGAGAATTTCTTTTCTTTTCTTTTTTTTTTAAAAGATTTTATTTATTTATTTGAGGAGAGAGAGAGATCACAAGTAGGCTGAGAGGCAGGCAGAGAGAGAGGAGGAAGCAGGCTCCCTGCTGAGCAGAGAGGCCAATGTGGCCTCGATTCCAGGACCCTGAGATCATGACCTGAGCTGAAGGCAGAGGCTTTAACCCACTGAGCCACCCAGGCGCCCACTATGGAGAATTTCTACTCATCTTAGCCTTTTTTGCCCTACTGTCTCTCTTTTTTTTTTCTCTTTCCTTCTTTCCTTTTTGCAACTTTCTTTCAGGAGTAAACAAGCAAGCAAGCAAGCAAGAAAACAAAAACCAAAACCCAACAAAAGCCCCAAGGCAACTACTCAAGAAGCAAATCTTTCTTTAAAAAAAATTAAACAAAGCAACTTTCTTCTTTCTCTGAAACTTTGTTATCAGCCAAAACCAAGGTCCTCAATGTCTTACCTTCTAACACAAGTAATTATGGATGTATTCCCCTCCCTTTCCATGCCCCTCAAAAAACATTTATTCTGTAAGGTGATTAAAAACTTCCTAATTTTATGATCAGTAGATGGAACACTCAATTCACTATAAGCAAGGGATTAGAATAAAAAAGAGCTTAAGTAGGGCAAAAACATGTTCAGCTATTTTATTTTATTTTATAAGATTTATTTGAGAGAGAGAGAGAGAGAGAGAGAGAGAGAGAGAGAGAGCATAAGAAGGGGATGGGCAAAGGGAGAAGCAGACTCCCTTCTGAGCAGGGAGCCCAACAAGGGGCTCATGTGGGGCTCGATTCCACGACCCTGGGATCTTGACCTGACCTGAAGGCAGGCCCTTAACTGTTGAAGCCACCCAGGAACCCCGATTAGCTCTACATTTTAAGAAGGACTAAAATATAACCTTTCTTTGATTCAGATTACTTATGTATTTCAAGATATAGCATATCGGGGATGCTGTTATTAGCAATAATTATCAAAGTTTTGGGTATATTCAGAAGTGTAGATTCTGTCTTTCTGGTCAGAAAGATCAGTCTTTCTGTTTAATAGTATGAAGGATAATAGAATCCAGTATCCCAACCCAGAGGAGTTTTCTAGAAGAATTCACTGTGTGACAAAATTAAATGCCTGGCTATTACTTCATACTGGTATTAAAAAAAAAAAAGAAAAGCTGACAATCAGATTCTCTGACACATTCATTAACCACAGACAAGGGAACAGCAGAATTTGCTTAAAGAAATGCAAATGGATCCCATTGTCCTTAAAAGTGAAGACAGCACAGAGTAAGGAGGACATTTTGGCACTTTTAAATAGACGTTTCTTTTCTGTGCAGAAAAAAATGTCTTTTTCTGGCGAATTGTACTGGAGTGTCTGTTTTGCTTAAATCTTACATTAGTAGTATATGTGGTTTAATTCTGGTCAAGATGAGGACATTTAAAAAAATCTCATTAGAGAGCTGTCCAAATCCTCTTTTTATTTATTTATTTATTTAAAAATTTAAAAATTATTTTTAAAAAATATTATTTATTTCAGTTGAGTGTCAGAGAGAGAGAGAGAATGAGCAAGTAAGCGAGCGGGGGGTTGGGGTGAGAAGGGCAGAGGGAGAGGAGAAGAAGCAGACTCCTAACTGAGCACAGTTGTGGGACTCATCTCAGGAACCTGAGATTATGACCTGAGCTGAAACCAAGAGTCAGACACAACTGACTGAGCCACCCAGGCACCCCCCAAATCTTCTTTTAAAAAATAACCATTAGTATATTATCATGTCCTGCATTCTTATACTTACTGTTTTTAAAAGTAAATTAAGGCACTCCTGCTGATTAGCTCTCTATTATGGTAAATCTTATTAAGATTTGTACATAACACTAATGAAAACCTATTACCAAGAGAATAACAACTATATGTAACAAAATCCTAAAATATCATGGTTCTAAGGTAATCATGTCTTCATTCCTAATTTCTAGTCCTAACATTTTGGGCAATCCATTGTGCCTTTGCATGTGTTCTTTCCTTTGCACCTGTTCTTCTGGGAAGGCTCTTTATCCCCATTTTTCTTATGGTTGGCTTCTTCTCCTTCTTCAGATGTTTAAGAGCAGGTAATCAGTTTTGCTTGGGTGAGGATATGCATGAGTCTTAAAAAAATAAATAGGAATGTATCAGGTTTAATGAAACATCCTGTGGTTGGAGTGTAGTATGTATGTATGTGTGTCCAGGTAAGTGAGTTAAAGATTAAATTATAAAGGTAAAGAGGGGTCAATCAGGCAGAACTTTGTCTCTCATTCTATTGTGTTTTCCAAGGGAAAATATGATAGAGAAAATGACTTGAATTTTAGAAGGATCACTTTGATGGAAGTGTGGAAAGATGATCTTGGGGGAGAGGGGATAGACTGGAAGAAGGGGTAATTGTTCATAGACGATAGTGTTAAGGACAAGAGGTTATATGAAACGACCTTGTGACAATCAAAGTGGAAAAGTGTAGTGGGATGATAGAGGACATATTTGTAAGACACTTTACTGAGAGAAGTTGACAGGATGAATATGGGTGTTAGTGGAAGACAAAAGAGATTATTTTCTAGTGTTATTTCTGGTGTTATTTTGAGACTTTGATGAATAACCAACTGGATTATGGTACAATTGTTCAAAGTGGGAAATGGAGGAGGATTGCTAAATTTTAGGGCTAGGATTTTCAACGATGATATGTACAATTTGACTTTGAGTTATGTGAAAAATTGGGATGAATCAGTGATTTTCAAAGTAGGATCTGTCAATGCCCAGAGCCCCTAAGACCCTTTCAAGGGTCAATGAAGTCAAAATCATTTTCATAATAATACTAAGACTTTATTCCTCTTTCTGCCATCTTTCCGTGCCACCGTAATGGCATGCATGAATGTCCTGGAAGATGCTCTTAAGAGTATTAACAATGCTGAAAAGAGAGGCAAACATCCTCATTAAGTCGTGTTCCAAAGTCACTGTCTGGTTTCTAATTGTGATGATAAAACATGGTTATATTGGCAAATTTGAAATCACTGATGATCACAGAGCTAAGGAAATTATTGTGAACCTCACAGGCAGGTTAAACAAGTATCAAGTGATCAGCCCCAGATTTTTTTTTTTTTAAAGATTTTATTTATTTATTTGACACACAGAGAGAGAGATCACAAGTAGGCAGAGAAACAGGCAGAGAGAGAGGAGGAAGCAGGCTCCCTGCCGAGCAGAGAGCCCGATGCGGGGTTTGATCCAAGGACCCTGAGCTCATGACCTGAGCCGAAGGCAGAGGCTTTAACCCACTGAGCCACCCAGGCGCCCTCAGCCCCAGATTTGACGTATAACTCAAAGATCTAGAAAAATGGCAGACTAATCTGCTCCCATCCTGCCAGTTTGGTTTCACTGTACTGACAACCTTAGCTGGCATCATGGACCATGAAGAAGCAAGATGAAAACACACAGGAGGGAAAATCCTGGGATTCTTTTTCTAGGGATGTAATATGTTTGTGCAAATAAACGCCCTCAATGGATAAGAAAAAAGGCATTATTTCCTTTTTAACTGTGTTGATGTTTGCACTGATAGTGGAAGAGTAATTGTGGGTAAAATTATTAGTGCCTTAGCATGAATAAGGCAGTGGTGCCAAGCTGCAGGACTATTGATACTGTGGTTTTTATTTATTTATTTTTTAATTAAAGATTTTATTTATTTATTTGTCAGAGAGAGAGAGAGAGAGAGAGAGAGCACAGTAGGGGGAGAAGCAGGCAGAGCAGGCAGAGGGAGAAGCAGGCTCCCCTCCAAGCAGGGAGCCCAATGTGGGACTTGATCCCAGGACCCTGGGATCATGACTTGAGCCAAAGGCAGATGCTTAATCCACTGAGCCACCCAGGTGTCCTGATATTGTAGTCTTTATTGCCATGTGCTTGCAGTTTAAAAAAATGCCTAGTTTTACTTAAAAATGTCCTTGATGAAGCACAAAAATTAATTTTATTAAATTTTGATCCTTTAGTACATATCTTTTTTTAATTAATACACATTTTATTTACTTTTTATGAATTGAAAATGATTAAGAATTAAGCAAATGGGTCTGTTGTGATAGAAATAACAGGTTAAGAAAAAAATATGATTGTGAGGTGCACCTGGGTGACTCAGTCGGTTAAGCATCTGACTCTTGGGTTCAGCTCAGGTCATGGTCTCACGGTCATGGGATCAAACTCTGCCTTGGGCTCTGCGTTTGGTGTGGAGTCTGCTTCAGATTCTTTCTCCCTCCCCCTCTGCCCTCCCCCACTTGTGCTCACTCTCTCTCTCAAATAAATAAATAAAATCTTTAAAAAAATACATGATTGGGCGCCTGGGTGGCTCAGTGGGTTAAAGCCGCTGCCTTCGGCTCAGGTCATGATCCCAGGGTCCTGGGATTGAGGCCTGCATCGGGCTCTCTGCTCGGCAGGGAGCCTGTTTCCTCCTCTCTCTCTGTCTGCCTCTCTGCCTACTTGTGATCTCTCTCTCTGTGTCAAATGAATAAATAAAATCTTTAAAAAAATAAAAATAAAAATAAAAATAAAAAAATACATGATTGTAATATGATGGCAAGGAGGTTAGTTCAAATTACTTAATAGGAAACCGTCTTATGTAAACCTGTACACTTCTAGCTTGAAAAATTTTGCATACAATATTTCTCTTTTTCCTCAGAATGCTCTTTTTAGTATTTCATAGATAGGAGTTACTCCTTAGAAATATGTAAGGTACATATCTTTTTATATTCCACTTGGTGAAATGGAAAATATGCATAGTGAATTACTAAGTTTATCTGGAGAATGATAACTTGTCTTTGAGTTGTGAGCTGAACTAACCACTTGTTTTTACAGAATATAATTTTTATTTAAAAGTAAAACTGACAGAAAAGCTATGTTTATTCAGAATTGAGTCTTTGGCCAATATGTTCTTGCAAATGAATGAACTGTCACTTTGAGAAAAATAACTGATAGTATTCGTTGCTAGTTATAAAGTTAAGCTTTTGAGCAAAAATAAGAATTTTGGAAAGCTTGTATTTATCACCATCAGCCCGATGGTTTCCCAACACTTAAGAGATTTTTCTAATGAGTTTGGTGGTAGTATTAAAATTTGTAAAAAAACCTATTGTATAATAAAACATGCCAACATATGGAAGATCTGTATAACTGAGTGAACCAATATTTTTAAATGCCCAATCTGTAATGTTACAAAATCATGCAAGATAGACCAATAGATTTTTGGTTCATTGATTTTTTTATGAGCTCTGTCAAGTATACTGATGAGCCTCTGAATAGAATTGTCTGTGATACTGTATTTTTAAATAAATTCAGATATTTCCATTTGATTCTCTGAGTTTCCATTTCTCTGCTAGAGCTTATATATTCATACATGCTGTTTACCTTTTTGTTGGATCGTTTAGCATATTTACTGTAGTTGTGTTCAAGTCTCTTGTGTAGTAGTTCATCAGATTCTGGTTCTGTTACTTGTTTTAACTTTTGAAAATGAGTTATTTTTCTTTTATCTTTTGGAAAGGAATTGTTTTCGCTTTTTGTGTGTTTTGTGGTTTTTTGGGGGGGTACTAAATGCTGGATATGATGTATAGAACAGTAGAGACCGAGATAAATAGTATTTTTGCAAGAAAATAAGCACTTTTTCACAGAACTCCATGTAAGGGCTTGATTCCATTTAGGAAGGAGTTGATCTGGGTTTGGTGCTTGCCATTGCTTTGTTATCTTCCAGGCACCACAGCCTTCAAATTTCTCTGGTATGGGGCTGCTTTTGCCTTCAGTTTAGTCTGGGGGCTGGGGTGCCAGCAGATGTCCCTGGGTTTGTGCTGTACCTTCAGCTTTCAGATGTCCTTGTGTGCTTGCACCACGGAAGGGATCTCACTGTGCTCTTGTTGGTCATGTCTGCGGTGCTAGGTTTATGGTGGTGACGATGAGGTTCTCTGTTGCCCTAGTTTAGCCTCAGGCTTATGAAGGGATTGCTTACCTGGATCTCAGAGGTGGGCCTTTCTCGGCATTCCTGCCCCTCTTCCCTGTGGCAGATAAACTGTCTTGTATCTGTGGCTCATCTTGGGTGGGAGTTTCTCCCTTAACCCTAGCAATAGTAGACTTCTGTATTCTGTATATGCATAGGTTTCTGGAACCAGAGTAGTTCCCTGCCCCTCCCCGGGGAAGACAGCTTTCCTTGTACCCTTCTCTCAAATGTAGTGGGTCGTTGTCTGTTCTCTGGGAGTTAAAATGATTACTGCACCATCCTTAAACAGCTTCAGGCTTTTGCTTCTCAGTAAAGAAGAGTCCCAGGAAACAAGCAAGATTTCGTGTCTATTCCCTCAGTGGCAGCTGACCACCTTCTACAGTCCTGTACCCTTGGGGTTGGTTCTTTGGGTCTCCTGCCTTGCTCCATTCTTTCATGTGAACCCTTAGGGGAAATCCAAGAAAAAGAGTTCTTAAGCGAGTGCAAGTATGCCTTGTATCTGAGGCCTTCAGCTATTCTTGAATAACATGGTAGTCCACAGTTGACCCTTAATAATTAATTCTAAATTTTTAGTTGATTTCTTTTTATCCATTTGTATAGTGGCTGCCTCTTTTTCCCTTGTATGCTCTGCTATAAGTAAGACACTTTCCGTAGTCTTAGAGAAACTAGTTTTATCTTAAAATTCAGGCTTCTTCCTCTCCCTCTCCCTCCAACCCTGGTTGTGCTCTCTTTATCTCTCTCTTACTCTCTTTCTCAAATACATACATAGAATCTTAAAAATTAAAACATTACTTATGCTAGCATACAATGGATATATTATTATTTTCAAATGAATTAATACTTTATTTAATATTAATATTTAAAATAAATATTTCAAAAATTTCTTATTTTTTAATCTCTGATGTGACAAATCTCTATTGATATAACCCACCTAAATAGGAGCTCTTTGGGATTCTTAATGATTTTTAAGAATGTATAGGACTTAGTTGCTTGCATGAAAATATCTGAGAACCACTGAAATAGATAAATTTAATAGCAGCAGGATATGCGGATCTGGAGGTGAAGAGATATGAGGAAGAAACATTGCTTGGGAATCAACAATGTGTGGTTTGTAGGGGAAACTATGTGTATGGATAATATTATACAGAGACAAGTAAAATGAGAAGAAAAGAGAGTCAGGAACAGACCCTGGGAAGAGCAACATTATGGCTCAGTTAAGGAGGAGGGATAGACATGAAATACTGGAAAGGAATAATCAGGAGAACATAGTGTCATTGCTGTCAAAGGAGTAGAGTTTGAGAAGAAAGGTATGGCTTCAATGGGTCAGTCAACATCTTAGTGAAGGAAATGTTCCTTAGATCCTCACTGTGACATATTGAGTGGGTGGTGAGGTCATAGGTAATAAGTGCTCTCCAAGATCCCCTAAACCATTAGATTTCTTCCTGTATACTATAAAAAGAATTTCTGTTGTCTTAATTTCATTTGCTGTAGGCCAGTGTTGAATCTGTATTCCAAGTGAACTGGTAGAAACACTTTTAGCCATTCAAGCTAAAATATTGACCCCAGAATTATTTATTCAGTGCCGGTATCAATGTATTTATTTCTCTGAAACTCAGACTTGATTCCAGGCAATTAAACTTGATGTGTGCAGTAACTTTTGCCACATCATACCATGAATTATCACTATTCCATTTTTTACTGTCAGTGAGATGATTACTGCCTTCAAATCTAATCAGCCCATAGGTTTGATTCCACATTCCTATCTTTTGAGGTTCTGTTTTCTGGTGTCAAATATAAAAGCCACATTCTATGGCCCAAATTTGAAGGGCATTAGGATAAGGAACTTAAGGTTCCTACAGTGTTGGAAGAGCTGGGGAGCAAAGTCAGTGAAGTTGCCATCGACAATCTTAGCATGAAACATGGAAATGAGTACATCTCAAGAGATTGCCAGCGACCTGCTTGGAAATCTCACAACATCTGGCTGAACCTGACTTTGGAGAATAATGGCCTTTCCTTTCTCCAACTCTCAGTGAGTGACAGTGTCTGGTTGGGAAACAGAAGGAAGAGGATTCTGGGAAATAAAGTTTCCAGCTTTCTCTCTGCAATCAAAGAAAATTTTAAAAGAGGGAGGTGGTGATGCTGAGTTGACTGTAAGTAATTTTGCACAAGGTGTGAAGTGTTGGGTCACGCTGGGAGATCTGGTAAGATTCAGAAGCTGAGAAGATGCACTAGAGTTAAAAAAGTTTGGAAGCAAACAAGACTTAGGGGAATGTTGTGGGCTAAAGACTTGGCTGCATGTTGAAGTTCAAGCCAGGGAGAGGCAACACAAGCAATTATTGGTCGTGTAGGCCCTTCATGATATATTCCAGAACTATCTTTCCATTTTTAGCTCCATACGTATACTAAGCACTCTGTATTCAAGGCCTTCTTTCATTCCTTCAAATATTAAGCCTGATGTTCCTTTTGCCTCCGATGCTTTCCCATCATTTCTGGATATGATGGCCTCCATCCTGTTTTCTAGGTCTTAGCTCAGAAGCCTCTCCCTCAGAGATATCTCATGCTACTATAACTAAAATGTTTTTATGCCCTATCAAAGTACAGTGGTTACGTCCCTTAGAATTTCTAGTGCAGTGAATAATTGCTTCATTTAAACTATTTCCTTAAATGAGCTTAAATATAAGCCATCAAGAACAACAAAAAAACAGTAAGGAATTTATTAGTGATTAGCAGGGCAGTAGGGGAGCTATTTGAGTCACATGACTTTTCAGGACCCAGCAAATCACAACATTTTGTTAGCTGCTACTCTGCTTATAAAACACATATATCCATATGAATAAACATCGTCTTCCTTTCATTCGTATGTGTGTTGCATTATGGTGCTCTTAGTATAGAGTTTCAGTTGGTTGCCACAAAGCCTGGTACATTTGGGTATGTCAATGACCATATGGTCAATATCACTAAATTGCTAATTTGTTTATTAGTTCATGTCACAAATATTTTATATATACCTAGTAGCTCTCCAAATTTTCAAGCTCCCAAGCCTCGTTATTGGTACTGAATTTACCTGGCAATTAGATAATGGCTGCTATCCTCTTTTGGTGCCACTGTCCACCAGTTTACATTGGCTGAGGTATAACTACGATATGGTAGTTTATTTTATTTACTTTCTATTTTATGGAAGCAACCACAAATAAAAGCAGAGAAGAAAACTGTTAACTTATCGATTTCCTTAAGAAACAATTCCCTATTTCTCAGTATATATGAAACTGCTTAGGTTGGTGGGAATTTAGTTTACAATATTGTTACTGACGAAGGCAGAACTCCTACCTATGTTATAGATGAAGAGCGTAATAGACTTTTACTACATATATTTATTTCTAGAGGCAGTATATGGAAAGCTGAATCCATGGAGTAGAGATTCTCCTATAAAGACCAGCTTCCATTTTTTCCCTTATTAAATGGCACTCTATATGCTTATTTGAAGAATTATGTATTTATGTGTGTGTACAAACAGAAGCACACAGTGTAATAAGATTTGATAATGTTGGTTTTATTGGGCTATTACTTCTCCTTTATCTTCTTTTGTTTCCCTTCTTAAATCCTTCACATAATCAGTAACCAGGCCACATCCATTCTATCTCTGCCAAGTCTTCCAGACAAACCTTTGAGATTTGCATATCTGCAATATTAATTTAAGCCCACCCCAGTGATCTTTTTCTTGGAAAGTTGCCACAGATTTTAAGCTCTTTTTCTTGGTTTGTTTCTTTCCTTGAATTTATTTCTGAGCTGAGTTCTTATTAGGTGGATTACCTGGGGTGAGTTATATAGTTTCTCTGAGGTTCATTTTGTACTTTTGGAAAACGGGCACAATAATAACTGCTTCCTGTGTTTGTTGTGAAGAGTAAATGAGCTAATGTATGTAAATTCTTAGCACTTGGTAAGTTCTCATTAAGTGAAAGGGGAAGACAGTGTTCTCTGTAATATGACCTACCTTTCTAGTTTCATATGATTCTGCTTTCCCAAATATAGTCTTTGCTGAGGTGACATTCAACTCCTCATTATTCCCTCAATATGCCCTGTGTTTACCTGCAGCTATTACCCCTTCATCTGCTGCAATCTACTAAGGGTTTAAGGTCCAGCTCACATGCATCTTAAACCCACAGCCTTCAGTGATTCTAACAATTGGAAGTAATTTATCCCTTCTCTGCACTCTCAGGATCAAGCCTTGCTCTTGCCCTAGCATATCCTCATCCTAGCTGCTCTGAAGGTGCTCCTTTCCCTTCTCCCAGCAAATTAGAGGGTATCAGAGGAATGTATTTAGAAACTTCATCGTGAGACCCAATAGACTATAGAAATAGAAGTTTCCCTTTGCTTAAAGGTGGGAGGCCATGCACTTCCAAGACATCATTCTGTGATGAATTGCCCCTACGCCAGTGCCAGATACAGTGGCCAGTCTATTGTCTAGAGCCTTCTTGGTCCATGCTCAATTTCATCTGTTGCTTCCTTGGTACCCTCTCATATCAGATATTCTTTCAACTCCCGAGGCTTCTTTCTGGTCGCAGTTCCTAGCAAGGCTATCTTTCTTCCCTGATTTTCCTATTCTCGTCTTGGTCAAACTACCAACTTATAAATCCATCTCTACTTGTCTTCATCATTTAAACATTTAACATTAAACATTTAAAACATTTATCTTAGGGAGTAATGCACGTAACTCTTAGCATTCAGCTGAAATTTTAATACTGTTAGTTGTTTTTCCTTGCCTTTGAGCTATTTAATTCTGTCCCAGGCATTTCTCCTTTCCCGCCTCCATGAATTCCTTTTAGTCAGAACTATACTTTTCTTCCCTCAGGGCCTGTCTTCCTTTTACTTGCTTTGTCCATACTCATCTGGGAGTTTTATACCGAACATATGGGAATAAGCAATCTTTATACGTGGCACTTTCCATGTACCTGTATTTATCATATCCAGTCCCTATGTATGGGGTATAATGGCTTTTATTTTGTAATTCCTATTTATTATAAACTCTTTGAAGAGAAAGACAGCACATTAAATATCTCTATATTCCCCACAGTGTCTGCCTTAGTGCTTTGCAAATAATAGGTGTTAAGTAAACATCTAATGAATGAATAAAATTATAATTATGATTTGGATTTAAAGATGGTCATTGTATATAACATGGAATTGTTTTGTTTGTTGCTGTTCTTTCCTTGACTTTTCTTCCTGGTTAACAAATATTGGCTTTTTGTGTGTGCATTTTATATATTATTATTTTTATTCTGAGAGAGAGTGTGGAGAGGAGCAGAAAGAGAGGATCTCAAGCAGACTCCATGCTGAGCATGGAGCTGGACTTGGGACTCAATCTCACACCCTGAGATCATGACCTGAGCCGAAGTCAAGAGTTGGATGCTTAACCAACTAAGCCACCCAGGAACCCCAACAAATAAAAAACTTGGTTTTGGCGTAGAGCTTCTCACTGTAGATACACAGACTTTCAGGGCTGGGTGAAATTGCTCTGTGCCTCATTCTTCAAGCACCAGATGGGAAAAATCCATACTCGAAATAGTCATTTCCTTTCTACCCTCTGCACTTGAAGACTGAGGCGGGTGGTGACAGGCTGCCCTAGAAAGTTCACTAGGGACTACAAGACAATGACATAAACAAAATGTCAAGTGCCTTATAAAGTTATTTTCAAAGGAATCCCAGTGCAGGCCCATGCCCAATGCAGACATTGCTTGTCCTTGCTGCTTCTCCAGTCAAGCTGTACGTGCTCATTTTAGTAACATCGGGTAGTTCTCTAGAGACAATGACAGTGCCAGTTTGCTGGGTTGCGTAATAAAAATGCTTGACACTCATGCTGATTTTAGTCAGCTTTGTAGATCAACAGTGATATCGATAATGGCAGGTAAATTAAGTGGAATGGAGAGATTATAGTCAAGAGGTGATAACAACAATAATGGAAACTAATGAAGTGACTAAACAACGTATTGTTTTCATGTCAGCAAGGATGCAATTTTCTGGTATTGTTCTAGGTATAAGACAAAACTATGGACTAGAATACATTTTCTCATAATTTGGTTTTGTTTTCTTTTTCCCCTCAGGCTCCTCTAATCTGTGCTTTTACTTCCTATTTGTGTGTGTGCATGCGCATGCACGTGTACACTTCTGTGTATTGCTTACTTTATGAAAGTTTTCTGAGGATTTAGGGCTTGGGTTACTTTTGAATATTTGTATAGTATACAAGTTAGAAATTGCATTTGTGGCAGATGTAAGTGAGTTGGAAGCTAGATGACTGTGAGTTGCATCAGTGACACTTGAAATACTATAAAAATGGGCAGTGGACTGTTGACATGTACATTTCTGATGTGGTATTTCTGTACTCAAGTCCAGAATGATTGTCCTCCCGAGGTCATGGAAAAGCTGGGGCAAATAACCTCCTTGTGAATCTGGAAGTCTTTAAGTGATGGTTTCCTGAGTCAAACCATAATATCTAGGAGATACGGGTATGCAAGCAAACTGGGGACTTTTACCTACTTGAGGAACCCCTGAAGCCTATGATGGATTTCAGTAAAAACAAACAAAATTTCACAGACATCCCAGGGCCATGCCAGCCCTGGGAACTTGAATTTATAAGGTATATATATGATCAGATCCTCTACTGAACCTGAGCAAGAAAACTCCCCTGACGGAGTTATTTATTCCTCTTAATTAAATGGCCTATTCTGTAGTTAAAGACTAGTCTGGAATAAGTCACACTGTATACAAGAGCCCTAAAGTAAGGGTTATATGGAGCTGAGGAAGGGGTGAGAGTTGCCATCATTGTGAAGAGATATCTGTGAGGAATGTTCCACCTTAGACCCCAGGACTTGGTGGTCAGGAACATGCCAAGTTGCACATGAAAGAGATTTATTATGACCTTATCTTGTATCCCCTTTCTGCCTTCTTTTAGCCAGCATTCCTGTTGGCTACAACTCTTACACTGATCTAGCCACCATTCCATTTGCCCTGCTCTCAGGGAGTCTGGTGTTAGAAAACCTCAGTTATGTTTAAACCATTTTTGAGGATGCTACTGAGACCTTTATAGCACAAGACTATGAGAATTGGGGTGCAAAGATCCAATAAGAATAATAAAGCTGATTATTTCCTACAAAAATAGAGTATTGAGTGGCCTTCCCTAACATAGTCAACAATTATGTGTGTACTATGCTACTGTCCATGATGTTAATTACTCAAGATACCAGTTTCTTCTGTTAATGCCTTTCACTGCCATAGCCAGATTTTTGTGTCCTTTCTTTTTCTTCTTCTTTTTTTAAAGATTTATTTATTTATTTATTTGACAGAGAGAGAGAGAGAGAGAGAGATCACAAGTAGGCAGAGAGGCAGGCAGAGAGAGAGAGGAGGAAGCAGGCTCCCCACTGAGTAGGGAGCCCAATACGGTACTCGATCCCAGGACCCTGAGATCATGACCAGAGCCGAAGGCAGAGGCTTTAACCCACAGAGCCACCCAGGCGCTCTGTCCTTTCTTTTTCTAAAGGATAAAGTGAAACTGTATATGAAAAAAGAAGGCTGTTTGAATAGGCAAGCCTGGTAACATTGATTTTACTTCATGGTGATGTATCTGTTCTAGGTAGAATGGTCACATGATTGTGTCAAAATTCATACTGAATGCAAGATCCTTTGAGAATTCAAGAATTAGTATAAAGGAAGCTATTGCTTTGCAAATATTATTTGCAAATTATTTCAGTTCCTTATATCTTTCACCTGCTAAGAAAAATGACATTTAAGAAACTGAGTAAATTAGTGTGACATTTTGCCAAGTGAATCCTATTTGAACAACACAGGTTTTTTCCCCTTACTAGTATGGTTCTCTAACGTCCTTCTCAGTCCCTCCTTATGCCCCCCATTAACCATGCCTTCTCTTCTAGACATAGAACATCTATGACTATCTTCCCTAAGGTGCCAAACTTCTCTGATACCCTTGGCATTTGTCCTTATCCTTTGCATTTGTCCTTACCCACCATTCTTTCTCTTTCATCATTTTTTATCCTTTTCACTCCTCTATCATAACCTGTCTTACTTCATTCATGGTGGTAGTATGCAGACCTAAACCAAAAATATTTAGTTGACATCAAGTTATTAACCAACTCATCTTAATTGAGCAACTATTGATGATCTATTAGTGTCTGTTCCTAAAGCACTGATTCTCAAACCCACCTGGGTTTTTAGGTAACCATACGAATAACATTGTTTGTTCAACAGCTATTTGTAATTTAAAGTGTTTATCTGAAACAGCATACTTCCCTGTTATAAGACTGCAAGGCTGAACCATAGTTTAGTTTTGGCTGGAGATATATTAATTCCTTTGGTAACCCAGATGATTTCATATGGATCACACACTCTGTATACATTTTGGGAATATCTTACTGGGTATTTAGTTGATTATGTTTTTGCATAATAACAATGGGAAAATATTTTAATTATTACTTAGTACAATTTTCTTTGGTACACACTGTGTTTTAAAACATGGAATCTGGGGTGCCTGGGTGGCTCAGTGGGTTAAGCCTCTGCCTTCAGCTCAGGTCATGATCTCAGGGTCCTGAGATCGAGGCCCGCATCGGGCTCTCTGCTCACAGCAGGGAGCCTACTTCCCCCTCTCTCTCTGCCTGCCTCTCTGCCTACTTGTGATCTCTCTCTGTCAAATAAATACTAGTAAATAATTAGTTTTCAAACTTTGTTCCATGAAGACTAAGGTGGAAATGCTGAGTACAAATATATGGGATCTCTCATCCTTATTTCAACCAAGGCAACTACAAATTTATTAGTTTTACAAATATAGGATATCCATAATTGGAAACCTTTTTTTTTTTTACAGATTTGGGATGCTGTCTTTGGTGACATTATACTCGACTCTGCTTCTAGACTTTATGAACACTTTGTAGTATTAGACTTCTGAATAAGTGTTGACTGAGGAGAGTGTTCTGAGCCCATAGGACATTGAAAACCAATGTTTTAAAGAGCTCTTATTTGTGTTGGGCTCCCAGAAGTGGAGCCGTGCATTGTCATGTGGGGTAGTCTGAAGGCACTGCTTTTCTCCCATGGTCCTTACTCAAACGGTCATGGGCTGATGGTTTTCTAAAAAATATTCTTCAAAATCACTGTGTTAAATTCCACTTAAAAATGCAAAAGAAACTAAGGAAAAGCTATAATGATGATGTGATTTATGATTTTGAGGAAAAGCCATCCTTTCACAGAAGTCTGCTTCACATAAAGTATAACTGTGTTCATTAGACATTGATTGAGAAACTATTGCCATTTGTTGAGAGCCACACTGTAATGGATGAGATGTTCTGCTTCCATTTTATTTTGGGACATGAGCTGAGGCCTGAAAATATAAAAGAATTCCTTTTGTTCAGTGAACCTCTTGCATCTTTATATAGTCTTACTCTTCTTTCTTTTTTATTTTTAAAGATTTTTTTTTATTTATTCATTTGACACAGAGAGAGAGATCACAAGTAGGCAGAGAGGCAGGCAGAGAGAGAGGAGAGAGGAGGAAGCAGGCTCCCTGCTGAGCAGAGAGCCCGATGTGGGCCTCGATCCCAGGACCCTGGGATCATGACCTGAGCCGAAGGCAGCGGCTTTAACCCACTGAGCCACCCAGGCGCCCTCTTCTTTCTTTTTTAAAAGATTTATTTATTTGAGTGATAGAGAGCAAGTGAGTAGTGGAGGGGGGGACGGCAGAAGGAGAGGGAGAAAGAATCTTAAGCAGACTCTGCACTGAATGTGGAGCCCAACATGGGGCTTGATCTCACTACCCTGAGATCATGACCTGAGGTGAGATCAAGAGTTGGCCGCTCAAATGACTGTGCCACCCAGATGCCCAGTAGTCTTAATTACTCTTGCTGACACGTTTCTGTTGTGTCTCCTTTCCATTAATAAAGATGGATGGCCTATTAACATAAAACAGATATTTTGGAAAAATCACAGTTTGTTATACAATGTAAAAGATAAGAGTGTGGTAAGAATGCCAAACCTGGATCTCTCTGTGTATCTCTCTCCTTTCTTCACAGCTCTTTGAAACAGTGCCCATCTTAGTGAAATCTAATTCTAAGCTTACTTAAAAAATCAGAAAATACTAATTAAAAATAAAGTAATAATGGAAACAAAACACTTTATATATTTGTTTCAAAATATATAAAGTGCAGTTTCTGAGCACATGATTATCCCCTATATATCACCTAACATTAAGATTTCAAAGGGTCCTCTGTCTCGTGTGAAAATAAAATTGTTGACAGTTTTATGTTTTTGGTTAAGCTTTTTATTTTGGAATAATTTTATATTTACAGAGAAGTTGCAAAGATAGCACAGAGTTCCCATGCACCCTTCACCTAGCTTTCTCTAACATTAGTATTTTATGCCACTGTGGTACATTTGTCAAGACTAAGAGGTTAACACTGGTACATTATTACTAATAACTGAACTCTGCAGAGTTTATTTGGATTCTGTTTTTCCACTAATGTCTCTTTCCTTTTCCAGGATCCATTCAAGGTCATCGCATGTACTTAGTCATTATATTTCGTTAACGTCCTCTGGTCTGTGACTGTTTTGTAGTCTTGTTTTTCATAATCTCGACTCTGTAATACAACTTATCGTGTACAATATTTACTTGGTCTACAAGCTTTTTATTTAGCAAAAATTCAAAGAAGATTTTTTCTCTATTTTTGAATTTTAAATATTTCTCCCTCTATAGATCCAAATTCTTTTGTACTCATTTAGATAAAAGTAGTTTTAGTTTATTTGTTTTGTTCTGTGGTGTGTTCATTATTTCATTCCCAGCCATGCTCAGTTTTTCTCTCCCCAGGAATGTTAAATTCTTTGTTCAACTATGAAATAGTGGAAGGCTGTCTTCTGCTTGAAGTTGTGGACCAAAAGAAATTCTCTTCTTAGAGAGAGAGAACTGTCTCCTGAAGAAATACAGAAATATCTGACAATTGTTAAAGTCTACCCCAGAAAATAGTGAACAAAAAAGTATTGTAGGGAGCTGTCAAGAAGAATTTGAGTGTGGAGATAGATTCCCACTCCCCATGACTGTTTGGTGTAAATCAGTTGGAAACCATCCACAGATCTGCTCAGACATTACATAACTCAAGCTAGTATAACATTAAGGGAACATGTGATGATACTTATACATAGAACTATAGTTTTTTTATAAGTGGTTTCAATGGATTCTTTTGTGTCTTGCCTTGTGTTTGGCATATTATAAGCCTGTCATTACAGCCCACACATGATATGTTAGATGGGGAACTTGAGCCAGCAGCTCTCTTTCCTTCATGAGTGTTTTTATCCAACATTTAAGGATAGCTAATGTTTTAAGACTATCACCACCACTGTCTCTTAAGCTACAGTTTCCAAAAATGTGTGACTTTTTTCATAAAATTGCCCATCAAGCAACTAGTTCCCATCCCCTGCTTTACCCTGTGGCAGATGGGCAACATTATTGTTCACATGAAAACCAGTCATTGCTTCAGAAACATTATGTTAGTGATAATGTGGCTTTTTCCCCAGGCAAAAGCACTATTGATTTCCTTAATGGGACCAAGGAATGGATTAAAAAAGAAGTCCTGGGTCAGAATCAGTCAATAGGTCATGTTTTGTTCACATGTGAGCCAGAGCGAGGTTCAGTTCAGTTTAGCACTAACTGAGTAAAAAAAGTGTTACTGCCCAGTATTTTATAAGAAGCAAACTCTTATTTCATTTTACCTTAATAATTGTTCTATGATGAGAAATCTAAACTTTACATTTACACAAATTAATACAAAGAAACCTTAAAAATCATGTCCTTAAATACAATAAATTTTAGGACACTTAAGCCATTTGTTTTCTTTCTTTCTTTCTTTTTTTAAAAGATTTTATTTATTTGACACAGAGAGAGAGAGAGAGAGATCACAAGTAGGCAGAGAGGCAGGCAGAGAGAGAGGAGGAAGCAGGCTCCCCGCTGAGCAGGGAGCCCGATGAGGGGCTCGATCCCAGGACCCTAAGATCATGACCTGAGCTGAAGGCAGAGGCTTTAACCCACTGAGCCACCCAGATGCCCCATACCATTTGTTTTCAATTCATTGAACGTATATGTTCAGTGACTTTGATTTCCCCTTTGCTTAAGTTTCCTTCTAAGGAGATATATTCACTCTTCTCTGTGATACTTGTTTATTTTTAGATAAGTGTTTTAGATTTAGCCAATGAATGTTGTATTTAAAAATGTTAACTGAATATTTACTGTCACATCCTTGGATTTGGTGAGACATGGATAGAGCAGGATTCAGAACTACTAGATCTACTCACTGAAGTTCATTGAGCCCTGAAGTAATTGATAGTCCAGAGAGGGTACTGGTTAGGGAATCAATCTGGTGATCAGGCAGAATAGCCAAGGATTTCAGCAATCTCTGGTCACAATTGACTGGTAGAGGGAAGATCACATGAAGTGGTATATTGTTGTAAAAAGAGGATCTGTTTCAATTAGAGGGAATTGTGTGGAAAGGGAGCTACACTTAGATTGAAGATGAGTTTAGCAAACTGTGTCTGGAAAGTCTGTACCTGGATATAAAGGCCCCAGTTATTATTGGCACACTGAATGGTAGGTTAACACTGGAACTCACAACAAAGGACCAAGACAGAAGTTCAAGTTCAAGAATTGGGATTCGTAAGACAGTGCATGAGAGTAAATTAGGAATTGAGAAAAAATAGGAATCTCTTTTTCACATCTATGGAGCATGTGCTGGTTCATGACCTCTGAGACAGAGTTGTCAAAGTAGAATTAAAAGTTCAAGAACCGGGCGCCTGGGTGGCTCAGTGGGTTAAAGCCTCTGCTTTCGGCTCAGGTCATGATCTCAGTGTCCTGGGATCGAGCCCCGCATCAGGCTCCCTGCTCAGCGGGGAGCCTGCTTCCTCCTCTCTCTCTGCCTGCCTCTCTGCCTACTTGTAATCTCTCTCTCTGTGTCAAATAAATAAATAAAAATCTTAAAAAAAAAAAAAGTTCAAGAACCTTAATAGAAGAAATGGCCATGTGGGAGATTATGGGGGAGGAAGCTGCAGAAGTCTGGGGTGGCCATGAGATTGGATGCAGGTCTGGTCCTGAAGTGGAAAGGGAGAGAAGTTTGGGTAGAAGTGCCTTCATCTACCATGCAACCCAATGAAGGTTCCACAAGGCTCTTTGGGATTTCTCAAGCTGGTGTCAACCCTAAGATACCTTCTATTTCTCTCAAGAAGGCACCTGCTCCACTAGGCCTGTAGTGCTTAGTTACTGGTTTGGAGGGGCCTGTGATAAAATGTGGCCTTGGTGTCAATGTGACAATGAGTTTCAGAGCATGACAATTAAGACTCTTGGTCAGTTTGCTCTCTCTGTAGTTGAAGGACTAAGAAGCACATCCTTGTGACCACCCCAGTATATTTCATCAAGAGTGATTTGATGCTCATCCCAAACCACAAAACTGTGGCTCTGACTTGAATTGGTTTTAGACACTAGGAATGGAATTGATTTTATGAGGGGAAGTCAAGTGATCCACACTGGAGAGAGGAGAATGGATATGGAGTTTAGGAACTGGTTTGACTCTGACAGCACACCTATAAACATATGTACATAAATATATATATTTATATATATATTACTTTATTATATATATTATAATATATATAATTATATATTATTATAAATATATTTCTTTATTATATTTATATATTACTTTATTATATTACTTTAAAATATATATATATATTACTTTTAGTCACTTTAGGAAAAAAAGGATAAAAAATAGTATATATCAGCAGATTTCCATGGTTCATAATCTTGGAGAGTTCTATCAGTTCATAATCTTGGAGAGTTCTATCAGTCATGGTGTTGGTCCTTTCTGATTTAGTATTCATTAGACTTGGGACTTCTGATTTATGCTTACATTCACTTCAGGGAGCAGCTTAGCAACTACCTGCATTCTTTCTGACTTGCCTTTATTAAAGAACATTAGGTTACATAAACCTTTCCTCTGTTGGCCTTACCTCCCAAACTAAAAATACAGAAAGGCTTTAGGGTATATTCCATGAAAATCATTGCTATTCTTTTCACTAAAGTGAAGGATTTGCAATCCTAAAGACTTGTAAAGTGGGTATCACTCAGTTCACTAGAGTCTGCTCAATTCACGAAAATACCTCGTGGTAGATTTTCACAACAGTGACCACAACAAAACACAACTCTGGTATCCTTGTACCTTTGCTTTATGACTTGTCTGTTCCTTAAAGCAAGAGGTGGAATCTATTTCTATGCACTTTGAATCTGTGCTGGACTTGTAACTTGCTTTTTCTAATAGAGTGTGGCAGAAGTTACCCAGTGCAAGTTCTGGAGCTTAGGCCTACAAGGTCTTATAGCTTTTATTTTTACCTCATTGGAACCTCGAAAACACCATCCTGTGAAGAACGCAGACTAGCCTATTGAGGATGAGAAACCAAATGTAGGAGAACCAAGGCTTCCCAGTAGACAAGCAGCACCAACTGCCATGTGTGAGTGAGGCCATCCCGGGCCCTCCCTCCAGCCCCAGTTGAGCCATCAGGTGACTGCTCCTATGTGAGTGATCCAAGTGAGACTAAAAGAACTACTCAATCAACAACCCATCCAGCTGTGAGAAGTAGTAAGTAGTAATTGTGAGAAGTAATAAGCTGCTCGATTTTAAAGTGGTTTTTATATAGCAGTAGATAACAGAAACAACCCAGGATAGAGAATAGTCAAGGATTTTGGTCCCCACCTCCAGGGAGTCTAAGGCTGAGGTGAAATCCAAACTGCCAATCCAGGTTATAAAATTTCTTTGTCTCATGTTTCCTTTAAAAAATTGTGTGATTTGGGATTCTGTTCAATGCTATATCTATGTTTCTTCAGATCCAGAAATAAATTTAAGAATTTTCCTACCAATGGGGTGCCTGGGTGGCTCAGTTGGTTAAGCGGCTGCCTTTGGCTCAGGTCATGATCCCAGGGTCCTGGGATCGAGGCCCGCATCGGGCTCCCTGCTCAGCAGGGAGCCAGCTTCTCCCTCTCCCTCTGCCTGCTGTACCCACTACTTGTGCACTCTCTCTTTCTCTGTCAAATAAATAAATAAAATCTTTAAAAAAGAAAAAGAACTTTCCTACCACTAAATGTAATGGATGCTTAAGAAAGATATGTTTTATTTATCCTGTGGAAGCATAACTCTTGGCATACCACTCTGTATCCCAGTTTGAATAGTATAGTATTACTAACATATAGCTATTGAAATGCAGAGTATTAGAAAATAAGGTGATTTTAAATTGTCCATTTTTTCTAGTTTTGTCTGAATGTTGTTTCTCTCATCATTTGTGATGTGATAAGCTCTCCTGCAGTTTCTCCTTTGTACCTTGAATAAGAATGAGTCTTGGTTCTCTAATTATGGGCAGTGTTCATAAGAGACTCAGTGAGAGCCTCCAGACCTGGTTTTGGTCAGTTCTCTACCGACCTAAGGTTTTGTTTTTTGTTGGGGGGAAAAAAAGGTGACCTATTCATTTTTGTTGTTGCCAGAATAAATTAGTTGTTGCCTAGCGACCAGTTTGCCCATCAGCTTCCTAAAGCAGGAGGTGTTGCTAGATAAATCACTTTACAGTTTTTCAGAAAAGATTAGATTTATCCAAACATGTTCTAGGGTTTGGAAAATCATCCTGTAAGCATCAGGGTCACAAAGAAAAAGCCAGGGAATGACCTAATTTTTACATTAAGCCACTTTGCCCTAGTTCTGCTATTAGGATATTGAAATACATCCATACTGGTTGGTAAATAGCCACTGCTCTGATCCAGATGGGTGTTCCCTATTCCTCGCTATCTCATTCCCTCCCTTGAGCTCCCCTCTACCCTGTACATCCAAAGGATTAGGATCTGGAACCATAAGGCTATTCTTCAGAACTCTGCTCCAGCCAATCTGGTTGTTAAACATTTTTAGTATCACCCTGGAAATGACCATACTATATAGTTCAATTCAGTTTTTACCAGAGTAATTGGGAGAACAGGTAAAAGAAAGTATAAAATAATAAGAACATGAAACTATAATTATCAGTAAAGGGTTTTCTCATTTTATGACTTTAGGACTAATTAGCTGAATAACATTAATCTGGTCGGTCATGACCACATCTGAATAATGAAAGAATTGATCTACGTGATCTCTAAAGTCGTGATCAGTTTAAATATGTTTATGATTCTACAGTCTCCATCATTCAAGTTGAATTACATCCTAATTTAGGAAACATATAGTAGTTAATTAAAATATCAAATTTCAATGCTAATGGGTGACATAAAAAAAGCAATGTAATAAACAGAGGGATTCTTCTAGCAGAGCCTAATTATAAATCTCTGAGAGAAAATCAGAAAGCTTCCAAAACAGTAAAACAAAGGGAAAGAAATAAGGATGCTAGTTACTGTGCATTGCTTCTATTTTTCAAGCATATAGCTCTGAGGTGATTTATAATTGAATTTATTAAGAATTAATTATAAATGTACAAAGTTTATTAATAAGAGTTGATATAGTAATAGTAAATTACTCTTCCAAAAGAGTGAGATGGTGTATTTAATAGCTACCACAACCTGATAAAAGATTTAGAAACAAAATGGTATATCCTGCTTACTATAAATATTTAATTTAATGAATATCTTTTGATTAATATACATTAAGGTAATAGTGGTGACTAAATAAAATTTCATTTAAAAAGATTTGAGGCTGGATGTCAGCAGCATGGAGGGCTAGAAAACTCCTAGTCCATGTTCCCACTAAGACACATAAATAAACAACTAGAAATTGGCTGACCTAATCTTAAAAGAGTCTGGAGAATAGTCAGAGGTCTGCAGAAACCAAGTAAGTGCCCAATCAATAAAAAGCCACCTACAAAATTGTAGGAAATTTTGTGGCATTTTTACTCAACCTTGTCCCAGCTCCTACTTGGCATGCTATGCTATTGGTCTAGAGACTGGCAGCCCAGTTTCCAGTTCTCTGTTGCTTTAATCTGTTCAGGCTTCCATGACAAAATATCATAGATTGGGTGACTTAAACAACAGAAGTTTATTTTCTCACATTTATGAAGGCTAGAAGACTGAGATCAAGATGGCAACGTGGTCAGGTTCTACTGAGGAATCTTTTCTTGGTTTTCAGGTAGCTGCCTTCTTTTTGTATCCACCCATGGGAAAAAAAAAGAGGGAGCAAGTTTTCTGGTGTCTCTTCTTATAAGAGCACTAATTCCATCACGAAGGCCCCATCTTCATGATCTTATCTAATTCTAATTACCTCCCAAAAGTCCCACCTCCAAATGCCATCACAGTGGGGGGTTACATCTTCAACTTATAAATTTTGGTAGGAACACAGATATTCAGTCCATGATGCCAATCTTGGACTGGAGGAAGCAGAGCAGACCTTATTTGCAACACCTAACCTGTGTGGTGGCTGCATGATGGGTTGGTCTTTGTCTGTCCTGATGTGTATCTCAAGTGGAAAACAAGAGTGGGTATGGCTAGTGAAAGCTGTAGAGAGACTATAGATCTGCAGACTCCTGGGACAAGAGATTACAGGTAGGGCTATACAGTAGACTATGGCCCTGAAGAGCAGCTGGGGTTTGGACTCTTTGGGAAATTAAGAAACTCAAAAGCATCCATAAACACAGGGGGATTAAGATACCACACACAGGCCCAAGTAAGACACATGCTTACAGAAGACCTGAGCTGGATCTTCAGGCTCAGAGTAAGTCCTACTTGAAGAACTTAACTGGCACAGACCACCATTTGCAAAGACTGACAGAGGTGTCTGTTTTTTTCAAAAGCCCAATTTTCAACAACAAAAATCACGAGACATATAAAGGAACAGGAAAACACTGTTTATTACATGAACAAGATAAATTGGCAGAAACCATCCTTGAGGATGGTATTGGATGCACTAGACAAAGACTTTCAAACAGCTGCCTTAAATATGCTCAAAGAGCTAGCAGAAAACATGGACAAAGAGTTACATGAAATCAGGAAAACAATATATGAACAAAATAAAAATATCAACAAAGAGGTAGAAGTTATGAAAAGGAACCAAACAAATTTTGGTGTCAAAAAATAGTATAATTGAATTGAAAATTTGTTACAGAGGTTCAGCATCATATTTGAGTAGGCAGAAGAAAGAATTAGTGAACTTGAAGACAAGACAATTGCAATTATTTAGTCTGAAGAACAGAAAGAAAGTAGATGGAGGAATAGTGAACAGAAGGTCAGGAATTTATGAGAGAGACACTATTAATTGAGTCAAGGAAAACAGAGAGAAAGGAGCAGAGAGATTATTTGAGGAAATAGTGGTTGCAAACTTCCCGAATTGGAGGAATACATGCACCTACAAATCCAAGAAATTCAATGAACTCCAAGTAGTATAAACCTAAAGAGACCCATATTGAGACTCATTATAATCAAATTCAAAAGACAAAGACAAAGAGAGAATGTTTAAAGCAGCAAGAGAGAAGCAACTCATTACACACAAGGATCCTCAATCAAGTTAAAAGTCTATTTCTTAGCAGAAATATTGGAGGAGAGAAAACAGAGGATTTATTTAAAGTGCTGAAAGAAAGTAATTTTAACTGAGAATTCTATATCTGGCAAAACTGTCCTTCAAAAATGAGAAATTAGATGATTCCCAGGTAAACAAAAGTTGAGGGTGTTCACTCCCACTACCTCTGCCTTACAAGAAATGTTAGAGGACAGGACGCAGTAACTTGAAATCATTTGAAGATATAAAGATTTCCAATGAAGGGCAACTATGTGGACAATATAAAACCCAGTGTTACAGTAATTTCGTTTTTTTCTTTTTTTGAAGTTTTTATTTATTTGAGAGAGAGAGCAGAGAAGGAGAGTGAAAGGGAGAAGCAGACTCCCAGCTGAGCAGAGAGTCTGATGCAGGGCTTGATCCCAGGACCCAGAGATCATGACCTGAGCTGAAGGCAGACGCTTTTTTAACAACTGAGCCACCCAGGCGCACCAGTAATTTTGGTTTATAACTCCTCTTTTTATTTTCTACAGGATTTAAAAGACAAATGCATAAAAATAATTATTTATTTATGTTAATGGGTACACAGTGTATGAAGATGTAATGCATGCATCAATAGTGGGGGATGAGTGGAGCTATATAGGAATAGAAAGTTTTTGTATGCAATTAAAGTTGAATTGGTATCCGTTAAAATTAACATGTTATAACTTTAGGATGTTGTACGTAATCCCCATCATAATCACAAAGAAAGTATATCAAATATATACAAATGGAAATGAGAAGGGAATGGAAATGTGTCATGACTGCACTTACATGAAATACCTAGAAAAGGGAAATACCTAACATACAGTGTTATGTTAATTTCAGGTGCACACTACATTGGAATTAAAATTAAAAAAAATATCTAGTCAGATTCATAGATTGAAGGTAAAATAGATGACTCCAAATACTATCACATTGAGGATTAGGATTTCAATGTATAAATTTTGGGGAGGCACAAGCATTCAGTTCACAGTCAATGTCAACACCTTACAGAAGGACTATTTTTTTATTTGATTATGTCATTCTAGTTCTTAGCAGAATGCCTTTTTTGCAATAGGCTTTAATGTTTATGTAAATGAATGAATGAATGAGCAAACTAATTAATTCTTCAAGGGACCTTGGAAAAAGTGCTTAGTCTATTAATATCTTAGTTTCTTTACTTTAAAAAGACTTCAATCATCTTAAAGTTGTGGTGTTTATAGTGAGAAAATATTGAAATCATTCTCTGCAAAGCATTTTGTTTATAGCTAAAAGCGTAAAGAAACAAAGTTTTAAAATAGTGTAGACATTGTATGTAATTATATTTACACTTCTATATTATATCCTATGTTTGTCTATATCCTAAATCTTTGTAAATCATTATTTGATAAAAAATACTTTTTTTAAACATCTTTGTTATAAGCTTGAATACTTCTGTTGGAAATATTATTAATCATGTTTTTCTTTATAATGTTTAACATGTTTGCTTACTTAATTAGTAATTTGTAATTAGGTAGTTTAGAATTATGTAAATCAACATAATTTGCATAAAAATTATACATCAAAATTAGTAAACACTGAAATGTCTAGTTTTATACAATGTTTATGGATAATAAAGGGAAATTGACTCACTTGTGTCTATTCAGTTTGCAAAGCATCTGCCAAAATGTTGCACAAGGTGTACTTCTGAATAGATATTAGGTTTTCTAGTTCCATTGAATTCTCTTGTTGAAAATTTTCGTAGGATGCAAACAGATGCCTAATTTGCTAATCTATCACAAATAAAAGAGAACTAGGATTAAAGGTGATGAATTTGCCTGTATTGTTTTATTGTTTTTGGAATCCTGAAAATAAATGAGAAATAGTAAAACAAAAACCTACAATTTAATGAAATTTTGAAGAGTTATATAATTTTTAAGAAATTATATTTAGGTCAAGGCAAAAAAATTTTGCAAAATTGAGAAATATCCTAATTTCTTTTGAGGTTATTGACCCTTTTGCTTTTAATATATATGTATATGTCTTTACATTTAAGTGATTTCTATACTCCATAAACATGGTAGTTTTCATCTCTAGAAGTTTGATTTGAGTGTATTTTTATATCTTCCATGTCCCCAATTAACATGCTTAGTTCTTTTAAGTTGAACATTTGGAATACAGTTAAAACTGTTTTATTGTCCATGTCTGCTACTTCTATCATTTGTATAATTTCTAGGTCAATTCCAACTGATAGACTTTTTTTCTACACATGGGTGAAATTTACTTGTTTCTTCACATGCTT
The DNA here is from genome assembly GCA_002007465.1 of Ailurus styani. NCBI lineage: Eukaryota > Metazoa > Chordata > Mammalia > Carnivora > Ailuridae > Ailurus > Ailurus styani. Next base: position 1,165,669 of record LNAC01000361.1, read on the forward strand.
GCTAAGTTTTTATTTGATGCCATGCATTATGAATTTTACCTTGTTTGTTGTTGGATATTTTTGTATTCCTGAAATTTCAGGGACAAACTGGGGTACAGTTAAGCTACTTGGAAACCATTTGTTCCTTTTGAGCCTTACTTTTAAGCTGTCAGGTAGAAGGAAACCTGCATGTATCTAGGTAGGGCGGCTTTTTCCCAGTATTAAGGCTCTTCTTAATACTGGGCCCAGTATTAAAACTCTTCTAAATATTATAATCGATGTCCTGTGACTTATGAGGTTCTCAGTTCTGTCTGGTGAGACCAGGAACTGTTCATGGCTCCATGTCAACTCTGGCATTTTTTTCCCTCTAATCATTTTGGATGTTTCTTTCCATGGCCTTTGGTAGATTCCTCATACTTACACTCTGATTAGTCACTTAGACCAGGACACAAGGAGGCTGCTTCTTAGCTCTTGGTAATCTTGTTCTGGTAGCTCTCTTCTTTCTGAACTCCAGCAGCCTTGGCCTCCCTGAATTCCCGGTGTCATCTCTAATGAATCTATCAGGCATACATAGGTTCTCCCTCTCTGAATCATCATGACCTGTCCAACTCTCTAGGCACTAAGCTGAGGCAGTCATAGAGCTCACTTGGTTTCCCGTCACTTAAAAATCACTTTGTGTTTGTCTGATGTCCAATATGTTGAAAATTGTCATTTCATATATTTGTCCGTTTGAAGTTTTTTTTTTTTGGTAAAAAATAGAAAAAAATGTTTTGTTTTGTTTTGTTTTTGGAATTAATCAACCTCCTGCTATTTCATTTTTCCTGGAAGCGAGAGTTTCTTCTGGTGTTATTGAAACTACTGGGATCATACAGTTTTCGGTAGAGTGTCTTGAAGAGCACAAAGAGTAAAAGGAGTTCCTGGGTGGCTCAGTTGGTTAAATGTCTGACTCTTGATCTCAGTTCAGGTCTTGATCTCAGAGTTATGAGTTCAAGCCCTATGTTGGGCTCCATGCTGGGTGTGGAACCTACTTTTTAAAAAAAAAAAGAGCTCAAATCTGGAGGGAAAAGATGTGAATTTTGAGGATCTGGGGTTTTTTTTGTTCCTGAAATCTTTGGCAAATATGCTCATGGAACAATGAGAACACAGAAGATAGGTACTTTATTAAACCTAATAGGAAGCTAACCGTTCAAAGTGCCCTTTATGAAACATAAATCTGTTCATATGATTTCTGCATTTGAATCTCTCAAATGACTCCCCATTGTTTTTTTGTTTTGTTTTATTATTATTTGCCCCAGGGGTATAGGTCTGTGAATTATCAGGCTTACACATTTCACAGCACTCACCATAGCACAAACCTTTCCCAATGTCCATAACCCAGCCACACTATCCCTACCCTCCCACTCACCAGTAACCCTCAGTTTGTTTTGTGAGATTAAGAGTCTCTTATGGTTTGTCTCCTTCCCGATCCGTGTAAATGACTCTCTATTGTAAAGGAATGTAGATAGGAGAGGATGCAGAAAGGCTAAAGTTCTGTCATTTGTACTGAATGACTGAGGCCATGTGTATGTGTTGTTGTAGGTGAAGCTTGGGAGAGAGTCACAAGAAATGAGGCAGGAGATATGTATGAGGGATGCATTCTAAGATTTGTCTGAAATCGCCAAAACACAATACTTCCCAAGGAAGTAATTCAATGATGACTGGCTTAAAATAAAACAGCTAAACTTCAGAGCTCAGCTGTCAGAAAATCTGCAGTGGTTTCAAAGAAATTAATTTTGTCCTGCAGAAAAATTGCAAATCAGCGTCTTGTGAAACTTTAGGGTAATTCTCCAGAAGCCTTGGGTGAGACGTTAAATCCATAAATGTCCCTATTCTGGTATACATTTAACAGAGATATGAGTGTCAAGATGAAGTTCTGGAAGAGTGACTAGGGTAACTTCTGGACAACTCTTGTTTGAGCACATTGTATTCCTGCCTAGCATTTGACACCTCATGAGACTGATTATACATTTAAATTAGGAAAGGTTTACATTTAAATTAGGAAAGTTTAGCCAACACACCATTAATGATTATAGATCATTTGCTAATTGCACACCATTGCACTGCATGTTGTGAGGCATTACAAAGAAAAGAGAAATCATGGTCTTGTTATGACATACATTTCTAGAAGCCTGATATATTCATCTGAAGATATAAGGAAGCAAAGTGAATGCTTGTGAATTATATGAAGGGAAATATTTTACCTGGTTCTATCACAACCAGAAACACACCTTTCTTTTTCACATAAGGAATATGTCATTTAAAGTTTTGTTCCTAGACATAACGAAGGCCAAAAAATATGACTTTTAGAGATCTTTGGATAGTGAGTTCTGAGCTCTACAGAATGTCAAGCTAGAATGAACATCTACCTCTTAAGCTTGTAGACATAATTTAGCTCAAAAGCTAATTTTTCACTATAATATGCCTAACCTTTGCATGAAATTTTTTGTTATAATATTTTCTTCAATGCAGGGCAATGTGAACATAAATTATTTTTATAATGCTTCAAACAATTCATATGAAACATATTGGGATGATAAACTTAAAGTAATATTGGATTTTATGATTAATTTTTTATCCTGCATGGTAGCAAATAATGAATACTCTTATGTTGAAGAAAAATGTACAAATTTGATATGGCAAAATATGCTCAGAATATAATTAAAATTATACTATTTATAAAATATAATGAGGTGACTTTTGGATCTGCTTATTTATTGATGTGGTTGTTTAAAAGAAAATGACCATTTTAAAGAGTGTGATTTTTAGGTAAAGGGGAATCTTCCAATATTCCTTGATAATTGGGAATACTGCACATCAACATACATTTTTTTGAGATTGAAATTTGATAGTAAGTGCCAACGATGATTTATTAGAGATGTGGGAAGATCTCAGATTTTATCCTAAGAGCATGATTATTTATGTAGTAAACTTGATGTCTATGCCTCTGGGATGTTAAAACACTCAGATTACTTTGGTCCTTTACGAAGGTTGATGCTCAGAGTCTAAAATATGTTTGGTACATAAAATATAGAAAGCTCAACTTGGTGAAAATAAAAAGCAGTTAAGTGGAAGGCTGGACCTCTGTTTTATTATGGGAAGTCCCTATGTTGAAGGAAGTATGATTCTTTTAAATTAAGCAATGCCAGTTGATGTGTTTAGGAATATTTTGGGGGAATATTCTTGTGCTTTTCACCACTTGTCCAACTCTCTTCTCTTGTGGTTTACATTTCAATAGGCTCTTCATTTCTTAGTAGTAATCTGGCAGCTGCTAGGTTCTTGTTAATGAGTTCATTTGGATGCATACTCTTTCCCTAGTTAGTATATGCCAAGCTTTCTCTTTGTGAAGTAAATCTTCTAATTTTGCTTGCCTGTTTTGGTTGTTGGTGGTTGCTGATACGGCTTCTGGACATATGCTACTTGACAATTTTGAATTAATGAAGATTGAATTGCATGTGGTGACATTTTCAGTCAGTAGTACAGCAGCTCATATTTATACTTTTTTTTTTTATTTTTATTTATTCATTTGACACAGAGAGAGAGATTACAAGTAGGCAGAGAGGCAGGCAGAGAGAGAGGAGAGAGGAGGAAGCAGGCTCCCTGCCGAGCAGAGAGCCCGATGTGGGCCTCGATCCCAGGACCCTGGGATCATGACCNTTCATTCTAAGGGATCTTTACTAATATCAACCAGGTGGATTTTCAAGGCATTGAATAGCATTCCATCCAGAACACAGCTCTTTATTTAGGCAGGGTTCTAGGGGTGTCTACTTAGATGGCTCTCTCTTTGCACTGAGCTTAGCTAACTTCTCACCCTTTAGGACACAATTCAGGCATCATCTTGTCCATAAAGTCTTCCTCATGCTTATTGTAAACAACGCTGCAGTAAACATAGGGGTGCATGTATCCCTTTGAATTAGTGTTTTTGTATTTGGGGTGTAAATACCCAGTAGTGCGAATCTTGGATCATAGGGTAGTTCTATTTTTAAATTTTTGAGGAACCTCCATACTGTTTTCCACAGTGCCTGCACCAGTTCTGCATTCCCACCAATAGCGCACTAGGGTTCTTTTTTCTCTACATCCTCATCAACCCTTGTTTCTTGTGTTTTTTATTTCAGCCATTCTGAGAGGTGTGAGATGGAGCTAGAGAGCTTGATGCTAAGTGAAATAAATCAGTTAGAGAAAGACAATTATCATTTGATTTCACTCATATGTGGAATTTAAGAAACAAAACAAATGAACAAAAGGGAAAAGAGAGAGAGAGAGAGAGAGAGAGAGAGAGAGAGAGAGAGAGAGAGAGAGAGAAACCAAGAAACAGACTCTTAACTGTAGAGACCAAGCTGATGGTCATCAGAGGAGAGGTGGGGGTGGTGGTGCTCGGTGAAATAGGTGATGAGGACTAAAGATTACACTCATCATGATGAACACCGAGTAATGTATAGAATTGTTGAATCGTCACATTGTGCACCTGAAACTAATATAACACTGTATGTTAACTCTACTGGAATTGAAATAAAAAAAAGAAAAAGACTTTCTCATGCCTATGATCAGGGCCGGGTGCCCCTCTTACCCAATCTAGTGTCTGCTTCATCACAACATAAGTCACCTGCTACCACAATGACATGTCTATATGTCTGATAGCTTTAGCTGCAAAAAAGTATGGAGACAATGGTATGTCTTTCTAATCTCGGATCACCAAAGCTTGGTACCTAATAAGCACTTAGTAAAAGTTTGTTGAATCAAAGATGGCATAATTACAATTGTTTAAGTTTGGTGAGTATCCATACCTTTTTTTGTGTGTGTAGAATATTTATAAGGTACGTTTTTGATTGTGGGATATGTTGTAGTACAGTTGGTTGGAGAATACCTTTCTTTATCAAGGAGTTTTTCTATTTGCCAGTTAATCACTTTGGGTCTTTTTATTTCACCAAGATATTACAGTCTCTGGGTGACGAGGGTGCTACTTCTCAGTCTAACTCTATGAAAGTATTTTTAGTGTCTTAGTGTGCTCAAATGATTGTGAATGGTTTTCTGGATCTTAGAAGTTTTATGGTATTTAAGTGATAACTTATAACTTAAAAACTGTTTTTAAGCATACAAAATTATATTATGTAGTTGATATGGGACTGCTACTCCTCAGAAAGTTTTATATATACATTTATGAGGTTGATGTTCTGAAACTATGTTGCCAATAATAGAGTGTATAAGACCCTAGTTACTGAATGCAAAAACTGTACAAACATATGTGTGTGATTTAGTAATAACCTATTAAACCAAATACATTTGTTAAGATTGAACAAAATAGTGGAAAAATTTCTTTATTTTAATTTTATTTATTTATTTATTTATTTATTTATTTATTTATTTATTTATTTATTTATTTATTTTACTCTTTAAAATACTGGCTGAGTTTGGTCTACTGCTTATAAATCTGAAGGGTAAGGTAAGAATATGAGTTGAATACCTACCATATACCAAAACATCTTCCATATATCATCTAATTTAAACCTTATAATACACCTATATGATGCATGGATTATTGTCCCATTTTTTAGATGAGGAAAGTGAGCATCATAGATGTTATGCTTCTTGTTCAAATTTGCGGAGTTAGTCGGTGATGAAGTCTGGTTTTGAAACGAGAAGTGTCTAAGAATAATTGGTAATAGATTTGGCATAATAATTGCTCTTGGAACTTCAGCCACTGACCAATTTAATTTGTATACTAAGGTTCCTTTGATGATATAGTAAAGAGAAGTGATACATTATTGTTCAAAATATATTATTGTTAAAAAGAATTTACAGATACTGTAAAGGAGAGTTTACCATTATTATGTATGACTTAGGTTTATGCTGATTTGTAAAGAATAATTATACATATTTCTTTTATGTTCTTTTAATTTCTTCTTTGTTCCTTTCTTTCCTTCCTTCCTTTTTTTTTTTAATAACTAAGGACAAATGCTGCTTTTCCTGTGGGTGGTTGCACATGTGTAAAATCTCTAATTAGGTTTTCTTAAGTATTAGCAGTCTTTTCTCCAGTAGAGTTTATCAGAAGATAATAGAACAAAGAACATTTATACCATTCTTCAGTTATACATATGAAAAACTCAAAGTAAAAGGTATTTGATTTGATAATGGATGCCTGCTAACATTTTGGAAGCTTTTCTAATAGAATGCAAAGTTACTAAATGATAGAGAAAAATATCTTTCAATGACATGTCTAAGGATGGGTAACAGTACAAATTTTCTTTCTCTATGGAAAGCAGTTAACATTAATGCAGTATATAATGAACATTTTCAAAAGATGCCAAGTGAATGTAAATTAGCTACAACTACACACAAGGATAAAGGCAGCCCTTAAGTTACAGATGAAAAAACAATCTATTGGCTTAACCTTTGTTTCCACAGCTTTTATAGCCAGGGGGAGAGGAGTCACACTAAATATTAATAATTTATATCCCCCCACATTTGTAATTAGAAGGTTACCAGCCACCGTCCCCCAATTATCTTTGCAAGTGGTACACCAATTTAACATGTCAAATAGAATTTGTAGAAGCAGCAGTAAATTAAAAAATAATAAAAATTTAAATTTAATTAAGATTAAAAAAAGGGAACTATTTTGATCTGAAGAGGAAAGCTCTAGTACCAGATAGTACCAGACCCATTCCTTGGGATTGACCCCGGGATAGCAATCTCCGTGCCAGAGCTGTGATTCATTTAAACATTGTTATTATTTATTTTTCTCTTGAAAATTTATATTGCACACATGGCATCAACTTCCAGGCATATAAATAGCCATACTGAAATGTAAACCTTTCTTTTATTCTCTTGTTTCTATTCCCCAGAGGCAACACCATTACAATTTTTTTGAGTCTCTATCCAGATTATGTATTTATTTTAAACAAGGGAATTTCTGGAGTCCTCTGTCAAGCATATTTCCCCATGGAACACATTAAATGCACTTTCCTTTTCTATCTGCACCTTTGGAGTACATGTGAAATGAAAAGTTAAAGTTGCCCAGCAATTCTGTCATCACATGCTTAATATGATATGTAAATTGTTGGCATCTTTGCCCTCTGTGGCCTCAGCTGCCTGTGAATTCCCATAATAGCAGCAGAATGAATGACAGGTTAGATCCAGTAGCATGTGTTTAATTTTCAGTGAGCTAACATGAGAGAAAAAAATAAGTCTTTGTATTTAATGAGGGCTCTGTATGCTTATCTCAGCATTGTATTACGTTTCTGGCAGCTAGATGACTCAAAGAGAAAATTCTGTGTATTTGTGTGTCTTCTTACATAGTTGCCATGTATGTAGAGTGATTGAGGGCCTCTAATTTGTGAATGGAAAAGAAAATTCTTGTGTTCCCTGAGAAGCAGAAATCTGTCTCTACTGTGCCTTTCTGGGTCATCTTGGTGGTATTATAAATTCTTATTTTCTGAAGCTGCTTTATTGAATTGACACACAATAAGCTCCACATATTTAAAATGCACAGTTTGGTAAGTTTTGACATAGGTATAAACAGTGAGACCATCACCACAATCAAGATAATGAGCACATCCGTCATCCCCAGTAGTCTCCTGATGCCCCTTGGTAGTCCCTCCCTTTTGCCTTCTCTGGCTTATATGCAATTGCTAATCTGTTTTCCGGCACTATAAATTAGCTGTCATTTTCAAAAATTATACATAAATGGAATCATAAAGTGTGTATTCTTTGTCATCTGGCTTTCACTCGGCATAATTATTTTGCAGTTCATTACTGTTGCCCCATATATCAGGGGTTCCGCTCTTCTTCCTGTTGTATGGTACTCTATTGTACAGGTGTATTGTAATTTGTTCATTCACTGATTCAGGGTTGTTTGGGTGGGTTGTAGATTTTATTTCCTACAAACAAAGCTTCTATGAGCAGTTATTTTCAAATCTTTGTATGGACGTCTTCTTTCATTTTCTTGGGTAAATACTAAGAAGTGCGAGGGGTGAGTCATATGATGGGTATATATTACATTTCTTAAGAGACTGTCAAACTTTTTCTAGGTGATTATGGCCTTTTACATTCCCCTCAAAAGTGTATGAGAGTTCTAGTTGCACATCTTGCCAACCACTGATTTGTTCAGTGTTTCAGTTTTAATAATTTTGGTAGGTATTTAATGGTATCTCATTGTGTTTTTAATTTGCATTTCTCCAATGACATGATATTGACCATCCTTTCACGTACTTACTTGCCATTTGCATCTCTTCCTTGGTGAAGTATCTGTTCGAACTACTGCTTTATTAATTAATTGGTTAATCAATTAATTCAAGTTGTTTTTGTATTAGGTTTTGAGAAGGCTTTCTATATTCAAGATACAAGTCCTTCATCCAATATGTGATTAACAAATATTTTCTGTGTGTACATAAATTATTATTTTTTTAATTTATTAACATATAATGTATTATTTGCCCCAGGTGTACAGGTCTGTGAATCATCAGGCTTACACATTTCACAGCACTCACCATAGCACAAACCCTCCCCAATGTCTGTAACCCATCCACCCTATCCCTACCCCCTCACCCCCCAGTAACCCTCAGTCTATTTCATTAGATTAAGAGTCTCTTATGGTTTGTCTCCTTCCCGATCCCATCTTGTTTCACTTTTTCCCTCCCTAAGCCCCACGACTCCCCTCCCTGCCCCTCAAATTTCTTATATCAGAGAGATCATATGATAATTGTCTTTCTCTGATTGACTTGTTTCACTTAGCATAATACCCTCTAGTTTCATCCATGCCACTGGAAATGCAAGATTTCATTTCTTTTGATGGCTGCATAGTATTCCATTGTATATATATACCACATCTTCTTTATCCATTCATATATTGATGGAAGCCTAGGTTCTTTCCATAGTTTGGCTATTGTGGACATTGCTGCTATAGACATTCAGGTTCAGGTGCCCCTTCGGATTACTACATTTGTATCCTTAGGGTAAATATCCAGTAGTGTGATTGCTGAGTCGTAGGGTAGCTCTATTTTCAATGTTTTGAGGAACCTTCATACTGTTTTCCTGAGTGGCTGCACCAGCTTACATTCCCACCAACAGTATAGGAGGGTTCCCCTTTCTCTGCATCCTCGCCAACATCTTTCGATTCCTGACTGGTTAATTTTAGCCGTTGTGACTGGTGTGAGGTGGTATCTGACTGTGGTTTTGATTTGTATTTCCCTGATGCTGAGTGATGTTGAGCACTTTTTCATGTGTCTGTTGGCCATTTGGATGTCTTCTTTACTGAAATATCTTTATGTCTTCTGCCCATTTCTTGATTGGGTTATTTGTTCTTTGGGTATTGAGTTTGATAAGTTCTTTATACATTTTGGATACAAGCCCTTTATCTGATATGTCATTTGCAAATATCTTCTCCCATTCTGTCAGTTGTCTTTTGGTTTTATTGACTGTTTCCTTTGCTGTGCAGAAGCTTTTTATCTTCATGAAGTCCCAATAGTTCATTTTTGCCCTTACTTTCCTTGCCTTTGGTGATGTTTCTAGGAAGAAGTTGCTATGGCTGAGGTAAAAAAGGTTGCTGGCTGTGTTCTCCTCCAGGATTTTGATGGATTCCTATCTCACATTGAGGTCCTTCATCCATTTTGAGTCTATTTTTGTGTGTGGTGTAAGGAAATGGTCGAGTTTCATTCTTCTGCATGTGGCTGTCCAATTTTACCAACACCATTTGTTGAGGAGACTGTCCTTTTTCCATTGGACATTCTTTCCTGCTTTGTCAAAGATTAGTTGACCATAGACTTGAGGGTCCATTTCTGGGCTTTCTATTCTGTTCCATTTTTCTATGTGTCTGTTTTTGTGCCAGTACCATACTATCTTGATGATTTCAGCTTTGTAATAGAGCTTGTAGTCTGGAATTGTGATGCTACCAATTTTGGTTTTCTTTTTCAACATTAATCTGGCTATTCGGGGTCTTTCCTGGTTCCATATACATTTTAGGATTATTTGAAATAAATTGATGGTATTTTGATAGGGATTGCATTAAATGTGTAGATTGCTCTAGGTAGCATAGACATTTTCACAATATTTGTTCTTCCAATCCATGAACATGGAATGTTTTTCCATTTCTTTGTGTCTTCTTCAATTTCTTTCATGAGTACTTTATAGTTTTCTGAGTATAGATTCTTTGCCTCTTTGGTTAGATTTATTCCTAGGTATCTTATGGTTTTGGGTGCAGTTGGAAATGGGATTGACTCCTTAATTTCTCTTTCTTCTGTCTTGCTGTTGGTGTATAGAAATGCAAATGAATTCTGTGCATTGATTTTATATCCTGACACTTTACTGAATTCCTGTATGAGTTTTAGCAGTTTTGGAATGGAGTCTTTTGGGTTTTCCACATAAAGTATCATATCATCTGCAAAGAGTGAGGGTTTGACTTCTTATTTGCTAACTCAGATGCCTTTTATTTCTTTTTGTTGTCTGATTGCTGAGGCTAGGACTTCTAGTACTATGTTGAATAGCAGTGGTAATAGTGGACATCCCTGCCGTGTTCCTGACCTAAGGGGAAAAAGCCCTGTTTTTCCCCATTGAGAATGATATCTGCTGTGGGTTTTTCAAAGATGGCTTTGATGATATTGAGGTATGTACCCTCTATGCGTACACTGTGAAGAGTCTTAAGAAAGGATGCTATACTTTGTCAAATGCTTTTTCAGCATCTATTGAGAGTATCATAGGGTTGTTGTTCTTTCTTTTCTTAATGTATTGTATCACATTGATTGATTTGCGGGTGTTGAACCAACCTTGTAGCCCAGGAATAAATCCCATTTGGTCGTGGTGAATAATCCTTTTAATGTACTACTGTTGGATCCTATTGGCTAGCATTTTGATGAGAATTTTTGCATCCGTGTTCATCAAGGATATTGCTCTGTAATTCTCCTTTTTGATGGGTTGTTTGTCTGGTTTAGGGATCAGGGTAATGCTGGCCTCATAAAATGAATCTGGAAGTTTTCCTTCCATTTCTATTTTTTGTAAGAGTTTCAGAGACTAGGTATTAATTCTTTAAATGTTTGGTAGAATTCCCCTGGGAATCCATCTGGCCCTGGGCTCTTGTTCGTTAGGAAATTTTTGATGACTGCTTCTGTCTTCTAACTGGTTATGGGCCTGTTCAGGTTTTCTTTTTCTTCCTGGTTCAGTTTTGGTAGTTTATATATCTCTAGGAATGCATCCATTTTTTCCAGATTGTCAAATTTGCTGGTGTATAGTTGCTCATAACATATTCTTTTTTTTTTTTTTTAAAGATTTTATTTATTTATTTGACACAGAGAGAGAGATTACAAGTCGGCAGAGAGGCAGGCAGAGAGAGAGGAGAGAGGAGAGAGGAGGAAGCAGGCTCCCTGCCGAGCAGAGAGCCCGATGCGGGCCTCGATCCCAGGACCCTGGGATCATGACCTGAGCCGAAGGCAGCGGCTTTAACCCACTGAGCCACCCAGGCGCCCATAACATATTCTTTTAATTGTTTGTATTTCTTTGGTGTTGGTTGTGATCTCTCTTCTTTCATTCATGATTTTATTAATTTGGGTCCTTTCTCTTTTCTTTTGGTAAGTCTGGCCAGGGGTTTATCAATCTTATTAATTCTTTCAAAGAAGCAACTCCTAGTTTCGTTGATTTGTTCTACTGTTCTTTTGGTTTCTATTTCATTGATTTCTGCTCTGATATTCATTGTTTCTCTTCTCCTGCTGAGTTTAAGCTTTCTTTGCTGTTCTTTGCCCAGCTCTTTTAGGTGTAGGGTTAGGTTGTGTACTTGAGACCTTTCTTGTTTCTTGAGAAAGACTTGTATTGCTATATACTTTCCTCTCAGGACAGCCTTTGCTGTGTCCCAGAAATTTGGAACAGTTGTGTTTTCATTTCCATTTGTTTCCATGACTTTTAAAAATTCTTCTTTAATTTCCCAGTTGACCCATTCATTCTTTAGTAGGATGTTCTTTAGCCTCCATGTATTTGAGTTCTTTCCAACTTTCCTCTTGTGGTTGAGTTCTAGTTTCAGAGCCATTATGGTCTGAAAATATGCAGGGAGTGACCCAATATTTTGGTACCAGTTGCAACCTGATTTGTGACCCAGGATGTGATCTGTTCTGGAGAATGTTCCATGTGCACTAGAGAAGAATGTGTATTCTGTTGTTTTGGGATGGAATGTTCTAAATATATTTGTGATGTCCAACTGGTCCAGTGTGTCATTTAAAGCCTTTATTTCCTTGTTGATCTTTTGCTTAGATGATCTGTCCATTTCAGTAGGGGGGTGTTAAAGTCCCCTACTATTATTGTATTATTGTTGATTTGTTTCTTTGATTTTGTTATTAATTGGTTTATATAATTGGCTGCTCCCATGTTAGGGGCATAGATATTTAAAATTGTTAGATCTTCTTGTTGGAAAGACCTTTTAAGTATGATATAGTGTCTTTCCTCATCTCTTATTATAGTCTTTGGCTTAAAATCTAATTTATCTGATATAAAGATTGCCACCTTATTGGATTGCCAGCTTTCCTTTGATGTCCATTAGCATGGTAAATTGTTTTCCACCCCCTCAATTTAAATCTGAAGGTGTCCTTGGGTGTTAAATGAGTTTCTTGTAGGCAGCATATCGATGGGTCTTGTTTTGTTTTTTTTTTTACATTCTGATACCCTGTGTCTTTTGATTGGGGCACTACCCCATTTACATTCAGGGCAACTATTAAAAGATATGAATTTAGTGCCATTGTATTGCCTGTAAAGTGACTGTTACTGTATATTGTCTCTGTTCCTTATGGCCTGTTATTTTTAGGCTCTCTCTTTACTTAGAGGACCCCTTTCACTATTTCCTATAGGGCTGGCTTGGAGTTTGCAAATTCTTTTAATTTTTGTTTGTCCTGGAAGCTCTTTATTTCTTCTTCTATTTTCAATGACAGCCTAGCTGGATATAATATTCTTGGCTGCATATTTTTCTCATTTAGTGCTCTGAATATATCATGCCAGTCCTTTCTGGCCTGCCAGGTCTCTGTGGATAGGTTTGCTGTCAATCTAATATTTCTACCACTGTATGTTACAGACCTCTTGTCTCAAGCTGCTTTTCAGGGTTTTCTCTTTGTCACTAAGACTTGTAAGTTTTACTATTAGATGATAGGATGTGGACCTATTTTTATTGATTTTGAGGGCAGTTCTCTGTACCTTCTGGATTTTGATGCTTGCTCCCTTTGCCAAATTAGGGAAATTCTCTACTATAATTTGCTTCAATATACCTTCTGCCCCCCCATTTCTTCTTCTGGGACCCCAATTATTCTAATATTGTTTTGTCTTATGGTATCACTTATCTCTTGAATTCTCCCCTCATGGTCCAGTAGTTGTTTGTCTCTCTTTTGCTCAGCTTCTTTATTCTCCATCATTTGATCTTCTGTATCACTAATTCTCTCTCCCACCTCATTTATCCTAGCAGTAGGAGACCATTTTGATTGCACCTCATTAAAAGATTTTTGATTTTAACTTGGTTAGATTTTAGTTCTTTTATTTCTCCAGAAACTGATTCTCTTGTATCTTCCATGCTTTTCTCAAGCCCAGCTAGCACCTTGATAATCATCATTCTGAAGTCTAGTTCTTACATATTACTAATGTCCGTATTGATTAGGTCCCCAGCCATCAGTACTGCCTCTTGTTCTTTTTTTTGTGGTGAGTTTTTCTGACTTGTTAGTTTATCCAGTTAAGAATAGATGAATGAGAGGACAAAATACTAAAAGGGTAGCAATGACCCCAGAAAAATATATACTAACCAAATCAGAAGAAACCCAAAACTGTGAAGAGAAGAAAGTGGGTAAAGGAAGAAAAAAAAATGTATATTTATAAATAAATAAATAAATACACACACACACACACACACACACACACACACACACACACTCTAGACTGGTGAATTGAATAGAGTCACACACTTGGTTTGGGGTGTATTTTCGTCTGTTAGAAGAAACTGCCTCCCAATATTTTAAAGAAAGAAAAACTTATATATAGATATACAAAAATAAGGGTAAACACTATTAAAGGATGGAATATGACTGTAAAGATGAAAATTATAAAGGATTCTAAAAAAGGAATCGATAAGAGGTTGGTTAAAAAAAGAAAAAAAAAAGGAAAGAATGTGATCAGGCTAGAGACTAGAACAGAGCCATGTGCTAGATTTAGGGTATATTTTGATCTATTAGAAGAAATTGTATCCCAAAATTTTAAAGGAAAAAAACCCCTATATATATACAAAAAATAAGGTTGAATACAATGAAGGGATAAAATATGACTACGACAATGAAAATTAAAAAAGATTTTTTAAAAAGGTATTGATAAGATAAAATAGAAAATGTTAAAATAGGAAAGGAAAAATTAAAAAAAAAGAATAAGAAAAAAATAAAATTCAAAAAATTTAATTTTGAAAGACTAAAGGATCATGGGAAAAAAGCCATGAATTCTATGTGCTGTTTTCCCATTGCTCTGGAGTTCCACAGTTCTCATTGATCAGTGAACTTGGTCTTGGCTAGATGTTCTTCCTGATCTTCTGGGGGAGGGGTCTGTTGCAGTGATTTTCAATTGTCTTTGCCTGAGGTGGAATCACACCGCCTTGCCAGGGGCCAGGCTAAGTAATATGCTTGGGTTTGTGCTTGGAGCTTTTGTTCCCTGAACACTTTCTATACAGCTTTGGAGGACTTGAATGAAAATGGCGGCCTCCCAATCTCTGGCCTTATAGGAGGCAAGAGCTCAGGACCCCACTCCTCAATGAGCCCTCAGAAAAAAGCAGTCAATCCCTCCCATCTCTCTGGTCTCCGGCCACACTCCGAGCTCACCCAGCCTGTCCCGAGCATTTCTATCTCTGGCGCATGCCCTGTTTGGAGTCTCCAAACCCAGCAGATTCCTGCAGTGTGCTTCTGTGCCGCTCCTCCCGGAGGAAGAAGGAGGGGGTCTCTCTGGATCTGGCACTTGTGGAGTCATTGCTCAAAGAACAGTGGCCCTACTGGGCCTTCGATCATGGTTTAAGGTAACCCCGAGCTGAGAGCCCACTCCTCATCCCCATCTCTGCAGCCAATACCTGTGAGCTTACCTGCTCCGATACCTGGGAGCTCTACTGAAATCACAACATTCCCATGAGGGATCCACTCTTGCTTAGCCTCTGGAGTGATGTCCCTCAGTGGAGCAGACTTCTAAAAGTTCTGATTTTGTGCTCTGCTGCTCTCTCACTTGCTGGGAGCTGTCCCCTCCTCCAAGGTCTATCTTCCCTTCACTTTGGATTCACTTCTCTGCAAGTCCTACCTTCCAGAAAGTGGTCGATTTTCTCTTCCTAGAATTGCTGCTCTTCTTCTCTTTGATCTCCTGTTGAGTTTGTAGGTGTTCAGAATGGTTTGATAACTATCTGGATGAACTCCTGGGACCTGATTATAATCAGTCTCCTACTCCTCCACCATGTTGCTCCTCCCCCCAAATACTTTCTTAGTCTGTGGTTATGCTCTCATTCTCTTTAGTGTCTTTAAAAAAGTAGACATTTTAATTTTGATGAAGTCTAATTTATTAATTTTTTTTTTAAAAAAATTATGGTTTGTGCTGCTAGTGTTGTATCTTAGAACTCTGCCTAATTCAAGGTCACAAATATTATCTTCTGTGTTTTCTTCTAGTAGTTTTTAATTTCATTTTCTTTTTCTTTCTTTTTTTTTAATAAAGATTTTATTTATTTATTTGACACAGAGAGAGAGATTACAAGTAGGCAGAGAGGCAGGCAGAGAGACAGGGAGAGGAGGAAGCAGGCTCCCTGCTGAGCAGAGAGCCTGATGCAGGCCTCGATCCCAGGACGCTGAGATCATGACCTGAGCCGAAAGCAGAGGCTTTAACCCACTGAGCCACCCAGGCGCCCTTAATTTCATTTTCTTAAAAAGATTTTATTTATTTATTTATTTATTTGAGAGAGAGCATATGTGAGTACAAGTAGGGAAGGGGCAGAGAGAGAAGCAAACTCCCCACTGAACAGGGAGCCTTACAGGAGGCTTGATCCCAGGATCCTGGGATCATGACCTGAAGACAGATGCTTAAGTGACTGAGCCCCCAAGTGCTCCTCTTCTAGAAGACTTTAAATTTAGTTTTTACATTTAAGTCCATAATACCTTTTGGTTAATTTTTATATGTGGGTGAAGTATTGAGAAAATTTATTGTTTTGTCCCCAATACTACCCTGTCTTGATTACTGTGGCTTTATATAATTTTTGAAAGTCCCAAACTTTGTTTTTCTTTTTAAAAATTGTTTTAGCTCTTTTGGTTCTTTTCATTTGCACCTGAACTTAGAATGCATTAAAAATTTAATATCTGGGTGCCTGGGTGACTCAGTGGGTTAAAGCCTCTCCCTTCGGCTCAGGTCATATTCTCAGGGTCCTGGGATCGAGGCCCGCATTGGGCTCCCTGCTCAGCGGGGAGCCTGCTTCCTCCTCTCTCTCTCTGCCTGCCTCTCTGCCTACTTGTGATCTTCCTCTCTGTGTCAAATAAATAAATAAAATCTTTAAAAAAGTTTAATATCTGATTGCTCTTTGTTAGGATATTCAAAATATAATTGATGTTTATATATTTTCTTGTGTCCTTCAATCTTGCAAAACTCAGCAATTAGTTCTAGTTGTTTTCTTTTAGATTTCACATGATTTTTTATAGTCATCGTATCATCTGCAAATAAGGATAACTTACTTATTCCTTTTTAATATGTATGCTGTTTAGTTATTTTTCTCACCTTACCACAGGGCTTAGCACCTGTTTTTTTTTTTCTCCAGCCTAGCACTTCTAATACAAATTTCAGTAGAAATAGTGAGAGTAGTCATGCTTGCCTGTTTCTGATCCGAGGAAGAAACATTCATTTCCCCTTCAGTTTTAAAGATACTTTCATTTTAGTTTGACAGTACTTAAATTTTTTTTTAATTGTGGTATGTTTAAAGATATTATTCCACTGTCTTCTCCCTTGCATTGTTTCAATTAGAAACCTATAGCCATTGTCATCTTGGCTCCTCTGTATGTGTTGTGTGTTTTTTTCTCTGACTGCTTTTAAGATTTTGTCTTTATCACTATTTTAAGTGATTTGATTTTGATGTGCCTCAATAGTAGTTTTGTTTGCTTATTTCTTGTGTTTGGGGTTAATAGAGATTCTTGGATCTATGGGCTTATAATTTTTATCATATTTGGACATTTTTCAGTCATTGGTTCATTTATGGCTTCTGTCCCCACCCTTCTTCTTTGAGGACTCTACTTACAATTACATTATACACTTCATAGGGTGTCTCAGAGCTCACTGATGCTCTGTTTATTTGTTTTTGGTATTTTTTTTCTTTTTGATTAATTTTTGGTGGTTTCTATTGCTATGTCTTCAAGTTCACCATTCTTTTCTTATGTAATGTCCAGTTATTTGTTTATCCCATCCTAGTGTAATTTTCACCTCAGATGTAGTTGTTTTCATCACTAGAAGTTTGATCTGCCCTTTTTTTGTATCTCCCATGCCAATACATTTCCAGATGAGAAAACTGAAGCACATAGAAGATAAGGAATTTGCCCAAGATTTGATGTCAGGTTACGAATACAGGCAGCCTGATCCCAAAGACTTCATTTTTAATCAGTATGTGTATTCTTATCTTAAATAGTATATCACCATCCCATACTACTCTTCTCCAAAACATTTAGAACAATGCTTGGCATTTAAAAGACATAAAAAGTGTTATTGTTATTGTTGTAGTGAACAATCAGCTGTAAAACTGTCAGGTTTCAAAACTCAACTTAGATGATAGTCCTTAAAAATCTCCCTGATCCTTCATCACTAACACAAGCATTTCAAGCTTTTGTTCTCCTTTCTATAATGGTATTACAGACTTTTGTAACTTTTGTTTCCTTGTATACTGAATGGAGGATAGGGTGGATGGTGGGGTAAATAAATATTTAGGGCACAGCCAGCCTATTTGATGGTCAGTGGGTGAAGTGCTGACAGCCATCAAAGAAAAAGCTCACCAGATACTAGCAGGAAGGAGAGAGAACATGACTTTCAACACAGGCAGTGTACCATGGATAGGGACTGGGCAGTCTTCAAGGGCTAACTTGGCTCTATAAGGCTTCTAGAGTTGTTTTATATGGTGACACAACTCCAGAGGGTGCCATTCATGTCAGTATCTGTGTGAATAGTAACCCCCTAGGATTGTGGAGTTCACAACCAGCACAATGGGGGTGCAGCTGCCCTTTGAGGCTGCCAGGCTTATTATAGAATAAGATGACTGAAACTGGAACTGCACTGGAGATAGGGTGGCCTCTCAGTACTAATTCTTCTTGCAGCAGGATCCCTTGAGGCCTGGTTACACTATCTTAGGCTCTACCAGTGCATCATTTCCTATAAGTATTTCCTCCCTTCCTGTTGACTTAATTTCTCCTCTTTCAATCCTGGGACATTTTTATTCTATCATGGGGGCAGGAAATTAAGGTCTAATTCATTTGGTTTCTTCTTTTCCATGAATTTCCTCAGAAGTTAGGCTTTTGAAAATTAAAAATATTTATTTTTTCTACAGTAAATCAGTTTTTCTTGACACTTGTATGCTGCAAGGTCAGATTATTTTACAAATGGATGGAAGAGTCAGAAATACTGGAAGAGTGGGAAATATTAGTTATTATTTCAGATATATTTGTCTCCCCAAACAGACATGAACTCCTTAAAGAATTTACCCTCAAGTGTGAGGAGCATGTTTTTATAAACAAAGAGAGTGGATCTGAGTGCCATACAAGTTTGCTCAAGCTAAATTTTCAGTTATTTCCATTTTTCATTAGTTGCTACTACTTCAGAAGAAATTCTGTTCTATTATTGCATTCTGTACAATTTTATCCCTGAAGATATGTTGTGTACTTGACTGATAATTTACTTCTGGGATACAGAACTGATTTAGTTTATAAGACTAATATTAGTTACCCTAATTTTGGTAACTGTTATATTGATTTTTCTCCTCTTACCTTGATTATAGCTTGTAACTATTTATATTGACTACATTCCATCATGCAAGCCTCTTAGAATCATATCTCTGAATTCTGAACAGTGCATAACCTATCCCATTCTTTACTATTAACTATCAGGATCCTCACTTTTTTGTGTGTGTTAAAATGATCTATTCCATATTTTCATAGGTATGTAGGCAATAATATTTAAAACAGTAGGGGTGAAGATTTAATGAGTTGGAATTCATTTTATTTTGTATATCTGGAATTAAAGTTCATATCTAAAATGCAATTTAATGTTAATGGTGTACAATTTAGAGTATGTAAAAATTATAATTAGTTGCCATCACCTGCTGGTTACAGGCACAAGGCAACACTAAATAAAAAAAAGCTCTTCTGAGCTTACTATTTTCAGTAGCAAGAGCTACAGATTCCTATTCTGTAGACTTACCTTCTAGTTTTAGTTGTAGAAGTTCATCTTGTGACTTTGAGAAAATGTTTAACTCCTCCAGTTATCTGTTTTCTTTATGATGAAGGCATTGGATTAGATCATTTGTAAGCTCACTACTTTTCATGAATATCTGGAAGAAGTATCCTTTGAAACAAATAAAACAAATTTTATTAATTATGTATTTTATCAGGAAATATACTATTTGTGACTATATGTAAGATTTCTTATTTCTCTGTGAATAAAGAGGTTTTTTTTTAATTAAATTTCAGGAGGTACAGTAAAATGCTGTCATAAAAAAGTATTAACACTGAATTAAAATTTATTCTTGAAATTGGTATTTTACCTCCTTATTAGCCTTCTAACCACTTAATTGAAAACATGTTTTATCATATCAGGAATCTTGATACTGTATTCTGCAGAGTAAGATTTTCCCATTGCAAATAGGAAAAAAGTCAGCAATGTTTCTAACCTAAAATATTATTCCCCAGGCCCCTTGTGTTAGAAGATATGATTTTCATTAGCCACTTTTCTCCTTTTGGCAATGACCATAGTAGTATTTTATGTTTTATTTAGAAAACAGCCTGTCACATACACATTGCCACCTGCTGTTTTTTTTCTCCTATATTCCACACTAAGCAGATCATTTCTTTCATTGCTTGCCCAGTAATTTCAATCAACATCTTCTTCCTAGTAGCCAGATTGAAGGAGTAGAGCTACAAAACATTGATTAACAGGTAATTTCTGGAAAACAATAAGCAGAATTTGGCCTTCTCCAAGCCCCATTCCTGAGCCACACCAAAGAGTCAGAAAGGTCAAAAGTGGTCTGTGGATTTCAGAATGTGCATCAACATACTAAATTCCTTCCAGCTTGAAAATATCTTATTTCATTATGTAATATCAAAAGCAGTTTTTCTTGCTTTTGTCGTTTTGTTTCTTTTAGGTGTAGGTCTTTCATTTTCACCAGAATACTGTGAAATATACCCATGTGTGTCATTTTACACTGGAATTCACTGGTGTTGGTTACCATCTTGGTGGTTCCAAAAAAATTCAAGGTGATTTTTGAGAAAATTGGGAGAAATTGAGAAAAGTAATATTTTGGGACTTCTAAGAAGTCCATTATTGGTTGACAGGCCTAACTAGCCCCAGAAATAGAATATCAAGCCACATTCTCAATACTCCAATTGAATTTGGAAATCCAAGTTGACCTAGAAAGGATACAGTTTTCTTAGAATTTAGACCTATGTTTATATAGAGCTTCAAACTTCGATGGGCTCATACAGAAAGAATTTTAAAAAGTAGACCGGTACACAAATATCGTAACTATCCTAAAACTGCAAACAAAAATTTTCTAACAGTAACTGTTGTTGGTTCAACTAATAATAGTATTTTCATGACAATGGAGTGTCTTAACAGATTTAACAATATTTAAAGGTACTGGTCATTAACACCAAATTCAAATTATTATTAAGTGGCTGAGTGCTATAAGCTGAGAATTATTTATTGCTAGTAAGTTAAGTTGACATTTACAAAGTGCATTGCCATCTCATCCTGCTTGAGGCTGATGTGGTAGAGATTGGCTGTATATTCTTCAAACATCATTGCATTTCTCTCTTAGGCATGCAGGTGGACTACACTTTCCAGTCTCCCTTGCAGGGGGGAAGCATAGTCATATGACTGAGTTCTGACCAAAGGAATGTGTGCAAAAATAAAATATGCCATGTACAGGCCTGACACATAAAGCTCTCTTCCCATCCTCCACACCCATTCTTTCCCCATTCACATGGCTCTTGAAAGAGGATTCAGTGGAAGATCTCAAGACTGCAAGGAATGGTAAAGACCTGGGATTGAAAAAACAAAACAAAACAAAACTGGTCCTTGAGTGACTGCATGGAGTACAGCCATATACCCACTTTGACATTCTGCTTAGAACCTGAAAGTGAATAAAAAATTAAATTTTACAATGTTCAGCCAGAGATTTTGCAACTGTTATTTATAGTAGTTAGCTTACATTCAGCAATACAGCTTATTAGTAGACTTACTATTCTTCTTAAATTTTATGCTTACCTTTCAGAAATCAACTGTGGGTTGAAGTATAGGCTCAACCCAAAATGGTAAATAAGTTTCACCTCATTAGACAATTATAGGTTTGATTGTGGAAAGCCGAAAAGTTAACCTTTGCAGAACTTTGAAGCTGTGTTTAAATTTGGTGGGAAAAAGTCCAGATTCATGAGTGATTTTTATCTTGGGCAAAAAGAGAAGAAGGGTATTTTAGATGCCATGTATTTGACAAGGCAATTAAGTCTTTTGAAAGCATAGAGAATGGAAAATAGTGAGATAAGCCTAGTTACAGTCAAAGTTACTTCTCTTAATAAAATGACCTAATTTACAACTGTAACTATATAATTATAGCTCCAACTATAAATCCCAGCATAGTCCCTGAATCTTAATTTGGTGAATTTTTGTAGAATGAATATGTGAATAAACAAGTGGAAACTAAAGGTATTTTCCTAGCAAGAGAAGATTCTTTTAATATAAGTTGTAAAGGAAGATTACACATTCACATATGGGTGTTAACTTTCTAATTATCTTTCATGCTATGAAATATTGGAACGTGAGCTCCATGAGGACAGAGACTTTGTTTTGGTCAGAGAGGTACATCTTATACTCTAGAGGTGCTCAAATATTTGTTGAACCAATGAAATGTAGTTTATAATAACCTTATTCTGGCTCTGATTTTTTTTCTAGAGACAAAAACCTTCCTCTGCTGTGCTTACCATTGGTAGTACTTGTGTACTTGACATTGGAGGTCTTGTAGGCAGGCTGTTTAATTAGCTGTTTATCCATATCAGAGAAAGGTATTATTCTTAATGTGGAATGGACCTTGGAATCAAATTACAGAGGCTACCACTTGTCCTTCTTAATCTCTGAAGTAAGTATTCAGTTCTGTAAGCAGAAAAATGAGGTATTTGAGTAACGATGTTGTGCAGATGCCTTATTGGGTCTTCCTGGAAACTTGTGCTTCTGAATTCAGTAAGCAAAGAAATGTGTAAAAAAGTAGAAACGTACATATTGCCAGCAAAGCTTTGGTTATCTGATTATCCCATAGTTTCTAAAGCATTTGAAATGCACATCAGTCATGATTTTTTTTCCATACTGAAAAAAGTCTCAGTGTTAAAAATCACATGTACACTGGCATCATGGGTTTGCAGTCCGTTTAGCTGCCCTACCCTTGGTTAGGGCTCTTAAGATTCTTAATAAATTCTGTACAAGAGGCCTCATGTTGTTCAATTTAAACCGTACCCACAAATTAGGTAGTGCCCCTGGTCAGATAGCATCTTCTAAAACACATAATATAATTAACAAGGTATTGCTTGGCAAAGAGAATGTGCCCACCAACAAAAATTGTTTTTTTTGAGTAAATAATTGGGTGAATTAAAATGTTTCAGTAGCATGTCATGAAAATACAAGTATGTGTCTATAACACTTAAGCAGAAGAGGTTCTTATTCAGACTCAAAAATGAAGGCAGAAAGAGTCAAGAGTAAGAACACGACAATGAAGTTCTTTTCTTTCCAAATCCATGAGAATAAAAAGCAGAACATAAGTTCACTGCCTATGAACACAAATAAAATAAATCATTACTTGTAAGAGTAAATTATTATTTTTTAACTTTTGGTATTGCTTACAGAGTATTTCCTACAATGTCCTCAGAAACATTCAAGGTTTTTTAGAGAATCCATTGAAAACCATTTTTATTCTCAAATTTTAACAGGCTCCCTTTAATTTCAATGAATATTATTTCTCTAGTAATGTATTATGATACATTACAAATAGTAATACTGTTATTTGGGATTTTTAATAGAACCTTTTCTCTGTGAACCTCAGTATTTGAAAAACATCATCTCCCTAACCTGCCCAATATTTGGCCTCATTTTGGCAGGAAATAAACCCAGGGAGGTTGACATTAGATCAGTAACAGAATGAAAATAAACCTCGAACTTTTCAGTCCAACCTCAGAAATGTAGATTCACCATGTAGAAGTGTCATTTGCAGCACAGTATCATGCATGGTTTCATGCAAATTATAGTTCATACCAAATAGATTAAATGTCAGCAAAATCATCATCAAACACTTTTTGCCCAGGCATTGAATGTAAGTTCTGATCTAAATGTCATGGATTTGCTTAGCCTGGGATGTGGTCTGTTTGGTGCTTATTGAGCCACATTGAGAGACTGATGGTTCTGCCATTGTGGCTTGCTGCTGCAGTGCTGGCCATCGATTGAGGTGACTTAGGTAATGGGTTTGGCTATGTTTCATATCTATTGTTTCTGTCTAGCATAGCGCCCATTTCTGCAAAAACAATGGTTGTGGCTTTGATTAAACACTAAGTTTAGGTTTTATATTTAACTTCTTGGTAATTCGACTAAGGCTAAGAAAGATGTATCTGATTACTTTTGTTAGATGCTAATTAATGAATTGTAAAGATGTATATCTCTAGAGAGATATAATTTCTCCTGGAAGAAATAAAAGATCTCTTCAGTTTGTGACAGGATGGCTAACCTAAGAGGAAGATCCCAATCCTTTTTGGTGCTACTGATTGATATTCTACTTTCAAAAAGTAGCACTTTCAGATTAAGTTGAAATATTGGCATGCTGGCTGACACTACTAATTTCATATTTAATGGAAAAAAATTAGCTAAAATGGGATATTGATTTGATTTTGAAGCCGTATTTCCTTGCAAGAGGTCTCTCTCATTTATTACAAATTAGAAGTTATTTAGCTGGCTGCCATACCTATCAATTTCCCCTCTAATGTTTTTTAAAAAATTAATGAAATAAGAATACTACGTTTCAAGTTTGTGATACAATTTAATAGGGCCATTAAATACAGGTCTTTTATTTGGAGCTTCTAGCAAAATTTTAAGAACTCTGGCCCTTATCTAAAAATTTTAGAATATTAATAAAAATGTTCACATGTTATTTTAAGATATGCATATGTAATTTTCCTTATTCCTCCTTTATTTATTTGTCATTTATCATTATACTCAATATTGCTTAAAAATGTGTAACATACAAAGACATCTTTAACTTTATTCTTACTCGAATTTATGTTTATGATATGTTAATTAATGATGTTTGTTTCCAAGAGCCGATAGGAGTAATTTTTTTGTCACCAATTCTATATCAAAAACAGAACAGAAAAAAAAAATAGGGCTAAGAATCAGAAAAGACAGCAATATGGTGTTATATGAGATTTTGGAGAACTCCTACAATGAACTGAACCTTCAGGCCCTGATTGTGTAATGATGCAATGACATTTATTTTATGGGTATACAGGATAATAATGAAATAGGGCAGTTTTTATTTATTTATTATTTATTTGTTTTTTAAAGATTTTATTTATTTATTTGACAGAGAGAGACACAGTGAGAGAGGGAACAGAAGCAGGGGGAGTGGGAGAGGGAGAAGCAGGCTTCCTGCAGAGCCCTATATGGGGCTCCATCCTAGGACCCTGGGATCATGACCTGAGCCGAAGGCAGATGCTTAACGACTGAGCCACCCAGGTGCGCTAAGGCAATTATTCTCAAACAAAGTAGACTGACACAATTTCTCCCTTTCCTACAATATGCCTCCAAATGTACATTAAAGTATAACAAATAATAAGTGAATCCTTTTATGAAATTCTTTTTTTAGGATTCCCACTGCCTTACTTTTGTTTCTCTAGTTTGTTTAGGGAGAGATTAAGTCCTTTACAAAAACACTTCAAAAGACACATAGAATGTTATCTTTCCATAGGTCAAATTCTAGAGGCATTTTATCATGGTGGAGTGTATAATTCATTTTTTAGCAAGGCACAAAAATCATACTCCAGGGAAAATAACAAAAGATTCAGCATGCTCTTTTGTTCCTAAGCAGGAACTCTGGATTATAAATTCCCCAGAGATAGTTTAGCTATAGTCAGGAAATCTCCTTTTTATCATCTCCTCCTTAATCACCAAGCTAGAAACAGCTTCAGGGCACAGAACCATCTCCCTTAAGGAGGCAGAAAGTTCAAAAGGGTGTATGATAACTAAGTATTGTTCGAACTTTACCTTTCATAGGAAAATTAGCATATATGAAACACTTGACCAGTTCTATCTCTTGGTTGTCTTAAAATTTCCATCTTATTGTTATTTTAAAAATCAGACTAGGGAGCTTTCCTTCCCTATAGTATGGAGCCTGAGGATATGGGGTGTGAGGAGAGTTGAGGAGCCAAGGGCCAATGGCAGGGGCTGTGGAGAGGTGACGATTGTGATGACTATAGGACATAACCTAAGTTTCAGCACCCACCAGTACAGTATTTGGCAAAGATAAGTCCTCGGTGAAAGGAAAGCTTGCACTGGGACCTAGGGGGAGGCATTCGGTAAAGAGCACCCTTCTCCCTCAGCAGGATTGTGAAAAAGTTGAGAAAAGAAAGAAAGAAAAGTAGAACAAATAGAGGCATAATATCTTTTTTTTTTTTTTAAACTGATAGAGACTAGGTTGAGCAAGTGGATTTAGGTTTACTAGCCAAATGAGCTCAATACTTTTGAATCCCAGACAGATTAGGTTTCTTGGCCCAATCAAAGAAGCAAAGGACCAGAGCAGACTGAGACTTGGAGGAGGAGGAGAAATCATGTTCCCCATGTACAGCATATAATCTAGAGGAAGAAGGATGATGCTCACAATGCATGTTCCAGTTTGTTCTTCCAAAATTTATTAATCAAATTTCTACCTCCACAGGGCTGGATGGGCTAAAAGGTGGAGAAATTCTAGTCCTCTGCTTAGGACAAATCCCTCTTCAAGAAAACTTGGAGACGTTCTTCCCCTCTAAAATTTCTTTATAAGGGGAGGCAGGAATCAGAACTTTCTATGACATAATAGGGTTTGGATCTTATAGGAAAGGTGTTGGATATTTGTTAAAGAATATTAATAATGTAGGTAAGAGAAACAGAATTGACTTTTAGAAAGCTTATTCTAGAATGGCATACATATAGAGGGTAAATGGGGATAGGGTTTGGGGAAGAGAACAGGGATAAAAAGCAGGAGGGTTGGGGCCCCTGGGTGGCTCAGTGGGTTAAACCTCTGCCTTCGGCTCAGGTCATGGTCTCAGGGTCCTGGGATCCAGCCCTGCATCCGGCTCTCAGCTTGGCGGGGAGCCTGCTTTCCCCTCTCCCTCTGTCTGTCTCTCTGCCTACTTGTGATCCCTCTCTCTCTCTCTCTGTCAAATCAATAAATAAAAATCTTTATTAAAAAAAAAAGCAGGGAGGTCATTTGGGATGTTTCCCCCATCTTAACTAGAATTCTGAAGATCCCAACCACAAAAGTTGCTAAAAGATTAAGAAAAGTATGTCTGTTTGATACACCACAATTGTAACCATAGGATAGTGGCACTCATCAAAAATTAACTCATATATTTCATTATGATTTTCTAACCTATTCTGTAACTCTTTGCTATAAGTATAGGTTAATGTAAAAGTGTGACTATTTCTTGGATAGCTTCAGTTCTCTGAATAGAAAGAGCTAAAGAATGAAAAATGATCCAGTGTACCTCAAAATGCTGTATATATAAGTGACTAAAAAGGGTCAAAATAAAAAGCATTGATGTAGCAAGTATTTGTAATCCTTGCTTTGACAGATGTGAAGAGTTGACACCTGAATTTCCTGTTCTGTCTTTCATCTGATGTGATTCTCAGAGTGAAGTTCTTGGTCTAGAGAGTTCAGTTTTGTTACTGCCTGTGATCATGACACCTGTCAGCAGAGATAGATGTGACCCTCATGCTGGACACATTAAATATGCATAAATGATTTATTTTTCCCAGAGAAAGCATTTCAAATTATTATTTGTTTGATAATACATATTGTTATTTTCATAAAAAATATTCTCTTTAAAAATTCAAGCTGTACAGAAAAGTATAAAGAAGAAAGTTAAGTAAAAAAAATGCTCAAATTTCACAACCAAAGAATAACCAAAATTTAATAACATAATTTCAAACCTCTCTCTATCCACATAGACAGATATATTTTCAAAGGTAATTTTAGAAAAATAAATGGATTATACTACACATTCAATTTTTAAGCATTAAATTTAACTTTAATTACATTTAACAGAAGTACAATCCTCTGAAATAAAAAAGAATCACTGAATTATCTGAAGCAAAAGGCTGCAGATGAATGTTTCCCTAGAACAAGAGAGATTGATTGGGTCTTTAAATATCTCCCTAAAGCTAGGGAAAAATTAAAGTTAGAGTATTCATTTATTCCTTCGTTTGTTGATATTTAATTACATGTTTCCACTTTAGATAGTACCATAAAGGCGAAGAAATTAATTGGCAAGTTCACATTTTCTTCTACTTCCTAGCTTAGGCTTATATGTACCTTGCCTTTCTTTATGTATCCTTTATGATTTGTTTTTTAATCCTTATAATTTTGTAACTTTTCCTAAATATATCTTGATGTTGCTCATTTTGCCTCAGATTTTTATATCAAATTTCCCAGGGACCTTTCCTAATTTCAGTGACTGTCTACTTTTTTTTTTTTTTTTTGATATGTGGTGAGCCATTTCAGTCTTCAGTTTCAAGTTTTATTTTAATGTTTTCTCTCTTGATACTTTTGAATTTTTTCTCTATTCCACTTGTTTTGTTTTCTACATTATGAATGCTAATTATATACCAGATCACTTTATCTCTCTTTCTTATCAATCATCTTTATAATTACTATTTTATTTTGTGTGATATATATTTTATGCTTAGTTTTTTGTCCCTAGTGCTTGTTTTTCTATTTTTGAGCAGCATCAGCTCAATTTTTCATCTTAAAATGGATATTTTTACTTTTAAATTATTTAAATTCTTTAAAATTATTGAATGATTTGTCTAAACTCTCCATCTCTGTATGGATTTTTCATGTCTCTCTTGTAGTCAATTTTGAAACTTTTGTATAGAGGTGCTAGATGAATTCCTTTCTGTTTATTACCCACTTTTTAAAAAAATTTGAGTACAGTTGACACACAATGTAACATTAGTTTTAGGTGTACAACTTAGTGATTTGACAAGTTTATACATTATGCTGTGCTTACCATCAGTGTACCAACCATCTGTCACCATACAATGCTATTATAATATCATTGACCGTTCCTTATGATCTGTGTTTTATTCCTGTGAGTTTTTCATTCTATAACTGAAGTCCTGTATCTCCTACTTCCCTTCACCTATTTTGCCTAATCCCTTACCACCCTCCTCTATTGCAACCATCAGTTTGATCTCTGTATTTATAATTCTGATTCTGCCTTTTTTTGCTTACTTATTTATTTTTTAAGGTTCCATTTATGAGTGCAATCATATGGTATTTGTCTTTCTTAGACTTATTTCACTTAGCATAATACCCTTTAGGTCCATCTATGTTGTTTCAAACAGCATGGCCTCATCCTTTTTTATGGTTGTTTATGTTCCATTGTGTATATATACCATGTTTTCCTTATCCAGTTGTCTATTGATGGACACTTAGGTTGCTTCCATGTCTTGGCTATTGTAAATAATGCTGTGATAGACATAAGGGTGCATAAAGCTTTTCAAATTAGTGTTTTCATTTTCCCTATGTACATACCCAATAGTGGAATTGTGGGATCATATGGTATTTCTATTTTTATTTTTGTGAGGAACCTCCATACTGTTTTCCATGATGGCTGTACCAATTTACATTCCCACAGACAGTACACAAGGCTTCCTTTTTTTCTATATCCTTGCCAACAACATCCTTGTTGTTGCTTGTCTTCTTGATTTTAGTCACTCAAGGAGGCATGAAGCAATATCTCCTTGTGGTTTTGATTTACATTTCTCTGATGATAAATTGAATATCTTTTCATGTGTCTGTTGGTATGGATATATGTTTTCTTTGGAAAACTATCTATTCAGGGCCTTTACCCATTTTTTTAAAATCAGATTGTTTTTCTGGTCTTGAGTTGTATGAGTTGTTTATGTATTTTGGATTTTAATCCTTATTAGATATATCACTCACAAATATCTTCTCCCATTCAGTAGGTTGTATTTTTGTTTTATTGATGGTTTCCTTTGCTGTGTGAAAGCTTTTTATTTTGATGTAGTTAAAAAAGTTTATTTTTGCTCTCGTTTCCCTTGCCTTAGTGACATATATAGAAAAATGTTGCTGTGGCTGATGGCAGAGAAATTACTGCCTGTGTTCTCTTCTTCAGGATTTTTCTGATTTCAGATCTCACAGTTAGGTCTTTAATCCATTTTGAGTTTATCTTTGTGTATGGTGTAAGAAAGTAGTCCATTTTCATTGTTTTGCATATACATCTTCTGTATTTCCAGCAACATTTATTGAAAATACTGTCTTTTCCCCATTGTATATTTTTGCCTCCTTTGTCATAGATTGATTGACCATATAAATGTGGGTTTATTTCTGGATTCTCTATCCTGTTCTATTCATTTTTGTGTCTACTTTTGTGTCAGTACCATAGTGTTTTGATTACTATAGCTTTGTAGTGTATCTTGAAATCTGGGATTGTGATACCTTCAGCTGTTTTCTTCTTTTTCAGTATTGCTTTGGATATTCACAGTCTTCTTTGGTTCTGAACAAATTTTAGTATTATTTTTTCTAGTCTTGTGAAAAATTCTATTAATATTTTGATAAGAATTGCATTGAATCTGTAGATTGCTTTGAGAAATGTGGACATTTTGATGATATTAATTCTTCCAATCCATGAGCATGGAATAGTTTTCCATTTGTGTCATCTTCAATTTCTTTCATCACCACTGTTTTAAGTTTTCAGAGTACAAATCTTTCACTTCTTTGGTTAAATTTATTTCTAAGTATTTTATTCTTTTTGGTGCAACTGTAAATGGTGTTCTTTTTAAAATTTCTCTTTCTGCAACTTTGCTTTTAGTGTATAGAAGCACTGCTGATTTGTGGGTATTAATTTTGTATTCTGTCACTTTACTGAATTCATTTATTACATCTAGTAGTTTTTTGGTGGAATCATTAGGATTTTCTATGCATAGTTTCATGTCATCTGTGAATAGTGACAGTTTAAATTCCTCTTTACCAATATGGATGTTTCTTATTCCTTTTCCTGTCTGATTGCTGTGGTTAGGACTTCTAGTACTATATTGAATAAAAGTGGTGAGAGTGGACATCCTTGTTTTGGTCTTCACCTTAGAGGGAAGGCTCTCAGTCTTTCACCCCTGAGATAGTTATGGGATTTCATATAAGGCCTTTATTTTTTTTTAAGATTTTTTATTTATTTATTTGACCGAGAGAGAGAGATCACAAGTAGGCAGAGAGGCAGGCAGAGAGAGAGGAGGAGGAAGAAGGCTCCCCACTGAGCAGGGAGCCCAGTGCGGGGCTTGACCCCAGGACCCTGAGATCCTGACCTGAGCCAAAGGCAGAGAGGCTTTAACCCACTGAGCCACCCAGGCACCCCCATATAAGGCCTTTATTAAGTTGAGAGGTATGTTCCCTCTAACCCTGTTTTTGTTTTTGTTTTTTTTAAAGATTTTCATTTATTTGAGAGAGACAGTGAGAGAGAGAGAGAGAGAGAGAGAGAGAGAGAGAGAGAGAGAGAGAGAGCACAAGTGGGGAGGAGGAGCAGATGGAGAGGGAGAAGCAGACTCCCTGCTGACCAAGGAGCCCAATGTGGGACTCAATCCCAGGACCCTGGGATCATGACCTGAGCTGGAGGCAGAAGCTTAACTAACTGATGGACCCAGGCATCCCCTTCTAACCCTGTTTTATTGAGGGTTTTTATTGTGAATGGATGTTGAATCTTGTCAAATGCTTTTTTTTTGCCTCTATTGAGATGATCGTATAATTTTTATTCCTCATTTTGCTGATGTTGTATATGACTTTGATTGATTTACAAATGTTTTAAAAAGATTTTATTTATTTATTTATTTATTTATTTATGAGAGTGAGCAAGAGAGACAGCATGAGTCAGGGGCAGGGCAGAGGGAGAGGGGGAAACAGACTCCCCACTGAGCAGGGAGCCCAACATGGGCTCCATCCCAGGACCCTGGGATCATGACTTGAAATGTAAGTAGATGCTTAACTGACTGAGCCACCCAGGTGCCCATGGTTTACTTTTTCAAATAATAAAATTGAACTTAAATAAACCATACAGAACAAAGTTATGTTCTAAGACTTCTTGTTTTAAAATTAATATATAAGGGATTTAGAGAAAAATTCCCCCCCTTTTGGCCTATTTTAAATCACCTTAACTTACCTTTGGCTTGAGCTGCCTCTAGTTCATTCATCTTCTAAACTTTTACTGAGCAGTCACTTAACCAACTGAACCACCCAGGCATTCCTGATTCACAAATATTGAGCCATCCTTGCATCCCAGGAATAAATCCCACATGATCATCTTGAACGATCTTTTTAATTTATTGTTGTATGCAGTTCGCTAATATTTTGTTGAAGATTTTTGTATCTATGTTCATCAGGGTTATTGGCCTATAGATTTTGTATTTTGTGATGTCTTTTTTTATTTGGTATCAGGGTAATGCAGGCCTCACAGAATATATTTGGAAGCTTTCTTTCCTCTTCTTTTCTTGTAATAGTTTGATGAGAATAGGTATTAACTCTTCTTTAAATGGTAGAATTCGGGCGCCTGGGTGGCTCAGTGGGTTAAAGCCTCTGCCTTCGGCTCAGGTCATGATCTCAGGGTCCTGGGATCAAGGCCCACATCGGGCTCTCTGCTCAGCAGGGAGCCTGCTTCCTCCTCTCTCTGCCTGCCTCTCTGCCTACTTGTAATCTCTCTCTCTCTCTCTCTCTGTCAAATAAATAAATAAATAAATCTTTAAAAAAAATAAATGGTAGAATTCACTTGTGAATCCATCTGTTCCTGGACTTTTACTTTTTGATAATTTTTGATTACTTATTCAATTTCATTTATTGTAATTGGTCTATTCAGATTTTCTATTTCTTCCTGGTTTAGTTTTGGGAGATTCTATGTTTTAGGAATTTATCCATTTCTTCTAGGTTGGCTTGTTTTTTGGCATATAATTTTTCATACTGTCCTCTTATAATTCTTATTTCTGTGGTATCAGTTGCTTCTGCTCTCTCATTTGTGATTTTATTTATTTGAGTCCTTTCTCTATTTTTCTTGATGAGGCTAGTGAGGGTATATCAATTTTGTTTATCTTTTCAAAGACCAGTTCCTGGTTCCATTATTCTTTCTTTCCTTCCTTTTTCTTTCTCTCTTTCTCTCTTTCTTTCTCCCCATGTTATTTATTTCTGCTCTGATCTTTATTGCTTCCTTTCTTCTACTTATCTTGGGCTTTGTTTGGTCTTCTTTTTCTCTTTCCTTTAGGTCAAAGATTGGATTAATTATTTGAGGTTTTTTTTTTTTTCCTGTTTCTTGAAGTCTGTATTACTATACATTTCCTCTTAGAGCTGTTTTCATTGTGTCCCAGAGATTTTGGGCAGTTGTTTTCATTTTCATTTGTCTCATGTATTTTTTGATTTCTTCTTTGATTGCTCTATTGACTCATTGGTTGTTTAGTATCATGTTCTTTAGTCTCCATATGTTTGTGGGGGTTTTTTGTGTGTGATTTATTTCTAGGTTCATATTGTTGTGGTAAGAAAAAATGCATGGTATGATTTCAATCTTCTTAAATTTACCTAGGCTTATTTTATGGTCTAATATATAATCTATTCTGAAGAATGTTCATGTGCATTTGAAAAAAATGTGCATTCTGTTGTTTTGGGATAGAATGTTCTGTATATATCTGTTATGTCCATCTGAACCAATGTGTCATTCAAAGACGTTTCCATATTGATTTTCTGTCTGAATGATCTATCCATTGATGTAAATGGAGTGTTAGAGTCCCCTACTTTTATTGTTTTACCATCAATTTCTCTCTCTATGTCTGTTAATATTTGCTTTATGTATTTAGGTACTCCAGTGTTGGATTTGTAGATATTTACAATTGCTACATCCTCTTGTTGAATTGATTCCTGTATCATTATGTAATGGCCTTCTTTGTCTCTTGTTACAGTCTATTCTGTTTGATATAGGTTTGCTACATGACTTTTTTCTTTTTTTCACTTCCATTTGTATGGTGACTATTTTTCTGTCCCTTCACTTTCAGTCTGTATGCATCTTTAGGTCTGAGATGAGTCTCTTGTAGGCAGCATATAGATAAGTGCTGGGTTTTTTTTTTTTTAATCCATTCTGCCACTCTCTGTCTTTTGATTGAAGTATTTAGGCCATTTACATTTAAAATTATTGATATATGTGTATATAAATGTAAATATAAATATATATATATGTGGTATTTCTTATTTGCTCTTCTCTTGCTCCCTTACTTTGTGATTGATGAGTATCTATAGTGTTTTATTTGGTTTTATTTTTTGTGTATCTACCATTGGTGTGGATTTTTGGTTACCATGAAGTTCATATATAACACTGAAGTAAATAACAGTCCGTATTAATTTGATGGTCATTTGTTCAAACACATTTTAAAAAAACAGAAAAAGAAAAAAAATTTCTACTTTTTCACCTTCTCTTCCTTTTTCCTTCCCTTCTCCACATTTTATGTATATGTTTTTATATTTTATATCTTTTTATTAATATTTTTCTTGTCAATTATGGCTATTTCTTTTCCACTTAAAGAAGTCCCTTTACCATTTCTTTTATGGCTGGTTTAGTGATGATAAACTCCTTTATATTTTGTTTGTCCTGGAAACTCTTTATCTCTTATTCAAATCTGAATGATAACCTTGCTGGGTAGAGTAATCTTTGGTTGAAACTCTTTCAGGATTTTGAGTATATCATGCCACTCTCTTCTGGCTTGCAAAGTTTCTGCCATCAAATCAGCTGTTGGTCGTATAGGTTTTCCCTTGTAAGTAACTTTCTGTTTCTCTCCTGCTGCTTATAAGACTCTCTATTTTTAACTTTTGACATTTTAATTATTATGTGCCATGGTGTGGATCTCTTTACATTCATCTTGCTTGGAACTGTCTGAGCTTATTGAGCTTGGGTGTCCATTTCTTTCCCTCAGGTAAGTTTTCAGTTATTATCTTTTCAAATAAATTTTCTATGCCTTTCTCTCTCTCTCTCCTTCTGAGAGTCCTATAATGTGAATATTTTTTCACTTGATATTTTCCAAGATATCTCTTAATCTATCCTTATTTTTAAAAATTCTTTTCTCTTTTTGTTGTTCAGCTTGTGTGCTTTCCATTACCCTTTCTTCTAGATCACTGATATGTTCTTCTGCATCCTTTAATTCACTGTTGTTTCTGTCTAGTGTGTTTTTTAATTTTAGTTATTGTATTCTTCATCTCTCATTGGTTCTTTTTAATATTTTCTATCTCTTTATTGAAGGNTAAATAAATAAATAAAAATTCTTTTCTCTTTTTGTTGTTCAGCTTGTGTGCTTTCCATTACCCTTTCTTCTAGATCACTGATATGTTCTTCTGCATCCTTTAATTCACTGTTGTTTCTGTCTAGTGTGTTTTTTAATTTTAGTTATTGTATTCTTCATCTCTCATTGGTTCTTTTTAATATTTTCTATCTCTTTATTGAAGGTCTCACTGAGTTCTTTCATTCTTTTGTCCAGCCCAGTGAATATCTTTATGATCATTACTTTAAATTCTTTATCTGACATATTGTTTGTTTCTGTTTCATTTAATCTTTTATTGAAGTTTTTTTCTTTTGGAGCATATTCTTCTATCTCCACATTTTACTTGAGTTTCTGTGTTTGTTTCTATGGATTAGGTGAAATAGCTACTTCTAAAGTTGGAGTGATCTTGTATATGGTGATCCCCATGTAGACTGTGTGCACTTGGTGACTTTTGCTGGCTGGCTGGAGCTGTGGCTCTATATGCTAGTTACTCTTTTAAACCATGGTTTTTACTGAGAAAATAACAAAAAGCAAATAATAAAAAAAAGGGGGGGGAAGAGAAAAAAGAAAAATGAAAGAAAAAGTAAAAGAATTACAAAATTAAAAAATGAGAATAGGAAAGAAAATACCAAAACCAGAAAAGAAAAAATAAAGGCAAAATAAG
Source organism: Ailurus styani (assembly GCA_002007465.1). Taxonomy (NCBI): domain Eukaryota; kingdom Metazoa; phylum Chordata; class Mammalia; order Carnivora; family Ailuridae; genus Ailurus; species Ailurus styani. The sequence goes on from LNAC01000361.1 coordinate 1,201,124, forward strand.
GCAAGACACATTTTAAAAAGTAAAATAAAATAAAATACAACAAGCAAACCAAACCCCCAGAAATCCCTGTCTTGTTTCCTGTGCCCCAGCACCACAGGGTGGCTGGTGTGGGCTTGTGGACCCTGGGCTTGCTGAGGTTGCTAGCCTACTCTGAGCTGGATCCTGCTTTGCTCTGGGCTTTTGATGAGGATGGGGAGAAAGCATTCCTGAAGCTCCTCAGCCCTTTTAAACTATAGCTTTCTTTTCTCTGCCCCAGCACAACTAGGGCTGGTGTGGGCTCCAGGATCCTGGATTCGCTGAAGTCAGGAGCTCCCTGAGATGCCTGGACTTACCTGTCCTGGTGTCTGGATCCTGCTCTGATCCAAGCACGGGAACATAAACCATGTTGTTTTCCAGTTCCTCCGACCAGGAGAGCTTTCGCACAGCTCTTTTGCTGTATCTCAGAGTTCTAGTGTTTTCTCTTTTACTAGTCACTCTTCTAAACCATGGCCTTTTTTCTGTGCCCAAGGACAGAAGGATCTGTTCCTGATTGGTACTATGCCTCCCACTGTTGTTTGCTTGCTTGGGGATGGGGTTTCCTTTGTTGCCATGTCTCTGTCTCTCTTAATGTTTCTTGGCATTCTCTCTGTCTTTGGTTGTTCGGTAGCTGTTCAGTCAGTCCTCAGTTCTTCTTCGGGAGGAATTATTCTATTACTGGTGTAATTTGTTGGAAGAGGTGAGTTCAGACTCTTCCTATGTCACCATCTTGAACCATGTCCACTCTACTCACATATCATAAGACCAGTTATGTGCTAAAAAAATAAATAAATAAGGAAGATGGGGAGGAAGGGGGTGCTGGAGAGATACACGCATTTAGAAGTGAGGCTTGTACTGTTCTTTGACCAAAAGAGGAATTTGGGTGTCTCTCCCACTGTGTGAGTGCGACCCATGGTTCACATTTTTTTTTTTTCTCTCGTGGATATTGCCTAGTGTGAACAGTTGTCCACAGCAGTTTTTAAAATGAACATTTTTTGGAATTGGAGAAGCCACAGAAAATAAGCTTTTTTGTAAAATTGTTCTTAACTCTTAATTTCAAACATATACATACAATCATACAATTGCATTATGGTTTGTGAGAAGGTTGGAGAGAAGAAATCGTAGCAGTTGGGGGAGACCTCAACATATTTTGTAATTGTTGTATTATTTGTCAATGCTTATTTACCCAAATTGCTGCAAGGAAGTCTTTTTTTTTTTTTCTCCCTCTCAGTTTAGGAAACAAACGAACAGACATCTTTCATGCTGACTGAAGAGAGACTGTGATTTGGATGCTTATTTGTCCTTCCCAGGGCTTGATTTCTAGTCTTGTGTAACGTGTAGTTAATGAAGTCACACATCTGAGACCAGCAGTGCCTAGCAACCACTTTGCCCTTAATTCCCGGAGAGACTAACGTTCCCAGAGCTGGCAAGACAAACTAATAATGGTCTGCTTTAGATTCACTTTTACCAAGTTTATCAGGAACTTGATTGACATCTTGAAGGAGGTGAGAGGAGGCCAGAGATCCCAAGAGGTAAAAACTGGGATTGCCTTTCACTGCTCTGGGGAAAAATTTCTCTTCTAACTGGTCAAGTTACCACAGAGTTGTCATGACTATCAAAATTCCCTTTAGAAGAAAGGTGTTTGGGGAGGTCACATTCTTCGGTTTAACTTTCTTTTCTCCCATTTCTATAATTACCAATTAAATTTTGTGAAAATGTCACCAGAGAAGCAATATGCTGTAAGATAAAAAGGTAGAGAGTGGCTTCTCCAGGAAATGGTTATTGACAGCGTCATGAAGAAGAGAAATTTATTTTTGTTTCCTGCTATTAAAGCAACATATGCCTTTTGTGGGAAATTTTGTTGATCCTAGAGTATATAAAGAAGAAAATAACATTCGTGAATTATCTCATTCTTTTTTTTTTTTTAAGATTTTATTTATTTATTTGACGGAGAGAGGGAGATCACAAGTAGGCAGAGAGGCAGGCAGAGAGAGAGGAGGAAGCAGGCTCCCCACTGAAGAGGGAGCCCGATGCGGGACTGGATCCCAGGACCCTGAGATCATGACCTGAGCTGAAGGCAGAGGCTTTAACCCACTGAGCCACCCAGGCACCCCAATTATCTCATTCTTTAGAACTAAATACTTTAATATTTTGGTATGTTTCTGCTTAGCCTTTTTCTATGTGCAAATAGCTTATACATTGAAATTATACTATCTGTATAGTTCTGGAATCTGCTAGCTCTTTCACCAGACATTATATCATTAAAATCTTCCCACATTGTATTTTTTAAGAAGAATAACTTCTAATCATTGAGTTATACTCTGAATTAATGTGTATATCACAGCTTAGTTGATTCCCCTATTGTTGGATATTTATGTTGCACCTAGTTTTTATTTTTTTTGAAATTATAAATAAAACTTCAATAAAAAACTAGAGAGGCATAAATATTTGCCTGAACTTCGTATTTTCTCTTGAAGGCCAATTTTGGACTTACTGGCTCAAGGAGTATGAATATTTTAAGCCATCCTAGCAAATATTTATTGTTTGGACTTGACACACATTTATTCCAACTTTCTATCTTGTCTTAATGATTTAACATTTGTTACTAGAAGGATTTGCTTGTTCCTAAAATGTCATTAGACTTCCATATGTTAGGCATTTCATTGGTCCTATTTAGAGTTGTGTGTGTGCAAGTGTGGTTGTATGTGTCTGTGCATGTAATGACTAAACCAGTGTTTTTCAAACTGTTTTTCATGAAGCATTAGTTCTGTGAGCTATTAAAACATGTGCTGAGGGGCAAAAATAGTTTATGTTCCTTAAATGCTGGTCTAGCTGCTATTTAAGTTTGCTCTGCCTCACTACTCACCCATGGATAACCCAGCCCCAGATGAACAGCAGTGAATTGTGTGGAAGTAGGGAGCCCATTTCTATGCTTTCATACCTGGAAGCAGCTTTGCCATGGGGCTGGAGACCCAAAATATTTGTCTTTTTTAAATTTTTTCAGGGTTCCAAGATTCATTGTTTATGCACCACACCCAGTGCGCCGTGCAGTACATGTCCTTCTTAATACCCACCACCAGGCTCACCCATCCCCCCTCCCCTCTCCCCTCTATAACCCTCAGTTTCTCAGAGTCCACAGTCTCTCATGGTTCATCTCCCCTTCCGATCTACCCCAATTCACTTTTCCTTTCCTTCTCCTAGAGTCCTCCATTTTATTCCGTACGTTCCACAAGTAAGTGAAACCATATGATAATGGACAGGACTGGAGTAGATTATGCTGAGTGAAATATTTGTCTTTCAAATAGGGAATGTTTTTCAAAGTCTAAGTAAAGTCAGGCGGCAAACAAAAGTTTTGATGCTTTTTGATTCATCCTGTGTGGAAAGAGATACAGGATGAAAATAAATATATTTGAAGACTACTGTAAGTCTTTCAGGCCACAGAGGGGAATGTGGCCTGCTGAGAGGAACTGAATCAAATCCCAGGGGCCTGGGGCCTCCTATTGAGACAATGTGTCAGTGTGTCTTCATATTCCTTTTCGCATATTTATTAGGAAAAAATCTTGGTTCCACCTAAGGTAAACTGCATACAAATCAGTGCTTTTGCAGTTTTGTTTTCCCACATAATAGAAGGGATTTGCATCCTAAACAAACAGTAGAGCACATCAAGGATGCTGTCTGTTCTTTAGAGAAATTTTTTGTCGCTTGGAAATGTTTTTACTTCTTTTTGGTTCTCCAGAATGATGCAGTTGTATGTGTTTTGTTGTAAGCATATCTGTGTTTTTATTATAGTTCAATGGTTAGAGAAGGTGGTTTTTTAAATTTATTTTTATTTTTTATTTTATTTATTTATTTGACAGAGAGAGAGAGATCACAAGTAGGCTGAGAGACAGGCAGAGAGAGAGGAGGAAGCAGGCTCCTTGCTGAGCAGGGAGCCTGATGCAGGCCTCGATCCCAGGACCCTGAGATCATGACCTGAGCTGAAGGCAGAGGGTTTAACCCACTGAGCCACCCAGGTGCCCAAGAAGGTGGTTTTTGACAGCTATAATATTCTTGTTTCTTTCCTCAGGGGACTGGTTGGAGGCATTTTTCTTGGTGTTTACGAAAGTCTTACATTGGTAGTGGCTGCCAAGAAATGAAGGACATCATTATTTAGAAAACTTATTTTGTTTAAAGATTTTATTTATTTATTTGACAGAGAGAGAGAGATCACCAGTAGGTGGAGAGGCAGGCAGAGAGAGAGGAGGAAGCAGGCTCCCCGCTGAACAGGGAGCCTGATGCAGGCCTCGATCCCAGGGTCCATCACCTGAGCCGAAGGCAGAGGCTTTAACCCACTGAGCCAACCAGGCGCCTGTATTTAGAAAACTTATTAAATACTTGTGACATGTATTGTTTTATACTTCTTGAAGGAAAAGATAACCATTCACTAAATAACTTAATAGAATACCCTTATAAAAATTCCATAAAATTAATCAGACCTTTGTTTCAACTCTCCTTACTTAGTTATAATACATTTGCTTTAGCTATAGAAACTGAACAATTTTTTTTTTTTTGCTTTCCCAAATTAGTTTCGAGGGAGTTTAAGCATTAGGAAATAACAACAAGGTTAGGAGATATGCCATAAAAAGGAAAACTGTAGTAAACGTAATGGAAAGTTTTCAGAGAAAACTTGTAGGAAAGGAAATTATGCCCAATATTTTATAAGCTTCTTGTCTCCACAGGGGGTGAGATTGGTTTCCTGTAATTTCTACTCTGGGATCCTAGTTCTACTCTCTGGAGTTACATGGAATATGTCCAATTCTTCCCCCATTAGTAGCCCTCCATCTATTTGAGAGCTGCCATCATTTTTTTAAAGAGTATGTTGTGTTGTCACATTTGCATGAACAGGTATGCAGGTATGCACACGTGTGCCCATGCATTTCTAATACTATGTACATATAAGCATAAAATTTGTCATGTATATTCATATTTATAACTTTTGTTAGCACTACATGCTATTAGACAAATGGTATCATTTTAGATAATTACTCTGAGAAATAATTTTTATGCCTTGGCCAACTCTTCCCTTTTGTCTCTTCTCAGTAATGAGGAGGACATAGATGTATTCCACATGTGTTTCCACCCATTTCTTTGAGACAAGGTGTAGTTAGAGGAGTTGGGAATAGAAATTCTAATTCTCTGATGACCTCCAGAAACCAAACTGTTAACTCTCCTCTCCTGTCCTGAGAGACTTCTTAGCTCAACAATTCTTTTTGGAATCTGAAGAATAGTACGACCCATCACCATTATTGACTCACTGACTTTACTTATTTTTAGAAATGTCTGAATATGCAGCTTAGAGATAAATTGCAAGGCATGCTTCTTCACAAATTCTCTTACAGATGTGGGAAGTTCAGTTCCCAGAGACTCAGGCAATAACTACTGATTATTTTTGGGAAGTCCAGCCCCATCAAATTGGGCACAACTCCCCTCTCATTCACCACTGCTCTCATTTTATTGTGTGAAACCCATTTAAAAGTTTCATCTCTGGATTTTATAAGGCTGCACTTGGCTCTGACTTTTAGGACAGGTAGTTTTTAAAGGATTTTAGTTTCTAACAACTCCTTGAAGTTAAATAATACACGTAAAGCACAGGGATTGTTTTTGAATAATTTATGTGATAATTTTCAAAAGGAAGAGGGTCATTTGCATCAGAAGTAGAGGGCAGCGATAGCTCAAAACCTCTGTGAATATAAAAAATTATTAAGAAATTACTGAGAGAAGACATTTACATTCTTAGAAGTGTAACTGAGAGAATCAATTGTGTTTGGGCCAATTTTATGGGATTGCAATTACTACTGTATTCTTATAAGTTACTCTAATGTACAAAAAATTGTGAGGGCTGGTTATGTACCCTGACTTAAAAAGAAAAAGGACATTTATGTAGGGATGTAGCAGCCATGTAACATCAATTTTAACTTTCACCAGCTCCTGGATATATAGTCATTAGTGGTAAGCTAATGCTCTTTACTCATGGGAACTGTGAAGGGAGCCCTCAAGATATCTTGGCTTTGCTCCTAGACGTCTGGGAACTGTGGCACAGGGGCAGAGTTGAAGAAAAGTTCACATCATAGACCATACAGCCAGACTGCTTGACTATAAATCTTCGTTCCATCACTTGTTAGTTGCAAGTTTTTGGGCAGCTAACTTACTTAGCCTCGCATTCATCTATAAACTGGTACTAATAATAGTCCCTATTTCTCAGGAATTTTCATGAGGACTAGATGAGTTAATATTTGTAAATTTCTTAGAGTATTGCCTATAGTTAGTGCTATATAGCTAGTTATAAAATAAAATTATGAAATGAGAGAACCATGAAAATCTTCTCTGTCTGAAAAAGACTTGAATGTGATGACCTGCAACTTCCACATGCTATCATAAAGACATTTTTTTTTTTACTTTTGGAATTAAGTTGCCAGGTGTGATTTTGTGTTGTAACTTATCTCTCTCTTACCAGGTTCTATCTCCTGGATAAAGTTCTCTAGGTCCATCATTATATCTAAAGGGAAACTGACACAAAAGGGACTCAATGGATGGTGCTCAAGCTTTCCATTTTCAGTCACGGAGAACTAAGTTTTGGCCTACAGGCACCAGGATATGTCTTTGAGAGTGAAATAATAATTTAATGTTTATTAAATATCTTGGGGGGCAAAGATTTTGTGGTGCCAATATCCAGTCTGATTATTTTTTAGCTTATTATTTGACTAAATCAAGTACCTAACTTGGCTTTGTTTATTTGGGTAATATGTAGAGAACTAATCTTGGAGAATGAGTTATAATCAGTCCAATAACAGTGTTGGAAATAGATTTAAGAAATCTTGAAATTAAATCTTGTCTTGATTTTCTGAAGTAGTGGTTTCCACTTTTGGGTTTTGGAATTTATAATTCTTCAGATCTACAATAAAAGTACAAATATAACCTTTTAGGAAGATAATGGACCAAATCTGTGGGGAAATGTATGCTGTAAGTCTGAGGCATTAGGAAAAACCTGTTAGAGATCTTGAGTACTTAGCTTTTTCGACATAATACATTGCCTTTAAATTATATTGACTCTCTCTCAAAGGTACATGCACTTGGAGGAGCTTTCCATAGTAGTGATATAAGCTTCTTGATCACTATTTTGTAAGTAAGGATGCTTTTCCACCTCAGAAGTTCTGAGGAATCAAGTATATTGTATCAGCCCTGAAAAACACCACGTTCAGGAGAAATGAGTGAGGTCAGGGAGAAAAGAAAAAAAAAAAAAAGAAAGATACACAACACAATATCTTCACTGCCATCAAAGACAAAGCAAACATAAATGAGTTGAAGACCCATAAAATTCAATGTATTAGGCTTTATTGTGTTCCTGCAACCATGGTTCACAACAACCATACAAGGAATGGAATATGTAATAAAATTAATAAACAAACTAACAAGAATTAATAGACTATGGTTCCGACCCCAGAAAAAATATCTTCTAATACAGTCCAGGAGACTGGCATACAAAAGTAACAATGTTTTGTGATATATTCTGTAAGAGAGCTGGCCAGGGACTCCGAGAAACAGAGAGCCAAACTAGGCTTTCTGGGGGAGACAGTATTTGAGCTGGACCTTACAGGATGGTATATGTCAAAAATAGGTAAAGAAAGGGAAGAATACGTACAAAGGATAGAGATGGAATGAACACTGAATATTTGTGAAATGGGGGGCTCAGTCAGTTAAGTATCCCTTCCTCTCTCTAAAACAAAAGGTATACCAAGTATGTTCAGATACATTTAAAAGAAAATTTATATGTTTTAGCTTTAAAATATTTGCTTTCTTTTTCTAGATGAGGAAAGTACTATTAAATCTACCTTTGCCAAATCTCTTAGAACTCTAACATAGAAAGATGTTAATTCATCTTCTTCCTAGGGACTTTTCTAATAAAACACTTCTGCTTGCCTCATTTGGTTCTAGCAATCCATGGTCAAGAAGAATCCTATGAACTCCTTTTCCAAGATGAAGTTGTAAATTTGGTTTATTTCAAGTGTAAGTAGGTAGGGAGTTAGACTTAGGTTTTCATCCTGTCTCCATTTTTCTGAGTTTTAATTATGGCCAATCACTGTCCTTTATTGTAGCCCAAGTAGCTCTTTCCCCATAGCTATGCCATGGAGTTTATAACTGTATTTCAGGTCTTTTTCTGATCTATGTCTCTCATTTGATGTTACTTATTCTCATGCAGTTTCAAAGCAGACTAGAAGCTGGTGATCCTCATGGAAGATGTCACCTGAATACTTAGTGTTCACAGAACAAAGATTTGAAAAAAATAGCAGTGCCATGAGACGACTTCTGTTACTATGAGGATATTTTATTCAAGTTTGAGCAAATATCTCATGGTTTGAGTACTGAATATGACTCACGAAAATGCAAAAAAAAAAAAACCCCAAACCGTACTGAATTATTTTTTCACTCCAAATTTTTTTCTTACTCCGAATTTTTATCAACTTTTTAAGACACAATTTACATACACAATAAAATCCACTACTTTTAAGTTAATGTTGGGGAGTTGAAAAATACATACACTTGTGTAACCACTGCCAAAATCAACCTAGCAGACATTTTCATCACCCCCAAAGCATCTTCTCATAAACCTTTTAAAAAAAAAATTTTAAATTCTAGTTAGTTAAATATAGATTAATATTGATTTCAAGAGGAGAATTTAGTGATTCATCACTTACATATAACACTAGTGCTCACCGTAACATGTCTCATGTACCTTTTCAATCAAACTCCTACCTTCAGCTTTAGTTTACCACTGATAACTAGTCATTATAGACTGGATTTGTCTTTTCTAGAATTAACTTTAAATGAAAACATAGAATGCATACTCTTTTGTGTCTGGGTTCTTTAACTAAGCATGTTTTTGAGATTCACCTGTGTGTGAATCAATAGCTTATTCCTATTTATTGTTGGATAGTATTCAGTTTTATGGATATACCAGTATATGTTTACCCATTCACTTATTGATGGATATTTGTATTATTTTAAGTTTACTGTTACAAATAACCCTGCTTTGAATATGCATGAATTATGTCTTTGTGTGGACATAAGGTTTCACTTTCCTGGGTGAATATCTATAATATCATCTAGTAAGTGTTTGTTTAATTTTGTGAGAAACTTCCAAATTGTTTTCTAAAGTAATTATACCATATTATACATTGAGAAGTATGTGAGCATTCCACTTGCTCCACGTCCTTCATAATATTTGCAATTGTCAATAATTTTAATGTTAGTCACTCTAATATGTAGTGATACTGTATTGTATTTTCATTGGTATTTCATAATATTGTGCATATTTTCAGATGCTTATTGGTCATTTACATTTGCCTGGTTTTCAATTAGGTTGTCTTTATATATATATATTATATATACATTAGATATAATATAGTTAATATACTTAATTACATCAATTGATTTTCTTTTTTTAGATCTCTTTATTTGAGAAAGAGAGAAAGAGAGAGAGAGAGAGAGAGAGAGGATGCTCACTCACAAGTGGGGGAGGGGGCAGAGGGAGAAGCAGATTCCCCGCTGAGCTGGAGCCAGATGTGGGGCTCAATCCCAAGACCCTGAGATCATGACCTGAGCAGTGGGGTAGATGCTTAACTGACTGAGCTACCAAGGCACCCCTGATTTTCTGATGTTAATCCAAACTTACATTCCTGGGATTAACCCCATTTAGTCATGATTTTATCCTTTTTAAAAAAATTATTATAATTTATTTGCATATATTTTAAAAAGATTTTAATCTATGTTCATGAGAAGTAATAATCTGAACTTTCCTTATGTCTTTTTCTGATTTTGTTATTGAGGTTATACTGGCTTTTGACTTTAGAATAGCTTTTATTTTATTTTATTTTATTTTATTTTTTAAAGATTTTATTTATTCATTTGACACAGAGAGAAAGATTACAAGTANCTTTAGAATAGCTTTTATTTTATTTTATTTTATTTTATTTTTTAAAGATTTTATTTATTCATTTGACACAGAGAGAAAGATTACAAGTAGGCAGAAAGGCAGGCAGAGAGAGAGGAGAGAGGAGGAAGCAGGCTTCCTGCTGAGCAGAGAGCCCGATGTGGGCCTCCATTCCAGGACCCTGGGATCATGACCTGAGCCGAAGGCAGCGGCTTTAACCCACTGAGCCACCCAGGCGCCCCTAGAATAGCTTTTAGTCTATGCTTAATTTAGACCTACTAAAGCATTTCCCTTCTGGATTTTCTCCTTAATCCCCAGGTATTTAAGAAGGGCATTACTCTTCAGCTAAACAAAACTCAAACATCTCCTAGTCCTGTATGTACTCTTGTTCAGATCTCAGCTGCCAGGTTATTATTTGTCCTGAATTGTGGGATTCTACTTGTGCATCATGGCTTTGTATTCACCAAGGGTGGAAGAGGCCCCTATGTGTTTTTCTGGAGCTCTAGCTTTGTGCCACTTTCCTCTCTTGACTTCTGCCCTTCAAATTCCAGCTACCCATCTTCACTGCACACAGATCTCTGTCTTCCTAACTCAGTTAGATATCTCTGCTTTGCTTAGCATCCTCCTCCCTGTACCATAGCTTGGATAGTTCCTTGAGGTACAAAGTTTTGAAGATTGTAGGGACCACCTCATTTGTTTTCCCTCTTGCAATGATCAACATTTTATATGCTGCCTATTGTCTAATTCCTGAACACAGTTTTTGAGTCTGTTTTGTCCAGTTTTCTAGTTGTTTACTATGAGGGGATAAGTCTTTTTCCCTTTACTCTATCATGGTCAGAGGCAGAATTTAGTGTCCTACTTTTGTTGTTTTTCAAAACCAATTGAGTTAAGTACAATGTCTGATCCTGCACTCTTTGGATAGAGTGAATGAAACACCACATGAATGAAAAAAACCACTGAGTATTTTTTCTAATTGAGGGGCAATATATGCCTTCTTATTTGAAAGAGGCCACAAATAGGCATGCATTCATCAGTTGGACACTCACTGAATCCAAAATCAGTTTGGTCAACTGACAAGGCTTAGAAACATGACCGAGACCCCTTAAAAGTTGGTTATTTGTTTACTTAAAGATCCAGATATTATTTACAAAATGATGAAAGAGTTTTTGGCTCATATATATGTTTTAATCTAGTTAGAGTTATTTGAACACAATTTTTCTACTTGCTGAAACAGTACATGAATATCAACCAGGAAAACACCCAATGTATTTGGATTTATGCAGCTCAACTTTATATAATTTTAACAGTAAGCTTAAGTTAGGAGTGAGGAAGGAGAACTGAGGCTGGTATGCCCCCAAAGAGAAATACTGCCATATTATTTTATGGGCTCAGACTACCAAATTTGATTTAATCAAGTATTATAAAGATGACACTAAAGATCAATGTTATGAGGTCATATATTTTACAATCATGATTTTTAATTGTGATGACAAATGGTATAACTTACTCATACGTCTCTTCCCTTCCGTGACTAGCTTGAAGTTAGATTTTAGCCTGGAATCATAAACTGTTGAAGTAAATTTGCCTTTTTAGGAGTCAGACGATTGACTTTGGCCTCTGAGCAGCAGAATACACCAACCACTACTTATTTTGCAAGTGACGTTGTGTTACTGATATTGAGGTATAATGAGAATATAGTTTGAAAAGTATTAATGGGCTTTTCTCTTTTGTCTTTTTGAATGTAAGACCTTTGCTCTAGTTTCTCAGGGGTAGACATCACCTGGGACTATATTAGGAACTGATAACCCAGAATACAAAGAGATAGATCTAGTTAATATCCACCTTCTGACATGTAAAATAAAATTTGGCTACATGTTCGGCTTTTAAATCCTACCATAGCCTTGAAAAAGGGTTTTCCAAATTCCTTTGTCCCCTCCTTTAGCAAATTAAAACTGAGTTTGAAGGACTCTGCTCATAATTCTTTCCAACATTATAAAAAGGACACTCCTTCCTTCTATGAGAAGCCTTCTCTGATAAGAGGAAGGCATGACATAAGGGAACTAGAAGAAAGTTCTTTCTCCACAAGGGTGATCCAGGTATTGGCATGAAGAATATTGGAAAGAAAAGAAGATATCAAAGCATTTAGGGGTGTGTCCCAGTTTCCTTTTGGGGCCTAGGTAGGGGCCAGACCCAGGAGCTTGTTAAATTTAAGAGATTTAAGAAAGTATTTATTTGGATCTCCAGGAGGAGGCTACACACATTAAAGTTGGGATGTACCATCATTGAAATTTACAACCCTGGGCTGAGAGTTAGTAACAGGTTGGAGTGGACAGCTCAACCACGGGTCAGGTAGAGGAGGAGTTATAGACTCAGAAATTGCAATCTTCAAGGACTGAAAGCAGATCGAGTGGGTGATTAGATGACTGATGTTCACTATGAGTGCTTCTAGAGCCAAAGGACTGAATCATGAACCACCAACTGCAAACTGCAGCAAAAGAGGCCAGCAGGACTCGGGATGACAAGGTCAACCAAGGCCATATGCCTTTAGAACAGTGGACAACAGAGAGCATATGTTTGAGGATTAGCATGAATTTATTTCTACCAATGCCAAGGGGACCACAATGCCCACAGAGGCATCTGTGTTGCACACTCCACCTTTCTCTACTCATGCAGATTCCTTAGAGAGGAAGTTAGCTAGAAGAGGAGGATATTGGAAACACTGAGAATTTTTATTCGGAGAAAATAGATTCAATGTGGATTTAATCTTAAATCTGTAGCTGAAATCTGGATTGGAGAATTAATTAATTTTTTCCCCTGATTAACTAGCAGGCCAACCACAGGGAATATTTGTGGATGGAAGTTTATTAGAATGAAATGAAAAAACTTCATTTGCTCTGCATGTTTAACCTGAATTTTAAAAATCACTTTAATTAATGGTTTATAATTTTGGTGTCAATTTTAGACAGATTATTTTCATATATCTGTTTCATTGAAAACAGAAATCTAAGATGTACAAATTTCTCTTTGAAGTACTATGGAAGATTCAGCAAACATGTGTAAGTGCTATCATTTTCTGCCCCTTCTCTACGCCTTGTTTCTCCCATTCTTCAATCATACCCACAGCACCACCACTAATTAGTCAGAAGATTGTTTTTTACTGAGATGGGAAAGAAGCTGTACAAATTTTTCAACATGGCACTCTAGCCAGCAACCATTAATTGCTCAAAGTTGGTGCAGGGAAGACATTTCTTATGCATTCCTGTACAATAAGGAACTGAAAGATCTTGAATATGTAGTCTCTGCCTGCATGTGAATAATTTAGTCCAGAAGATAAGGCACATATAGAAGTCGAATAGCAGGGGCACCTGGGTGGCTCAGTGGGTTAAAGCCTCTGCCTTTGGTTTGGGTCATGGTCTCAGGGTCCTGGGATTGAGCCCTACATCGGGCTCGCTACTTGGCAGGGAGCCTGCTTCCTCCTCTCCCTGTCTCTCTGCCTGCCTCTCTGCCTACTTGTAATCTCTCTCTGTGTCAAATAAATAAATAAATAAAATCTTTAAAAAAAAAGTTGAATAGCAAACTAGGTAGCATATAATACAGGATGTGTAAATGGAGCAGTAAATACTACCGGATTTCCCATGAGGAAGAGGCAACAAGAGACTGAGAGCATCAAAGAAGTGTTTGTCAAAGATGTGGTTCTTCAGAGGCACCGTGAAGCAATTTGGAGAGCCAGGGAGGGTAAAGGAGGAAATGCAGTGTTATTGTGTGTGATTCTCAAATTCCAAGGTACTCTAGAATAAGGCAGGTATGCATTGTGAAAAGCATGTAACAATTTGGGTTCAAAAGCCCACCCTACCACTTACCAACTGTGTGAACTTGGAAGGTGACTTCAGCTCTTTGAATCCATTGTCTCATCTGTGACAATGGGAATGATCATAAGGAAATCATAGTATTTTTGAGGATTAAATGAAATGACTTGGAAGGCACCGAGGTCAGTGCCTGGTGCATAGCTTGAAAATGTAATTGAATTCCTTTCTGTTCATCATTGCCTTTCCTCTCCTTTGACTCAGCAAGTTTCTTTTACAGATTTTGTTCTACATAGAGTCTTCCCCTTTCATGATTACCTTGTATGACACTCTTCTGATTCCTATTTGAACAATTCAGAAAGGGTCATTTTAAATAAATGTTTCTAAAAGGAACCACAAAAGCAAGAGTACTTAATTTAACTGTCACAGATTTAAATAAATGTAACACTTCACATTTTACATTTTTCAAGCTCTACCTTAAACCCTCAATACAATGTGCTTTCTCATAGGTGGAATCATGAAAATGATTACATGTGCTAGGGACATTGTGTTAAGAACATTACAGTTTCTTATCATCTGAAAATATGATTACTATATTTTGTTGGTCCTTTTCTGTTCCAACTGCACAGTGTAAAGGGGTTTAAATCCTGGGTAATTTAGTCACGTGGCCCTTGGCCTTATGCTGTTGGGTCAAAGAAACCTGAGCCCAGCTGTAGTGTTTGTTTTACTTCTTCCTAACCCTCAGGTTAAACTGGAAGTGAAGAATTATGCACATGTGGAATGAATGAATTTGTTGAGATGAGATTATAATTAATTGGATGATGTAATCCCACATTATCAATTTTTCTGCTGGAAACAAGAACCCACCTGCATTCTGAACACCTGTATGGTGATCCACAAATGGTAAAAATTATGTTTCCTATGTTTTTTGGAGAATGGTTGTGAAACTTGGTGACTTGCCAACAAATGTAACAGTTTATAGCTGAAGAGGTGTTATGTGCAGTGTAGCAAATTGGGTTATGGATTGGCACGGAGCTCTCTCTCTCTCTCTTTTCCTCCCCCTCTCCCTCTCTCTCTGTGTGTCTCTAATTGCTGCCAAGGTGCCAAGGATATAAAACTAAAGGAAGTGAGGTAATTACACAGAGCAGAAACGAGAACAGTATTTTTGGTAAGATTTTCTCTTGCCCCTAGATTCTTTATACTTGTGACATTCCTGGACTGTTTGGATCCTGGTATGGTTGGGAAAGAGGCTGAGGTCTTGCTACCTCCGTGTTGTCTTTCTGTTTAAGTTAACATCTCATTATTGACACAAATAATCTATGGGCTTCTGTTTAAGAATTGTTTAAATACATCAGGTTCTCCTAGTTCATGAACAAAACTCAGAACTAGCAATGCTAACTGGGGTGGAAAATGGAGTTGGTGCCTGAGTGTCTCTTGAAAATAATTGTGCCTGTGGCTTCCAATTGTCCCAGAATATCTGTCTTCCCAAACTATTTTTAGATACTTTCTTCTTTTACCAATATGTCTGGGGTCTCCTGGGAATCAAAGGATGAGGGCATCCTGCTGAGAGGATGGTACAAATTATGAGAATCACTAAGAATTTGTATTTTCCAATTGGTTAATATTAGCTGTCTTTTGAGATCAGAGGCTCAGAAAGATATAGACTTGAGGGTCTCTGGGCTCACTTGCAGTTTTGCATTTTTTCTCTTGGTATTTATAAGACCAAGGCCTTATTCCTAGGATGTCTTCAGTTTCATCTTATGTTCAGAATGGTTGTAGTTCTAGCATTGATCCCTGAAACAGTGGCTCCCAGGTGCTAGTCTAAAGACCAATACCTGTCAGTGACAAGGTTCCACTGGTCTAAAGTCAATTGGAAAAAATGTTGGTTTTGAATATTTATGGGGGAAATTTTAGGGCTCTATGAGATCCAAAAATCAGGAAATTATTGCTCTATAGCACAGTAGGGCAAATGAATAAAAAGATTTAAAGGATCCAGCTATATTTTAACTCATCTTTTACAGTAGCTGAAAAAAATCTAACAGGGCAGATTGTAAAATCAGCAGCTACTCTGTTCTTTCCTCAGCACAGAGAAAGCAAGATATTCTTTAAGGATTGGGAAGTCAAATATTGACCAGCAACATTGGTCACTGCCAGGCAGAAAATAGGATGAAAAAAGGATGGAAAGTAAATTAGATCATACTTTATGTTTTGTGTATGTAAAAATAAAGATAGATGACCGTTGGTAACTCTATTTAGACAAATGGCTTGGGAAATTTACCTAGGGGAGGTGAATGCTAGGGAGGGTTTTACAACAATAATTTTTTCCACTTTGATATATTTATATATTATAATATGATTGGTGATGTAGTGATATTTATCGCATTACAATATTGTACAGTATTATTGTCTCATTTATCATACTGTGCATTAGATCTCTGTGGTTTACTTAGTACTCACTACAAGGTTGTACACTTGAATGTCACTCTTATCCTCCACCCCCATCCCCTGGTAGCCACCATTTTACTCTCTTTCTTTTTCATAGGTGTAATTTTTTAGATTCCACATATAAGTGATATCATACAGTACTGGTGTTTCTAGCTGACTTATCTCACTTAGCATATGCTTAAGGCCTATCCATGTTGTTGCAACTGGTAAGATATAATCCATTCTCATGGCTGAATAATATCCATTGTACATATATAGAACATTTTTAGAAGAAGATTTTATTTATTTGAGAGACAGCAAGAGAGGGCACAAGCAGAGGGCAGAGCAGAGGGAGAGGGAGTGTTTGACTCCCCACTGAGCACGGAGCCCAACACAGGACTCCATCCCAGGAATCTGGGATCATGACCTGAGCTGAAGGCAGATGCTTAACTGACTGAGCTACCCAAGCACTCCTGTACCACAATTTCTTTTTAGCTCTTTGTCTATTGATGGGCATTTGGGTTGTTTCCATAGCTTGGCTATTGTGAATAATGCTGCAGTGAACGTGGAAGTGCATATATTTTGTCACAAAGTCTTGTTTTCATTTCCTTTGGGTAGATGTGGAATTGCTGAATCACATGGTATTTCTTAATTTTAGTTTTTTGAGGAAACTCCATCTTGTTTTCTATAGTGGTTGGACCAGCTTACATTCCCACCAACAATGTGTAAGTGTTCCCCTTTACTACATCCTTGCCAGCACATGTCTCTTTTCTTTTTCTTCTTCTTTTTAAGATTTTATTTATTTATTTGACAGCAAGAGAGAGATCACAAGTAGGCAGAGAGGCAGGCAGAGAGAGGGGGAAGCAGGCTCCCTGCTGAGCAGGGAGTCTGACGTGGGGCTCCATCCCAGGACCCTGAGATCATGACCTGAGCCAAAGGCAGAAGCTTTAACCCACTGAGCCACCCAGGCACCCTGTCTCTTTTCTTCTTGATGATAGCCATTCTAACAGGTATGAGGTGATATCTCACTGTGATTTTGATTTGCATTTCCCTGATGATTAGGGATTCTGAGCATTTTTTCTGGTGTCTGTTGGCCATTTCAATGTCCTCTTTAGGGAAATGTCTATTTAATTCTTCTGCTCATTTTTAATTGAGTCTGTTTCTTTGTCATTGAGTTAACCGAGTTCTTTATATATTTTGGATATTAATTCCTTTTCAATTTATAGTTTGCAAAAATTTTCTCCCAGTCTGTAGGCCGTCTTTTCATTTTGTTAATTGTTTTTTTTTTTATTTGTTTTTGGGGTTTTTTAGGTGGGTTTTGAGTTTGCTTTTGTTTTTTTGTTTTTCTGTGCAAAACTTTTGAGTTTGATGTAGTTTCACTTGATTTTTTCCCTGTTGTATGTGTTTTTGTTGTCACGACCCCCAAAAGGATTGCCAAGACCAATATTGATGATCTTCTTTCCCATGTTTTCTTCTAGGAGTTTTATGGTATTAGGGTTTATGTTTAAGTCTTTGATCCATTTTGAGTTAATTTTTATGAGTGATGTGAGGTAGGGGTCCCTTGTCATTGTTCTGCATGTGTTTCTCCAGTTTTCCCAGTACCATTTGTTGAAGAAACTATCCTTTCCTCATTGGGTAGTCTTGGCTCCCTTGTTGGACATTAGTTAGCCATATATGCCAGGGTTTAACTCTGGGATCTCTGTTCCATTCCATTGGCCAATGTGTCTATTTTTGTGCTACTGTTTTTATTACTATGGCTTTCAAGTAGAGTTCAAATATGGAAAGCATGATACATTTGGCTTTGTTCTTTTTTTTTTTCAGGATTGCTTTTGCTATTCAGAGTCTTTTGGGGTTTCACAGAAATTTTAGGATTGCTTCCTTTATTTTTATTTTTTTACTTCTTTTTCTTCTTTTTTTGTTTTTATTATGTGCTACATTAATACACATAACCTGTGAGAAGGGGTAGATGAGCATAACCAAGTTATTTTTCATCAATCAGAGAAAGTCTTCCTTAATTGATATTCTCTAAACCCTTGACACATAGTAATGATTAACTCCAGAGATGCACCTATCTCTTTGCATCAAACCCCATTGATATGGATATAGGGAACATTTTTTTTTTTTTTACCCCCATTACTGAACATGTGGATGTGTGCAATGGATATGCCAGGGATGACCAAGCACATGGCTGTGACACTGATTCTGGGCAGAATCTCAAACCACATCACACTGCCATTGCCAGGATCTAAAGGTAACCCAGCCAGTACTGTTTCTTTCATTTCTATGAAGAATGCCTTTGGTATTTTGATAAGTACTATGCTGAATCCGTCCATGGCTTTGGGTAGTATGGTCATTTAAAAAATATTAATTCTTCTGATCCATGGATGTGGGATGCATTTCCATTTTTTTCTGTCTTCTTTGATTTCTTTTAGCAAAGTTTTGTAGTTTTCATTGTACAGGTCTTTCACTTCTTGGTTAAATTTATTCATAAGTATTTTATTGTTTTTGATGCTATTGTGAATGGAATGGTTTTCTTTATTTCTTTTTAAGATGCTTCATCATTAGTGTAAAGGCATGTAATTGATTTATGTATTTTTAATAAGTTTTTAATTCCAGTTAGTTAACATAGTGTTAGATTAGTTTCAGGTGTACAATATAGGACTTAAACACTTCCATACATCACTCTGTGCTCATCATGACAAGTGCAGTTCTTAATCTTCATCACGTAAATAATCCATCACTATACCCACCTCCCCTTTGGTAACTATCAGTTTGTTTTCTATAGTTAAGAATCTGTTTCTTGGTTTACCTCTTTCCCTCCCCTTTTTTTCCTTTGCTGGTTTGTTTTCTTTCATAAATTCCACATATGAGTGAAATCATATGGTATTTGTCTTTCTCTGACTGATTTGTTTAGCTTTATGTAATACTCTCTAACTCCATCCACGTCATTGCAAATGGCAAGATTCCATTCTTTTTTATGGCTGAGTAATATTCCATTACACACACACACACACACACACACACACACACACACACACACACACCACCTCTTCTTTGTCCATTCATTTACTCAATGGATGCTTGGGCTGTTTCCATAATTTGGCTATTGTAAATAATGCTACTATAAACATGGGGGTCCATGTATCTCTTTGAATTAGTATTTTTGTATTGTTTGGTTAAATACCTAGTAGTGCAATTGCTGGATCATAGGGTAGTTTTATTTTTAAATTGTTGCAGAACCTCCATAGTGTTTTCCAGAGTGACCGGACCAGTTTGCATTCCCACCAACAGTGTAAGAGGGTTCCACTTTCTCCACATCCTTACCAACATCTTTTGTTTTTTGTGTTGTTGATTTTTGCCATTCTGACTGGTGTGAGGTGATATCTCATTGTAGTTCTGAATTGTATTTCCCTGATGTTGACTGATGTTGAGCATCTTTTCATGTGTCTGTTGGCTGTCTCTATGTCTTCTTTGGAAAAATGTTTATTCGTGTCTTCTGCCCATTTTTAAATTGTATTATTTGATTTTGGGGTGTTGAGTTTTATAAGTTATTTATGTTTTTTGGATACTAACCCGTTATCAGATATATCATTTGCCACCATCTTCTCCAATTCAGTAGGTTGCCCTTCAGTTTTGTTGACTGTTTTCTTTGCTGTACAGAAGCTTATTTTGAGAAGTCCCTTTTGTTTCGCTTGCCTCAGGACATATGTCTAGAAAGAAGTTGCTATTGCTAATGTCGAAGAAGTTACTGCCTGTGTTCTTCTTTAGTATTTTTATGGTTGCAGGTATCACATTTAGGTCTTTAATCTATTTTGAATTTACTTTTATGTATGGTGTAATAAAGTGATTCAGTTTCATTCTTTTGCCTGTTGCTGTCAAGTTTTCCCAACCCCATTTGTTGAAGAGACTGTCTTTTTCCCATTGGATATTCTTTTCTGCTTTGTGGAAGATTAATTGACCTTATAGTTGTGAGTTCCCTTCGGGGTTTACTATTCTGTGCTATTGATCTATGTGTTTATTTTTGTGCCAGTACCGTAGGATTTTGATCACTACAGCTTTGTAATATGACTTGAAGTCTGGAATTGTGATGCGTTCAGATTTGCTTTTCTTTTTTAAGGCTGTCTTGGCTACTTGGGGTCTTCTGTGGTTCCATGAAAATTTTAGGATTGTCTGTTCTAGCTCTGTGAAAAAAAATGCTGTTAGTATTTTGATAAGGATTGCATTTAATGTATAGATTGCTTTGGGTAGTATAGACAGTTTAACAATATTTGTTCTTCCAATCCATGAGCATGGGATATTTTCCCATTTCCTTGAGTCATCTTGTTTCTTTTATCAGAATTTTATAATTTTCAGAGTACAGAGTACAGAGTACTCTTTGGTCAGGTTTATTCCTAGATATCTTATTGTTTTTGGTGCTATTGTAAATGGGATGGCTTACTTGATTTCTTTTTCTACTTCTTCAATTTTGGTATATAGATATGCAACAGATTTCTGTACATTGATTTTGTGTCTTCCAACTTTACTGAATTTGTTTATCAGTTCGAGCAGTATTTTTGATGGAGTCTTTTGGGATTTCTATATAGAGTATCATGTCATCTGCAAATCGTGAAAGCTTTATTTTTTCTTTGCCGATTCAGATGCCTTTTATTTCTTTTTATTATTTCATTGCTGTGGCTAGGACTTCCGATATTATGTTAAATAAGATGGTGAGAGTGGGCATCCCTGTCTTGTTCCTGATTGTAGAGAAAAAGCTCTCAGTTTTTTCCCATGAGGATGATATTAGCTGTGGGCTTTTTATGTATGGCCTTTATTATGTTAAGTTATGTTCCATCTAAGCATAGTTTGTTGAGGGTTTTCATCATGCAGGGATGTTGTACTTTGTCAGATGCTTTTTCTGCATCTCCTGAAGTGATCCTGTGGTTCTTTAAAAAAACATTTTATTTATTTATTTGACAGAGAGAGAGAGCAGGCAAGTAGGCAGAGTAGCAGGCAGAAGGAGAGGGAGAAGCACGCTCCCCGCTGAGCAAGGAGCCCGATGGATGCTGGCGCTCCATCCAAGGGCCCTGGGATCATGACCTGAGTTGAAGGCAGTCGCTTAACTGAGTCAACCAGGCATCCCTTTAAGGACTTTTTTGTCTTGCTGCTTTTAAGATTTTTTTCTTTATCATTGTATTTTGCAAATTTAATTATATGTCTTGGTGTTGGCCTGTTTTTGTTGATTTTGATGGGAGTTCTCTGAGCATCCTGGATTTGGATGTGTTTCCTTCCTTAGATTAGGGAGGTTTTCTGTTATTATTTCTTGAAGTAAATTTTCCACCCCCTTTTCTCTTTCTTATTCTTCTGGGACTCCTATAATATGAATGTTTTTATGTTTGATGGAGTCATTGAGTTCCCCACTCAAAAGTCTATTCTTATGTTGCATAATTCTTTCTTTTGTTCAGCTTCATTATTTTCCATTATTTTGTTTTTTAGGTCACTAATTTGTTCCTCTGATTCTTCCAGCCTCCTTTTCATTGGATCAAACCTGTTTCCAATCTTGTGTATTGCATTCCTCATCTCTGATTGATTCCTTTTTAACTCTTTTTTTCTCTGTGGTAAGAGTCTCACTCATGTCTTCTCTTTTTTTCTCAAGTCCAGTTGGTATCCTTATGATTGTTGCTTTAAATTCTCTTATCAGGCATGTTACTTATATCTGTAATTTGTTGGCATATACTTGTTCGTCGTCTCTTTTATGATGCTATATGTTATTGTAGTATAAGTTGTGATGTCTCCTTTTTCATTTCTAATTTTTTTTTGAGTCCTCCCTTTTTTTCCTAGTCCAGATAAATGTTTGTCAACTTTGTTTATCTTAAAAAAAAATACAGCTCTTGGGGTGCCTGGGCAGCTCAGTCAATTAATTGCCTTCGGCTCAAGTCATGATTCCAGGGTCCTGGGATTGAGCCCCGTATCAGGCTCCCTGTTCAATGGGAAGGCTGCTTCTCCCTCCACCCCTCTTTCCTGGTTGTGCTCTCTCTCTCTCCATCTCTCAAATAAGTAAATAAAATCTTTTAAAAAACCCAAAAAACCAGCTCTTAGTTTTGTCGATCTTTTCTGTTGTTTTTCTGGTCTTAATTTCATTCATTTCCACTTTGATCCTCAGTATTTCCTTTCTTCTGCTAACTCTAGGTTTAATTTGTTCTTCTTTCTCTAGTTCGTCATGGTGTAAAGTTAGGTTGTTTATCTGATGTTTTTCTAATTTATTAATACATGCACTTATTGTTATAAACTTTCCTGTCAGAACTGCTTTTGCTGCATCCATGATATTTGATATGTTTTGTTTTTTATTTTCATTTGTTTTGATATGATTTTTACCTAGATTGCCCAGGTATTGTGCAAGGGGATCATCATAGGTGTGGGTGGCCTGGTTCTTTATCTGGTGGTTTTCCTAGTAGCTCTGTCATACAAGTGGAAATATGTTTATTCAAAATGAATGGCTTTTGAAATAAATACCTTGGCAATCAAAAGCTTAATGCCAAATACTTAATACTACCCTATTCTCACAGCTTCATTCTTCCAGAATAACAAAAATGTTTTAATTGTAGACTTTAATTGTAGAGATAAGTACCTCTTTCTCACTCCACCTCCATCTGTAGACTTTAATTGTAGAGATAAGTACCTCTTTCTCACTCCACCTCCATCCCCCTCAGGACAAATCTTTCCACCCAAATGGAAGAGAATAACCACTTCTTCAGCTTATTGGCTGAACTGAAATGAGCTGAAATTGTTAATTCTACTTCAAAAGATGAACAGTGTATTTCACTTTTATTGGTAGTGTCAGGGTCAAGACACAAATTTTTTTACTCCACTAACTCAAGATAAGACTAGGGAATTGTTTCATTTTATGCCATTTAATTGGTATGGCCGATCCTAGAAGGTAGTTATCATTCAAGTCTTTATTTGAAGTTATAGCATCTCTTCTTTCATCTCTTCCAATAAAACTTTAAATCAAGCTAATTTGTCTAACCTGAATGATTATACAACCAAACAAACTCTTAACTCATTTCAGAGGTGATTAAACATCCTACAAAAAACTTGCACTCTCTTATACTGTAGTTGTTTAAGAGGGTTATGTTTCTCAGGTACTCTTGTATCTAAGTGGGTTCAGGAGATTGGTTCTTGCCAGCAGAATGTGAGGGGGAATGAATTCTGCCAATTTCTCATTTTGGCAGGTTTAGGTAGATGAGCACAGCCAGGTGTTCCAACATCTTGGAAGCCAGATGTTCAAGATGGCAGAACCATGAGATAAAAAGAGTTTGAGTTCTTGAGTAACACTTAGAAGAGGGAAACTGATCAGGAATATACATGTTCGATTTTATGAAAAGGAGAAGGAAACTATTGTGTTTGAACATTATAAATTTTAACTTAATTTTTATCTGTTATTAGTACTTATATTTGGAATGTGTTTCAGTTGTAATATCTGATTTAACATCTTATTGCTTTTTCAGTCATCAAATATTTACAGAGAACTTACTACACACACATACTCACATGCACACACATACATAAATAGATAACATTTACAGAGAACTTACTGTGGCAAGCCCTAAGGATACTTGGAAAAGAAGATACTTTTGACCTCAATAGCAATGAATTGCCTTATTTTCCAGAAATCTTTCATGAGAGGTGCATTTCTCTTTTCCTGGCTTTACACTCTTTTTTTGGTTTGTCAATAGCAAGTTTTCAAGGCCTTGTTCTCTTACTCTTTATAATCAATCCTTTTGCTCAATTATCATCTCTATGAATGACTTCTAAATCCATTTTTCTGGCAATGTCCTCTTGTGTTCTAATTTTCCATTGCAGTTATTAACAGAACATCTTCACTTGCATGTCTACCATCATCTTAAGTTCAACGAGGAGGCAATATAGAATTATGAGTAATAGCATAACAAAAAGAAGTTTAAATTATGATTAAGGTTAAATTATCTACAGCAAGATGAGTATTAATTGAATAAATAGCAGACTATCTTGTCAGAAACAAGAGGGCAACAAAGTCAGAAACCTACGAATTAATGAATTCTCTTTGTCACTACTTTCCCTCATCTAATAGAGACATACAAGCCATTCTTTGATTTGTTTTTACACTAAATATCAATGCAGTGCTGATTATGTGTCAGGCTAAGAGCTAGGATCTAGAGATGCCAAAATGAAATCAGAAATCATCCTATCCTCAGAAGCTTTACAGTTCAGTGAAAAGAGACATGTCTTTAAGCAAAGTGAAGCAGGGGGCTAGGATGTGCTGTCTTTTCTTGGTTCCAGAGACAGGCAGCAAAATCCTGTGGCTGGGCTAGGGGGGAAGGGAGGATCAGAGAGAAGGAGGCTGAATAAATAGAGCTCCCATTCTTACTCTGTCACCTTTGAAAGAGGACCACCCAGCTTCCGGATTGCTCCTTTTCCCAGCACTCTCATTGCTCTTGTAAACTGTATTTGGCCTGTTTGCCTACTGACATGCTTCTTATCATTGAGAGTTGACTATAATTACATGTTTGTTCAAATCTTTTTATTTTTGAATAATTTTAGATTTATAGAAAAGTTGTAAAGATACAGTTTCCATGTACCCTTCATCCAACCTTCTCAGTGTTAATATCTTACATGACCTATTGCCTAACATGTGTCAAAACTAAAACATTATATACATGTAATATTATTATTAACTAAACTATAGACTTTATTTGGATTTCACCAGTTTTTATATGAATGTCCTTTTATTTTTTTAAGATTTTTTTTTATGTATTTGAGATAGAAAATGTGTCCATGTGTGACAGAGCATGAGCGAGGGTAGGGGCAGAGGGAGAAGGATAAGTGTACTCCCTGCTGATCAGGGAGCCAGATATGATGCAGGGCTCCATCCCAGCACTGTTGAGATCATGACCTGAGCTGAAGGCAGACATTTAACCAACTGAGCCACCCAGGAACCCCATGAAGGCCCTTTTCTGCTGCAGAGTCCAAACGAGGAAGCAACATTACATTAGTTATCAGATCTCTTTAATTTCCTTGAAGTGTGGTAGTTTCTTAGTCTTACTTTGTTTTTCATACCTTTGATATCTTTGAAGAGTTGTAGTTGTGTTTTTACCATACTTTATGATTATGAACACCTTCTTTCCTTGCTCTTATCTTGGTGTCAGTTATGATTAGGTTTAGCTGTATATAATAGAAAATGTGTAAAAGGTTAGCAGTTGGGAACTGATATGGTTTCTTCTGCTTAGAAACCTGGGCCTTAACTCTGTGTCTGTGTATTATCCTTAATACTGTCTTCTGTCCTCAAGGTCACTCATTGCCCAAGATTGCTACTGGAACTTTAAGAAGCAGGTAGAAGAGGCAGCTGCCTGTTCTGTCTTAAAATGCTTTTCCGGCAGTCCTAGTCCACCATTCTTTATTAGATCTCATTGGCCAGAACTTAGTCATGTGGTAATTTTTACTGCAGGGGAGGCTGGGAAATGTAGTCTTTCAACTTAGCTTTTAGCCACCCAAAATAAGATTAGGATTCTCTTTCTAAGGAAGAAGTGGAGTGACTATTGCATGGGCAATTAGCAGAATCTGTTTCACCCAGATAAGAATAAATGAGTAAATAAGTAAATAGTTTGGTGAATGTCTTCATGAAGAAACAGAAAAACAGTCATTTGGAAGTCTTGGATGAGAAGGGAGACATCTGCAGATTGATGGTGTTTCTGGGGGCTGTGCAGTGACAGAGACTACTGTTTTGTTTATACCCCCCAAAGTCTTTGAGTCTCCAAGCTCCTGTATGTGTGTGTTGTGTTTTTCTTTTTTTAATTCAGATTAGTAAATACCTTTGTCTCTGGCCATTTACAAATAAGTAAATGAGCTGAGAGGTAAAAGAATATAAAGATTCTCGATTTCTGTCTTCCTTTTAATTTTTAGGAAGGTTTCAAGAATTTTCTTGAAATTAGAAGAACCCTTCCCCCATATGGCAAACACTGCCATTGGTGGTGGGGGTAGCAAGGAGAGGCAGGATGAATAAAATCCTGAGTTTCAGAGACAGTTGTTAGGAATTTATTGGGAAGTATTAGAGAGAATCAGAGAGCCACTGAAGTTGCTTAAGGAATGAGTTTTTCTGTCAGGTGCTTGCTAAGGTCTTGTCTTGTTAAAAAATAGGAAGTATTCATCTTATGAGCACTCATATCTTATTTGTTGACTATGGAGGAAGACTTTGGAAAGAAATTTTTAAATCAGGCTTGATTGGCCACATATAAAAATATCTGGATTTCTACCTACAGCACTGAATAAAACACAGACCTAAAACATGAAGGAATTTTTTAAAGGAATATATAATTGTCATTATCTTTAAATCAAGGTTGAATATAATTTTAATTTCAATAATAATTTTTTTAAAGAGTTGGTTATCTTATTCTAAGAAAGAAGTGCTACCACTTCCCCCCATCCTGACATGAATTCTGAAATAATAGTAAGTACTGACCATTCAAAATCTCTATATGGAACATGCAGCCTTTCAATGATAATTAAAAACCCTGTGCCTACTTAGGTGATTCTGACTACTTGTCTTTGAGGATAAAAAGTGAGAATAGAAAGGTCAATTTTTTAGGAAGAAATAAATATATATGTTTTTAAGAACTAGTTCTTTAGTGTGACTGGTTGGTTTCAGAGACACAAGTCATGCTATAAACACGAAGTGATTTTCTCTGTAGTAGTGAAAAAAAGTGTCTATCAAACCCTCTTCTCCTCTGGGTGGCAGGCTCTCCAATGGCATCTTATTTAACTCTACCATTTTAGGTTACATTTAACGATTAAAACAGTCTTATCTAGTTTTGAAATGTAATCCTGCTTATTTGCAAATTACTATCTCGTATTTAATTCAGAATATGTTCTGGCCCAAGCACAGGCGGGCTTATGATTTTAGCATCTTGGAGTAGAGGGGCCTTCTCACACCCATCTCCTTAATTCTCTGTATGTGTAATTTTTAGTTTGGGGCAGGGAGGAAATAGGAGAAGATATTTCCTTGTAAGACTGTGTGTGCTGAGTTGGTTGTTGGTGATGACAAGCTTGCTATCCCATTTTTTGTCTGCTTTTGATGCATCTCTAACATTTGTTAGAGTTCACTCCTCATAGAACCCTCCCAATTTATTCTAGACATTTTTCATTCACCTCCCTTCACCCCAGTTTACCATAGATCCTCTTGCTCCTGAAGTCCTAATGGCCAGCAAATGGTCCCTCTTTAGCATAGTTATACCTGAAGTTGACATTGCCAGAGAGACCACTGAATCCTTGGTATTACTATCCATGCCAAATGGAGGTAGTGTTGACATCCTCCTGGTATCCCCATTTCTCATTCCCTCCATCTCTTTCCTTATCCTTTGACCATATTCCAGTAGAACTACTAGGCCAAATGGTCCCTTTAAGTGAATTAGAATACTTACCCCTTCCCTTAAGAGATGGATCACCACACCAGGTCTCCCACCTTGACTTTAAAACATGGGTTATAATAAGAGACTTCTAATCTCATAAAACAAACTGAGGGTTACTGGGGGGTGGGAGGGTAGGGATAGGGTGGATGGGTTATGGACATTGGGGAGGGTTTGTGCTTTGGTGAATGCTGTGAAAGATGTAAGCCTGATGATTCACAGACCTGTACCCCTTGGGCAAATAATAAAAATAAAAAAAAAATAAAACATGGGTTATATTTCAGCCCTCATCTGCAATCTCAGCTAGGTGCTCTTGTTAACAGCACAACCTTTATGATCACACATGGCTGCCTGAGTTTTGGTCTAGCAGCTTGCTAGACCAGTCACTCAGCACTCTCAAGATGTAAGAAGATGCCCCTCCCCAACAAGGTCATAGTGGGTGAGAACTGTTAGCATACCAACAACCTTTTAGTAATAAGCTTGAATTCTTTGCTCCTGACACAAAGGTAAAAGGATGAAAGAAATACTGCTGCTGCAGAAACTCTGCATGATGTCTAAAAGCAATCTTGCAGACCCCACTTTATAGCTCTAAATGGTAAAAGTCTCCACACCAATTCTTCTCCTGGCTACTGAGACCAGGGGAGTCATGTGACTTCTTTGAAGTTGTTCTTAGATCAGTGGTTCTCAACTTGGGGCAGTTTTGCCCCCCAGGAGACGTTTGACAATGTCTAGAATCTTTTTTGGTTGTCACAACTGGGAGGGAGGTGCTACTTCCATCTAGTGGGTAGAAGACAGGAATATTGGTAAATCTTGCAATGCACAGGAGCGCACCCTCCATCCCCAACAAGAAATCATCCTGCCCAAAATTTCAGTGGTGCTGAAGTGGAGAGATCCTGCCTTGGAGTACTGAGCATGTTAGGTCTGGAAATGACTTTACCCCAACCTCTCACATTAAAGAACCAGGAGAGCTAAGTTCTCACTTGATTTTTTTACTTAGGTGCAACACTAGACAAATCTTTGTCTCAATTTCTTTTATCAAATATAATGAAAGTATCTGTTGTACTGACTTTTTAAGGTGGTGATGAGAATGACACAGTAAGTATGAATATTCTTTGAAAAAAATTTCAAAAAGCTACAAAACTCATTATTGATGCCTTGTTGAGAGCTTTCCAGACACAAAAACATTCTGGCTGACTACAGCTGAATTACTCCCTGCTTTATCCCCTTGCTTAACTGTAACATCAAACAATCCATTTTAGAAACATATCACTTGTTTAAACATAGGATAAGTCCTCTAGATGAGAGAATTTGCTTGGGGTGATTGTCTTTGGTATTTATCTTTTCCTACACTCTATTACTTCCCTTGTCATTGCTTTTTTTTGTCCATGTTGACAGAGTGTATTATCTACTTCCCTAAAAAAATTAAAGTTGGGCTAGTTTATGAATTAATAACATCACCTAAAATACCATCATTTTTTTTTATCAGGGTCTGAACAGAATCTGTGTAATTTTGAACTTGACATAAATGAAATAAATTGACCTTGGGCATGCACAGTTGTTAACAGTTATTTGACACAAACACATTAAATGGGATGGAACATTATTGAAAATATATGTATGTATGAAAATGGTTCCGTAAATCCCTCTCAAAACAGTGCTGAAGGTAAGGTAAATAGGGCCTGATTATAAACTTATCGGTAGTGGCCATTTTACCAAAGTAGTATGGTATCTTCTTAGAGTGAGTCTTTAGTCAGCAATCCAATTGTAAAACTCCTCTGAAGAGTTAAGAGGGATAAACTGGAAAATGATTTTAGAAATATGCATCAAGCATGTATTACAGCCTGAAAAGAGCATGATGGCTGAAAACATTCAGTTTGCTCCTTTCGGAGCTCTGTTTAGGTGTCTCTACTGTGTCAGGGTGCCACATAGCCATGTTTGGACAAAACATATTAGTTCTAGGGAAAGAGATACCACAGTGAAAGAAAATTCTCCATTTCCTATTTGGGGATTCCACGATCCTACAGAAATGATACATGTAGTATTCTCTGTGTTTCTCTGGAATCCGAGAAAGGAATCTGAGGCAGATACCATTATGCTCTTGTATCCTTGATTAAGATTAGGATACTAGCTATAGTTATATTGAAATCCATTATTTCCTTTCCTAGTGCTCCATCACTCGATTTTCCTTGTGTTCAGCTCTCTAAACAATGCCTTACCATTCTCCCATTTTCTGAGTCCTGTTGAATAGAAGTAAGGACCACACAGTGCTTTAGATGCTATTCTTGATTTTGCTGGGGGAAAAGGAGCCAAGTTTTCATGGAATATCTGGGGTACAGATAAGAGTATAAGGGATGGGAGTCGAGTACAGGTAAATATCCTTTGCTTTCTTCACCCACAAACATTAATGCATCGGTCTCCTTTTCTGTCACTTCTCTTTATAAAACACTTTTTTTATACTCCTTCAAAATGCTGCAGGTTGGGGCAGGGAAGGAGAGGTGGTAAACTGGCTTGTAAATCTGTAAATTGTGACTCGACTCCTTCTCCTTCTCTCGGCACACAGAATGCAGGTATCATGGATCAAAGTGAAGGTATCCTTAATGGGAGCATAATCAATTAAGCCACTGCTGAGTTTGCTTTATGGTAGTAATGTAGTTGCTGAAGTAGTGTAACAAACATTCCCAAACAACAGCCAGAATTTAAATTGCTACTTACTCCAGATTGACAGATAGTATCACTGATGAAACAGATGGGCTTTGGCTCATCACTGCAGTTCACAGTACTTGAGGGCTCATTGCGGTCTTGTTCTAGACTGTGCCCAGCCCGTTTCTGGTGCTCAGTAAGTGTTAAATAATACCAATACTGTCAAGTGCTTCTTATTTTTCACCCGGGAACATATATAATTCTGTGCTTCATGTACTTTCTAATTCTTCACGCTCAATGATAGAAATGAAAATTAATTACTCTGGGAACGTAAACGTCACCTTGACAAATCATTCCTATTCTGTTAAATAAGTTTTTGTTGGTGAAACCTGGAGATCCCTGGATTCTCTTCTCTTGGCCTAATCCCCTGTTCTTCCTCCTTCTGCCCTAAGATTTTTTTAGAAATGCCAAAACTGAAGAAGAATAATTGCCTCTTCAGGATTTAGATGTGATTTATTTTAAAACCTTCCTAAGTGTGGCATTTAAGTCTACGTGAAATTCCCAGTTCTCAATTCCTGTAGCTCAGCCAAACGTGTCGTTTTAATTTCTGAGCTGCTCATTCCTGGGAGCATGGGTCTCATTTGTCTGAAAAAGAGAGGTGTAAGCTCATTTGAAGTTTTAGTTGACTTATAGTTCTTCTCTGACCTTTGCTACTAATAGCTGGCAGAGAATAAAACCAGACACGTCAATCACTCTCTAGATTTTATAAACTATTGACTGTTTCTTGAAAGATTGTAATGCTTATTTTATTGGCCTGTTGTACCATAGTAGGAGATTTATAGAGTGTCAGGAAAATGAAAACCGTGGCTAGCTAGCATTATCCAGATATACTTGCTATATAGTCATTGAAATTAGTAACTATCAATTAAATATAAATGCACAGAAATCTCATGTAAGAGAGAATCAAAAACATTTTAGTCCCTAGATCATTTTGGCACTATCATATTTAATGCTCCATAGATAGTTGAATTAATGAGTTTTCCTGATTTAATTAGCTGAGCACTTCCTTAGTGGGTTTATTTAAATTTCATAACTTCCAAAGGAAGACTCTACAAGTCACTACTTATTTGTGTTGTTACGCAGGAGGGCTTACCCTTTTCCTGCTTTACCCCCGCTCATACTTTAAAGATTTTTAGCTCTTGGTAGATTGCCATTCTCTCCACACAATTCCTACTCTACTGGATATTTCTAATATTCCAGCCTCTCAGTTTTTTAAATTTCTTTCCTCCAATGATTTTTGT
Organism: Ailurus styani; assembly: GCA_002007465.1. NCBI lineage: Eukaryota > Metazoa > Chordata > Mammalia > Carnivora > Ailuridae > Ailurus > Ailurus styani. Next base: position 1,232,688 of record LNAC01000361.1, read on the forward strand.
CCTATATCCTGCCTTACATGGACTCTCATTCCATTGTCCTGTACCCTAGATCAGCAGTTCTCAAAGTGGGCTCCAATACACCCTAAGGTACCCAGGACACTTTCTGCAGGCCCAAGGGTTAAAAACTGTTTTCACAATATTGCTAAGATGTTACTTCCCTTTTTTACTCTCATTTTATCATGAATATACAATGTTTTCCAGAAGCTCCATGACATGTCACATCACAGTAGATTGAATGTAGAAGCAGATGTGAGAATCCAGCTCCCTTCTCTTCAACCGGACGTTTAAGAGATTTGCAAAAGCAATGCCACCCTTCTCACTATTTTTGTTTGTTTTGTTTTGGAAAACAGTTATATTTTACACAAACTATGTTATGTTGACATTTAATAGGTTTTCTTATTTCCTTAATTGAATTAAGTAAATATTTAAAAAAATTATGTTTTAATTTCTAACCCAGTAAATATTAATAGATATAATCTACATAACTTTTTTTTGCCATCAATAATTTTATGAGTGTAAAGGGGTCTAGCATCCATGAGATCATGACCTGAGCCAGAATCATGAGTTGGATGCTTAACTACCTGAGCCATCCAAGCCCCCAGGACATTGTTCCCACTTTGTAGAACTGAGTTACAGGGAGTTACTTAAGTGGGCCAAGGTTATACAATTAGTTAAATGTCAAACTTGAATTTTAACCCTGGCAGGGCTGACTTGATAGCCTTCACGTGTGACTTCTAAGCTATATTTACTCATAAGTAAGTTTGTCTGAGACAATCCTAGTTTACACCAATTATCCAGGTATAGTTATTAACAGAGACTACTTCTACTCTCCAAGGTGTCTCACTTGGGATGAAAACTCCTGTGGTCTTCCTTCTCACAGGTCATTCAGGGGGAGATGCTTGTGGATGGGTAGAAGGAACACCGGAGGAGACTAGAACACAGCCAGAGTCAAACATACCATCCAACAACCCTATCTGTTGTGCTCTGGAGTGGGTCTTTTTAGAGCAAACTTGCTTTTTCACCTGTGCTTTGGCTTGCTTAGAATGAAATAATTTTAGTTTTTATTAAAACATCAGTAATTAAGGCTGAATATATAGCATGTGCAACAAATAAAATTTCTGCTTTTTTAATCAGTGATTTTGGAAGAGCTCAAAGTGAGTAAGGAACGAAGGTAAGGACTAGAGATGAACATGGTTCTAATGACGTGGATGCCACTGTAGCAAAGTGAGATGTAATCAGCTAGTGGTGCATAAGATAGAGCTGTTGTCTCAATTCTGTGGTCACATATTCTATTGGTGAGAAATTTTGATCATGAACCACCAGTATATTCAAGTAATATATATGTTCTTTTTTTTTAAGATTTTATTTATTTATTTGACAGAGAGAGACACAGCGAGAGAGGGAACACGAACAGAGGGAGCGGGAGAGGGAGAAGCAGGCTTCCCACTGAGCAAGGAGCCCGACGCGGGGCTCGATCCCAGGACCCTGGGATCATGAACTGAGCCAAAGGCAGATGCTTAACAACTGAGCCACCCAGGCACCCTATATGTATTCTAAAATATATACAGAGATAGAAATGAAAATGGACATGATGAAAATCAAATATAATGATTATTATAAACTACTTTTTTTTTATTTGTTTGTGGAATGATTATAAAGAATCCTTTACTCTTGCTAACATTATCACATGCACACTCACACCACATCTTCTTTATCTATTCATCTGTATGGTGGAATATTACTCAGCCATCAAAAAGAATGAAATCTTGCCATTTCCAATGGAGATGGAACTAGAGGGTATTATGCTAAGGGAAATAAGTCAGACAGAGAAAAATATCATATGATTTCACTGACATGTGGAATTTAAGAAAAAATCAAACGAACATAGGGGAAGGGAAGGAAAAAAATAAGAGGAAAATAGAGAGGGAGGAAAACCATAAGAACCTCTTAACTTAGGGAACAAACTAAGGGGTTCTGGAGGGGAGAGGGGTAAGGGGATGGGGTAACTGGGCGATGAGCATTAAGGAAGGCACGTGATGTAATGAGCACTGGGTGTTGTATGCAGCTGGTAAATCACTGGGTTCTACCTCTGAAACTAACAATATACTATATGTTAATTAAATTGAATTTAAGTAAAAAATTTAAAAAGAACTCCATCGTATTTTAAAGGTCTTTTTACAGATGAACTGCATCAGTGACTTCCTACAGTACTTTGTCTACTTCTAGCTTTTATTTTCCTGCCACTGCTTGTGTGTGTACAATGAAGTGAATGGATTAAAAGTGTGACCCCATCTCTGTAATTTTTTCTCATGTTCTTTTCTTTATCCCAGGCAAAATAGTTGTTGCATTAATGTCATCATACAAATTTTATGGGAGAAGACCACTAATTTTAAAAAAAAATGGAAGAACTCTCTTTCTGTTAACAGTGTCTTTTGTGATACATTTGTAATTCCACAGTACACAGAAAGTTAGTTTTTTTCCCAGAAAGTTAGTTCTGATGTATTTTATTTTTGAAATAGTATCTAGCAAGCACCATATACAAACTCATATTAGAAATGTCTATACTTCTATCAAACTTTAGAGAGAGCATATCACCACGTGTAGACTATTGTCCTCATTCTTATTTCTTCCAGTCTTCAGATGCATGTTCTGTATAGTTTTCAAAAATACTATTTACTCATACAGGAAGGCATATCATTTTGTCTCCATATCGTGCATGCATACGTGCGTACATGCGTGCATGTGTGTCTTCAGCTAATTTCTACCAAGGAAAGAGAATAAGGGTGACTTTTAAACATGACTGAAAAAATTATGGATCTGTGTCTTCATGCTCTGAGTTTTTAATTTTAATATGCCTTCGTGATTGTGATTACTTCATACCATCATTAAAGAAAATCTCAAAGAACACTATATAAGATTTATTGTTAATAGTAGATGTAAATCCATATTTCAAACAAACTTCTTTATAATTTTAAAGATTTCGGCCTACTTCTGTTTAGGTATGATTATGTCATTGCAGTTTTCTAGGGCTGATACATTCTAGAGCTCATACAAAGGATGGAAGAAGTGTCAGGCTTTCTATTTTCTTGTTTTTCTCTCTGACTTGCCTGTCTTACTATGTTCAATCTGTTTTTTTTTCACCTGAAAAAGTTTGACTCGCTTGTCAATTTGTGAAGATTTATGTGATTAAAACTAGATAATATGATCTATAAATCCACGTGACCAATTACATGCATGCTGGAAGATGTTTCATTACTCTGAAAGCAAGGTAACACTGTAAGGCCATCTAGTGGGTTAAGTGGTGATGACCCCCCAAAATATATGTCCACCCAGAACCCCAGAAGAAGAGTCATAGATGTAATTAGGGTAAGGATCTGGACTTGAGATCATCTTGGATTACTGGGCCTTAAATTCAATATTGGTATCTTATAAGAGAAAGTAAAGAAGACACAGAAGTCAGAAACTCAGATTGGAGTGATATGTCTGTAAGCCTAGGAAGGTCAAGAGTTGTTTGTCAAGAATTCCACCAGAAGGTGAAAGATGTAAGGAAGGATTCTCTCCTGGATATACCTTGACATCTTGATTTTGGACTCCAGAGCAGTGAAAGAATTAATTCCTGTTCTTTCAAACCACCAACTTGGTGGTGATTGTTATGATAGCCCTAGGAAACAAATACAGGCCCTATTGTCCACTTTTCTGTCCTGGGACTGTCGCACTCTTTCCAGAGGGTATCAGACACCATCCCTGACTTGTGCACACCTGAATGTAAACTGAGTGAGGTCAGAGTGTCAACCCATGCATTAAATTCAGTACCTAAACACTAAGAGAGGTCTTTATATTGTTCTCCCATCCTAAGTAGGTGCATCATCTTGCACAACACTGGAGTTGCATACATTCCACTTTGGAGACCCCTAGGAAGAGACTTTGTACATTTCAAGTGTATCTGATTGTTTGAGCCGTATTTTGAGCGTCCTTTCAGGTAATTTTCTGAGGCCACATAGCAGCAAGTTTTTATTCTTTGAAGAGCTGATAAAATAAGATGAGAGGAAGGGCATGGAACCAAAACATGGTATTTAAAGGATGTAGAGTAGGGAAGATGGGCACTGAAGTTAATATTTTAGCCCAGGATATAACCTAGACCTGAGTGCTTAAATTGATAACATAGCTCTTTAAGGCCACATGATATAAATAAACTTAATACATTTTGTAAAAATTTCTACTTCTTTTCTGATGTGATTATGTCATTACTGCATTTTAAATGATTAAAATAGTATCAAGTACTTTTTGTAGAATAATTGAGGAATAAAAAATTGAGGATAAATTGAGGATAAAAAATTGATAAAACAATTGAGAATAAAAAAAGTAAGGCCTGTGATACCCTTCCTCCCCAGTATGTGTCTTTTTCAACTGGGAGATCACAATATATATAAATGCTTATTTCCCACTTTTGTTCACTTAACAATTTTATTGTGTGAATATTAATATGACTAGAAACTATGATGTTATGGGTTGAATAGTATTCCACCAAATTCTCGTGTTTAAACCCTCCCCCCACACCAACTTCAGAATGTGACCTGATTTGGAAATAGGGTCCTAGTAGATATATAGTTCAGATGAAGTCATACCAGAATAGGATGGACCCCTAATTCAGTATAGCTGGTGTCTTTATTTAAAAAAAGGGAATTTGGACAAAGGTACATACATAAGGGGAATGCCACGTGAAGATGAAGACAGGTCAGGGTGAACGTTCTACATCCAAGAGATACCAAATATTGCCAGCAAACCACCAGAAGCTAGGGAAGAGATGTGGAAACATTCTCCCTCAGTGTCCTCAGAAGAAACCAACTCTGCTAGCATTTTGATTTTTGGACTTCAAGCCTCAAGCTCTCTAAGGCATTATTATTTAAGTGCTTGTGGCACTTTTGTATGGCAGCTCTAGCAAACTAATATGTACGGTGTGATGAAGTGCATTGATAATATAGCCAGGAAATCTGAGTTCTGAGTCTAAAACTCAGCTCTACTGCTGACAAGCTGTGTTATACTAACCTTTCTGTGTCTCAGTTTACTAACCTACAAAATGGGGAATGACAATGGTTCTGACCTAATAGGGTTGTTATAAGGATTAAATGAGTCCATTGATGCAAAATACTTAAAGTGATACTTGGCATATGGTGTCCATTGAGTTATTCCTGTATGTATGTTTGTATGTATGTATGAGAGAGAGAAAGCATGGAGAGGAGAGGAGAGGAAAGGAGGGGCGGGGGGTGGGGGGGGAGAGAGAGAGAGAGAGAGAGAGAGAGAGAGAGAGAGAGAGAGAGAGAGAATCTCAAGCAGAGTCCATGCCTAGCCCACCCAGGTGCCTTATTTATTACCCTTCAAAGCATTAATAACTGAAAATTATATCCTATGCATGTACCTTAACTTATTTAATCATTCTCTAGTTTTAAAAATATTGTAAACACCACTGTAATGAACATAGTTGTTAATAAACATATTTTTTTCCATTAGGTCAGAGTCTGTATGTGCAATTGTTAAGTCAAAGAATATTAGTATTTCTAAGTCTCTTGATGCTATATTTTTTATTTTAAAATTTTAAAATTATAAAATTTTTTAAAAATTGATTTCCAGTGTAGTTAATATACAGTGTTATATTAGTTTCAGGTGTACAATATAGTGATTCACCAATTCTGTACATTCCTCTGTGTTCATCATGATGAGTGTAATCTTAATCCCCTTCACTTAATTCACCTCTTACCATGTCCCTTCTGGTAACTGTCAGTTTGTTCTCTATAGTTAAGAGTCTCTTTCTTGGTTTGTCTCTTTTGTTTGCTTGTTTGTTTCATTTCTATTCTGTTTGTTTGTTTGATTTCTAAGTTCGACATATGAGTGAAACCATAAGGTATTTGTCTTTCTCTGATTGACTTATTTCACTTAGCATTATATCTTCTAGCTCCAGTCATGTTGCTGCAAATGGCAAGACTTCATTTGTTTCTATGGCTGAGTAATAGTCTAGTATATATATATAATGGAATAGTATATATATATATTATATATATAATATATAATATGTAATATATATATAATGGAATGGTCATATATATATTCATCACATATATATCATATATATATATTCATCACATATATGTCATATATATATGTGTGTATATATATATATATTCTTCATCAATTCATCTATGGATGGACACCTGAGCTGCTTCCGTAATTTGGCTATTATAAATAATGCTGCAATAAACATAGGGGAGCATTATATCTTTTCAAAGTTAGTGTTTTTTTTTTTTAAAGATTTGTATTTATTTATTTGACTGGGAGAGAGAGAGAGATCACAAGTAGGAAGAGAGGCAGGCAGAGGGAAAGGGGGAAGCAGGTTCCCCGCTGAGTAGGGAGCCTGATGCGGGGCTCGATCCTAGGACCCTGAGATCATGACCTGAGCTGAAGGCAGAGGTTTAACCCACTGAGCCACCCAGGTTCCCCAAAATTAGTGTTTTTATATTCTTTGGGTAAATATCCAGTAGTGAAATTACTGGATCATACAGTAGTTCTGTTTTTAATTTTTTTTTAATTTTATTTTTATTCTTTGCCCAAGGGGTACACAGGTCTGTGAATCATCAGGCTTACATCTTTCACAGCATTCACCAAAGCACAAACCCTCCCCAATGTCCATAACCCATCCACCCTATCCCTACCCTCCCACCCCCCAGTAACCCTTAGTTTGTTTTGTGAGATTAGGAGTCTCTTATGGTTTGTCTCCTTTCCCATCCCATCTTGTTTCATTATTTTTC
>LNAC01000361.1:1239836-1407719 GCA_002007465.1 Ailurus styani
CCCCCACGATCCCCCACCCTGCCCCTTAAATTTTTGAGGAAACTCCATATTATTTTCTACAGTGGCTGCACTAGCTTGCATTCCCACCAACAGTGCACGATGATTCTTTTTTTCCCACATCCTCACCAACACTTGTTGTTTCTTGTATTTTTGATTTTAGTCATTCTGACAGGCGTGAGGTGATATCTCATTGTAGTTTTGATTTTTGTTCCCTTGATGATTAGTGATGTTGAGCATCTTTTCATGTGTCTGTTGGCCACCCTCATGCTATGTTTAAAAATTCCTGCTTTGAACAGCTATGCTCTAAAAAGATTCCCTCCTTATACCTTGACAATTATTAAATGTATAATTAAAAATGTTTGCTCATTTAATTAATTATATATTAACATGTATTACATGTAATATATTATATATTATTATATGATTCATTTTTAAAATTTATGATGGTAGTAAAATGAATAAAATTTATTAATTTTTGAAAGCTGACAATTAAGTGATATGTATTTAGTGGATAAAAAAGAAATCTGGTTCTCATGGGAAATACACCAGAGCCTCTATCTTCAAAGAGGAGAAGTCAAGCATCTTGAAGTCATTTACTTCAACCTGCTCTTTTCCTTATGAGATGTTTGACTCGATCAAGTCCTTGGTAATAAAATTTACTTTTCTTTTCAGTTTTATCACTGATAGCCTGAAGATGTTCTCCTGACCCTAGATAAATTGCTAAGACAACCTACAAATGTTTTGAAGTGGCATGACTTCCATTCGCTGAGAAACAAAGACTCTGCTCAGTATATCTATACAAGGACTGAAATAATATTGCAGTGGGCCTTTGTAATAAGTAGTCAGGGACTCACTTGTGGAAAAAGCTGAGGAAAGGGGTGGGAGGAAATGGATGGGCTGGTGCTTTGGTGCTGTCAGGAACCAAAGCATATTGATCCATGCCTCTATGAATAACAACCTGCTCATAGCATAATACTGTGTCTTAAAATAAACCACCCCAGGACAGTGTTTTGCTAACAAGGTTTTGTCCTCAATGCTATCTTCCTGGGTAAAATTTGTTTTAAAAGGTGCTGATAATTCAGTATCAAAAGGAGCTTACCCCCCTTAGTTGTTAAAAAATTAACTGAAACAAGGATTAAAAAAGAAATCCTTTGTAAAGTTTAGGTACTGTAGGTGTAGCATGCTTAGATTTAGGAGCTCAGAGGCAATAAAACATTGGCTCTTCTAGATCATATAAATGATTCTTTGGTATATTTCAGTGACTAAATTCTGTTAACTCAGAACAGTCATCCTACATGTATTGAGTTCCACAAAAAATTAATACTCTATTCAGTCTTTTGAAAAATTATAAAATGACAAATCCCAAACAGACAAGCTAAAAAATCCATACTGCTTATCTTTGCAATAGAAGCTGAAGAACTTTATGGTAGAAGCTTTGGTAGAAGGAGAAATGGCTATGGTCCAATTTTTATGTTTGTAGTTTTCTTTCAGTAGATTTGTTAAAGATCTAATAAAGCTGGATTCTCCTCATGAATCTGTGGACATGACAGTGAAAAAGAACATATCCTATTGCTGGGAGTTCAAAATCTTGTGGGGAAAGCAGATGAATGAGTGAAGAGTAGTAGTAGTAAATAATAATAATAATAATAATAATAATGATACATCTGCAAGTGAAGCAGGATCATGCAGAACAATGAGAGAAATGAGGGCAAATGTCATTCTGTTGAAATGCAGTAGGTGGGCAAAGGACAAGCAGAGAGGCTGGAGAAGCTACCATCTGAGACAAGGCTTAAATAAAAATAAAAATTGGACATAGAATGAGAAAAAGAAGAGAAAATCAATGGAATGATATGAACAGAGATGCAGAGGGATACGTTTCCTGTCGTGTGCAGGAAACTTCATGCATTCCGGTAAATCTCAAGTGCAACTGGGTAGGCAGAGGGAAGCCAGAAAAGCACGCTGAGATTTTCTATCCCATCAAAATGTTAGAGTCCCACCACAGGCAATGGGAACACATCTAGGATTTTAAGCTGGACAGTAATTTGATTAGCTCATCCCAGAAAATCAACCACATGGTCAGTGGACCATTGGTCTCTGAGGTTGGGTCCACTGAGAAGGAAATACTAAAGATCATTATAAAATTATTACTTTATCTTTAAAATAATAAAACCATTCAATTGTGCTCATTTCGGTGGGATGCTCTGGAAAGAAGTTTTATTCTTTCTCCCATTTTTAACCCACTCCGTGGATGGTTCCTTTCCAGACACTGGATGAAATTTTACACAGGTCTCATTGCTTTTTTGATCACTTTTAGAGATAAATATAGTATCATTTTATCAGTTAAAATGCCAAGTCCCAACAGTATTTAAAACAATACCTTCATCTGAAGTTTGAACTTTCTTCTCCCCTAGGTTGGGTCTTCTTCAGGGCAGGAAGCTGGAGGGAGAAGCTGCTTTCCTGCTCTGTCCTTGTTTTTCTCTTCTTTCCTCTCCTCCTCTCCACACTCCAGGATTGGAGTGGATCACAGGTGGAGGTGTGGTGAATATCCTTGTGATCTGGCTTGGCATCCTCGGGGGGTAGGGGGATGGACTCACTGTCAGGACGTGCTCTTCATGTTTTCTTGGAGATTTATCCATTCAGGACCTGCAGCTGTAATTCCTACCACCTGAGAATACCTCTCTCTCTTCCCTCAGCAGGCCATTTGTTCTACTCTTCCTTAACCTTCAGACTCCTAGAAACCCACTCCTCTGCAACGTTACTCTAGCCCTTCTGGGTGGGGAACCCATTCAATACGTCTTTTGGCCAGCTCCCTCTGCTCTGGGCCATTTGTAACTTCACTGTCACTTCTATCATAAGTGAAAGTGCAGGTCCCTCCCAGGGCAGCCCCTCCTCCAACTTAGCCCAAATCCCTCTTTCTGTAACAACACACATTCACTCTCTCTCTCTCTCTCCCTCCCTTTCTTCTCTTCTCCCATGCACTGATCTAACTTCGGCATCTCACACGAGGTCTTAAGCTCCTGAAGCTCTTACTACCTAAACTGCTAAACAGCTGTTGGCTATCTGACTGGTATCCTTAAGGTACCTCTCACTTGGTGTGGGAGACAGGGAAACAGGCTCCTGGAAGGTGGAGGTGCTCTATGACTCCCTCCAAACTCCGGATGAATTCCAGTCTTTCTGTAAGTGGGGAGAGTGATCTCTAATTCTTGAAGATTAAGTTTTACCGTCTCTTAAACAACATTCATCTATCTATCTATCTGTATTGGGAGTTCAGTCTCAAAAAAGAGGCTTGATCAAGTATCATCAGCAGGGCATTGGTATAAAGAACACATTGGATGCATGTGAGACGGGATGGTGGAGACTGTTACACTGGGAAGGACCTACACCAGGGGAATAGCAGTGCCGGTGGAGAGGGAAGGAAAACAGAATGTCCTGGACTTAAAGATTTATTAGATGTTATTGTGAACTGAATTGTGTCTGCCTCAAATTCATATGTTGAAACCCTAACCCTAGTACCTCGGAATGGGACTATATTTGGAGATAGGACATTTAAGAGGTAATTAAGAGAAAATGGGGTCCTTATAACAGGTTCTAATCCGTATGACTGGCATCTTTGTAAGAAGAGGGTATTAGGACACAAGAGACATCGGGGCTGGCACAGAGAGGAAATGCCACGTGAGCATACAGTGAGAAGGCTGCCATCTGCAAGTCTCAGGAGAGACCAACACTGCTGACACCTTGATCTTGACTTTCAGTCTCTAGAATGGTGAGTAAATAAATTTCTGTTGTTTCAGCCACCCAGCCTTTGGTTTTGTTATGGAAGCAAGATGCCAGTAAGAGAACAGAGCAGCTAGGACTTTGATTCACCAAGATAAAGAATTTTGTGGTGGGGTCAGTTGTGTGACAGTCTTGGGAGGAGGATTTTTACCTTTCCCTTTCTCTCCTTACTCTTCTTGTATATCATTCGCTTAATCAAGTGTTCAGTTGTTCAACTAAACTGCTACACTTTCCATGTTTATGAAAGATGAGGTCAGAGAGATTAAAAATTGTGGTTCAAAGACAGGGCCTTTGAATCAGAAAAACTCTTGTTCAAATCCCAGCTGTACCATTCGGAGCAAGTTATGTAACCAGTCTTGTGAATGGACCCAAGCTAATTTGGTTTCTTGCAATCCTTTGGTAAATGTTAGTATCCTCCATTATGCTAATTAACAACTATCAGATTTTGTTCAAAGATAAATGAAGAATTTAGAGTCCCAGGTTCTGAATTATGGTTTTTGATTAGTCTTTCAAAGTGCTCACCAGCCCTGGAGGATTTTCCCAACTAGGTACTTCAAATGCGAGTAACCACTCTAGAGAATAAAATACAATTATGTATAAAAAGGTATATAGCACCCTGTTCATATCGAAGGCTTTCAAGATAAAAGAGAGATAGTGTAAAACTCTCTAAGTGCACTTGCCCATCTCTAAAATGGAGTAATTTCACCAACTTCTTATGTGTGACACAAAGATTAAAGTAAATCATGTCTGGAAAGCATTGAACTCTGTTTCTAACATATAGTAAGAGCTTAAAAATCGTAAGTTATTTTCATTGCAAGGTAACTTGGCTCAACCAAGAAAATAACTTTGATTTTTGTTGCTAAGCCAAAAACTAAGAAATCTGACTTAGGAACTTACTAATCAGCAGCAAACCTTTTTGTGCCCTACAGAACATATCAATTAGGTGGCAACACAGGACTGTTGTATTGTTCTGGTCTTGCCAGAAATGGGGACTTACAACATAGATTCTTTGTTCTTAAATCTTTATATATTTTATTAATCAAATATTTGTCAAGCTGTTGTTATGGTACATCTTTTTTTTTTAATTCAGACAATTTTCCTTTCAATCCTTACTCATCTCTGTTAAGAATTATATATACTCAAAAAAGGTGGGGAGATACTACCATTGATTCCATTTTGAATTGTGGACCTTTTTCAGAGGAAAGTTTGTTAAATCTGTGCAGAAAAGCTGAGCGTCACGAGAACGGTTGAGGTTTACTATGGTCCACTGGAAAAAGAGCACACATCAGGATATTAAATCCCATTTTGCTACTGAAGGCATATATGACTTAGGATGTTGCTTAAACTCTGAACATACTTTTAAAATGTGTTACATTGCCTCCTTCTCCTTCATTATTAACATTTAAAAAAAAGATTTTTATTTATTTATTTGACAGAGAGAGAGAGATCACAAGTAGGCAGAGAGAGGCAGGCAGAGAGAGAGAGGAGGAAGCAGGCTCCCCGCTGAGCAGGGAGCCCGATGCGGGCCTCGATCCCAGGACGCTGAGATCATGACCTGAGCTGAAGGCAGAGGCTTTAACCCACTGAGCCACCCAGGAACCCCCATTATTAATATTTCTTGGAGCCTTGTATGTACAACTGGAAATATTGGGAGAAAATGCTGTGTGGTGTAGGAACTTCACGAAAGGCTGTGTTAAACATAGGATGTAAGTTTTTCAAATGTAAACTGAGAAAATCAGTCAAAATGTGAACATTTGGGCTATGTGATAATCCTCCCTATATTTGGAAACATTTTAAGTGGGCTAATCTGAAAGAAGGGAATTGATATTATTACAACTACATTTATAAACAATGATTGATCGCTCTCGTTTCCAAAACTGTAATTTAAGTAGGAAAACATGTTGCCTTAGCCACTGCCATGTCCTTCGGAAATAAGAACAGCTGTTTTGCCAGCAGAGTGTGGGTTCCTTTTTCTATAATGTAAGTAGCATTAGAAAGAAGAGTTTTTCTGATTTCGAAAGCACCAGCTGCTCTGATGTTTTGGGAATATTCCCATATGTTCTGAATGGGAAAAATTAAGTGAAGCCAAACCAAAGACTTTTGACTTCATAGAGGAGACAAAGCTTTTCAAGACTTTCTCAATCAGAAAGTTTATAATTAGAGTATTAATTTCCTGGAGGGAATTTTTGCTTCTTTGTGTAACTTAAAGGACAAATTTTTTACCCATTCTCTCATAGGAATTTGTTTTGTACTTAGAATTAATAGTCCGATGATCCAAAAATAGTCCCTGATGCTTGGCTGGAAAGCTAATTCAAGGGCCACTAGAAATGTATTAAAACATGAATTAGTACTCAAAATCACAGTGTTGCAGCCCATCAGAGAAATATTTGAATCTGCTTTACAAGTGACTAATTTCATATTTGTGTTTAAGCTAACTGGCACTGCTTTGAAGACATCTATTTCATGAATACTAACATTTAAATGATATAAAGAAGAACAAACAAATTTCTCTCCCAATAAACTCCTTGCTGAGGCACTAAATGGCCTAAACCTTGTGAATCAGCTGTAAGAGCCTGGGTTAGAAATGAACCACCTTTTTCCCCCAACCCATAACGATGGTCTTCATTAAGCCTTATAGACTCTCTCATGGTTATTTGTGGCCTGTGAGAGATTGCAGTCCTTTGGCCAGGCCTGGACATTCTACATGAAGTAGGCTGGGCATGGATCCATTTGCGAGGACATGAATCAGAATTTTACAAGAGGGCTAGGCCTAGAGGTGACTTATTCCTCCTGGAAGTTGTATATGATCTTGGACCTAAAATATGTGTATGTTCCTTTATGTCTGGTGAGTGGATAATCTGAAATAGTTGTTTGTGTTAAAGGAAGAAATTTATCACAGAAAAATAAAGGAATTATGTGTCTACAAAGATAGTGGAAATGGGGGCTCTTCTAATCTCCATTTCTGAGACTCATATGTGTTTTCTAAGCTACCGTTTTAAACTCATGCTATTTCTACAGTCTCTTTCTCTTCTTCAGGGTGTCAACCTCTAAGATAATTTTGTCATAATTTAGTTTCAAACAATAAGTCTAGCAAGCATACTTTTTGCAAAATGCATATGCATCCATTCCTCTCCTCTCCAGTATTTATACGCACACCGAAGAACTTCCTTCATTGTTGCTTCCCCTTATTTGAGAATCCACACCCATGTGTAAAGAATTTGTCTGTTTATATAGTCAAACACGTCACTTAAATCTGATTTAAGCTGGGGACATTGATATCTATTGATTGTTTGCTGGCCAACATATTGTCATGGTTAATGATAATAATGATAAAAAAAAATTACATCGCTGACAGAGAATGCTATGTTCCATGGGTGGTGTATAATGTCATTTTATGTGTTTAGTAATCTTTTATGGCAGATAATTTTTAAAAAACTATCTTTTTTTTTTAATGGATCAGCTAGATCCCAGAGTATGTAACTGGCTTAAGGTCACACAGCTGGTAAGAGGAAAGCTAGGATTGGAAGCTTGTGCTGCCAAACTCCAGATCCAAAGCCTACACTGTTTTCATTACATCACAGTGCTTTCTTGACCAGGACCTCCCTGGGGACGATGGGGAGGAATGTGCCTTTTTGATTTCTAAGATAGCCTAAATCTTCAGTACACTGTTGTTTCTTTTCTTCATTCGTATCTTTTTAAATCTCCTTCTCTTCTACCACAGGTACCTACTATCTCATGTTGCCATAAGAAAAGTTGCATATGTAAAGTTATTAGGCTATTTTTCTTAGAGATGGAAACATTTATGGCAATTTTATAAAAAGAATATAGGCAGCAGGCAATGCTTACTAATGAATGAATTATCAATTGCAGAATATCTGCTGTTGGTTCAGTTTGGGGGAAAGTGGGGACTTACTTGAACCTCTCAGTCTTGTCTCTTGACTACGTTCCTTCACACAAGGGTGACTGGGTGTGGGGAGGGAATGGGCATTGATTTAACTTGCAAGTGCCTCTAAAATGGTGTTGTAAATTGGAAGATTAAAAGCGTGGTAGCAGAGTAAGATTAAGTTTTCTGGATCCAGTGAGACCATTCTTTGCATTCATAGGACTCTTGCAGCATGTATTTCCTGTCAGAGCTTCTGAAAGCTCTGGAATCTTGCCAAGATATGCCATCGCTCCTGTTTCCCTTTGAGGCTACCTCGTCTTTTAAACTGATTTTGTATCCTAAAATAACAAAATCCAGAATAAAATCCAGTTTCGTAGACCATGTATGTGGTTGTATATGGCTTCAGGTGATACATGTATGTGTGTGTGTTTCAGGGATGGGGATAACTCTTCCTTAACCTAACAGAAATGCTGCAGTGGGTAAAGCTGATGTGTTATTTCTCAATGGTGTAGTAATCTGTAAATTTCATATGAGGTTTTACACAATTTAAATATAAAATATTTTGTATTTTTTTAAATTTGGATTTATGTCTTAGACTGGGAACTGATAAAATAAGTTAGCAATAGCCAATAAATTCTCTTAAAATAGATCTCCTATTTGGCACGACTCCTACACCAATCATTATCTAAAGGAGTCTACGTTGTAAAACTAAGTAGAAGTATGTGTCAGGAACTGTGAAGGGTTTGGGATTTTACCTGAGCTGCAACCTAGCTAGTTAGCCTGCCATAGTTTCACTGATGGTAGGGATACAAATTTTGGGTTAGAGACAGCGCAGTGGGTTATAGCCAATATCTGCAGCCGGATAATCAGCATTTTCATGCTGTTTCCTGAGCCCCTGTTCTCACAGGGGGATGTGAAGAGGCCAGTGATATGCCCATGTGCACAGTGGATTGAATTATAAAAAAGGAAAGTTAACCTTAGGGAACCGGCAGTAAGCCACGGCTACCCTCTGTCTTGGAGGAAAGTGCTATCTCTATCTCCCAAGTCTGCTTACTATACAAACATCCTCGAAAATACAGTCTATGGGAAAGGACTTTTAAGACTTGTGGAAACGCAAGTGACTCAGGGAGAATTCTCTCAACAGTTTTTTTTTTTTTAACTTTCCATTTCTTAGAATCTATTTTTATTTTCCTTTCTAATAACCTGGCCACGCTATCACCTTGCATTTATGACAAGACTCAACAGAGGGCAATGGTCGGTCTGTTGGTTCAGTAAATACTTTGGATCTGTTTTATAGCTGAACTGATGATTTGTGGAGAGATCAGTCACTAAGACTGTCAGCAATAACAGTCCTGCAAAAACACCCTATTAGAAAATGGTTTCCCTTTGTACTAAAGCTTGAGAATCCAGAGCTTGACTAGAGGAAAGTGCAACTAGGATAGACGGGATCAGGGACCTCCGGGCCCAGTTCTAGAACAGACAAAGAATTGGGAAAAATAGTTGAACATTGGCAAATGTGGTAGTTTTAATGCTAAAGAACTAGACTGGAAGAAAAACACCTTAAAGACTAGCTTCCTTAAGTTGTTTTCTACTTGGGCTTGCCCTTAGATCTGTTTCCATCTTTTCCCTCGAGGTTGGCCAAAGGAGGCCTGTGCCTGTGGACTTCATTACCCAGAGTCTCTTGCCAGCTGGCTTCCCTTGGGAGGCCCCAGTAGTGATAAAATGTGGGGAAGAGAGTCAGATAGGGGATTCTTTCCCATGCCCTTCTTCGGCAGTGTTTCTGGCAGTGACTCAGTCCTTCCATAAGTGCAGCTCTAGGTCTCCACCACTCTGGTTCTGAATGGATCCTAATGTTTCAAGACTGGGTGGTAATGGCTTCCCACTATTGTTACTCTTCAAGTTCTTCAAAATCCCTGGGGCATTCTCTTTATTGGGTCCACCCTGCATTAGTTGACCCTCATTTAAGTCTCTTAAATATTTTGAGCCACATTCTGTTTCTTACTGAGACTCTGACTGGTACAACTAGAGAAAAAAGGTAGGATCCTGGTCTCGAAGGACCTAAGATAAATAACATTGAGCTATTATTGTTTGTCAGTTTAAGCCTCACCACAAGTCCATGAGGTAGAAACTATTACTTGCTCCATGAGACAAATGAGGAAACTAGGCACAGAAATTTAGCACTCAGTGGAAGAGAGACTTAATCCCAAACTGTTGGACTCTAAAGCCCTCAGCAGTTGTCACTAGTCCTTATAAGACTTACTGCCAAGGTCAGGCACTACCGTATGCTTGTCTGCAGGGCAGAGGCTTCATCACAGTCACAGGAGGAGTCTGCCGGCCTCTCAGGAGGAATAAGGCAAGAGTAAAATGCCAGGTGGTGTTCAGGATTAGTGTGGAGTCAAGGGCAAACCAGCCTTGTTGCTGCATCACTGGTGTTTTAGTCTAGGACTAGTCTTATATCATAAGCCTAGATTCAATCCAGGTTTTTAAGGTGAAGACTCCCTCGCTATAGGAAGTAAGGGCCATGGGGGCAGGAATTCAAGGGGAGTCATTTGCTCTGTCTAGGTTTCAGGCTATAAAGTTATGTGACCTTTGTAAATGATGTATTTATCTAAGAATGGTGAAATATACCACTGAATCCAGAGAGCAGTGAGTGCTATTCAAAACCAATTAGAGGGCAAAAGTATTTCAAAAAAGAGCTGTATATTAGCAAAATGAGCTCAATGAGTCAAACAGATTGAGAAAAAAAGTTGCATGTCCAGTTGGGTGATTATCTGACTTTCAGACATCTGGGACTATTCACTTTCCAAACCAGCAATGGACATAAAAATAAGCAAAAGGGCTAATAATCCAAAACAATAAAGATAACCTATAATATATTTGGGAACATTTCATGGCTACAGGGAAAAGCACGATTTCTTGGGCTAATAATTACAGTAAAATTCCATTCTTATTGACACCCAAGTCCAGAGGCCCTGGAAAAATAACAGGGTAAACAGTGAAAAAGATTGATGAAAGAATATTTTGAAATATGCACATACCAGTTTGTCTCAGAAAGACAACTGGCTAGTCTCATTGCAAATGCAATGTGATTAGAAGAGAGAAGAAAGCAATGAATTGTCGTGAGAGACTGTGATGAGAAGTGACAGCCAGTAACAGAAATCCTCACTAGGGAGAGGCGGAAGAAATACCAATTAGCCGAATCCAGCAGCCAGAGATCATTTGGTGTGCTGGCAAGCAGAGCTCAGCCTTCTCTGATACCTTTCTTGAGTCCTATTCAGGAACACTCAGAGCAGAACGGGGGAGGAGCCCGTCCATGGTCACCTGACCGCTTTGACTCCCAGCAAAGCCTTCTGCCTTACCACCTCCTTTATCACTCATGTATGTGTAGCCCTACTTTGATTCTTCAAGTCTTGATTCTTGTTTTTGTAGTCCTAGAAGCTGCTCTGAGGAAAAATTAGATGTAGGAAATGCTGCTCATAATTTCCTCCTCCTGGAGATGCTTAGTGAACATTTACACACCAAAAATGTGTGAGATTTGAAAGAACCCCTTTTATTTTTGCTTAACCCAGCCTGTAAAACTCCTTTAGCACTGGGAACTTTTTATTTCTGTCCCTAGAACATTCTTTGGGAAATGCTGTCATAGTTGCTACACACCAGACACAGATGTGTCATGCAGTCACCTGTTATCAGTCAGGTTTGGATAGTAAGGAAAGCTTAATAAAGGGGCTATTTGCAAAGGTGTGGGTTTGACTTATGTAAAGGAACAAGGGAGAGTGAAGAACATGGGTAGTGACATGAGAGAGCCATTACTGCTCCCAGGCTAAGGAAACTGCAGAGAGAGAGAGCTTGCATGGGGAGAGGCAGCTTCCAGGAGAGAGGTACGGCCAAGCCGTGGTGACCCAGTTGTAAGGAGATAAGTGCACAGATGCCCGACCTTCTCCTCCTCTCTCCTTTTGACTCTGCTGTCGCCTCTTCTGTATGCCAGCGGCTGCCTTGCTAGAAGCTGCAGGGCAGAGTGGTTCCCAGTGTAATCCATGTAGGTCAGAGTCCCAGGGTGGCAAAGGGTGGGAATGGCTGTGAGGGGTGCCCTCAGCACAAATGTTCATACTATCAATTTCAAGCTTCCGAAGTTAAAGGCAAATAATCTGTGAAATTTGCAGTATATTTAAAGAGATACATGGAGAGAACTCTCCAGGACTTAAAGAACAGAAACATTTGGCTGGATATCCTTGCTATGTAAAACCCTTCAGAAAAGACAGCTCCTGGTAGATTCTGATTCAAATAAAGCTGTTGACTAACTCAGTCCATGCATGAAGCTAAATTAGTCTCCAGCTGTGTTTCATGGGAGTCCTTCCCAGCAAGAAGATCAGAAAATGTTGCTACCTTTGGTTCAGCGATTGCTGAAAAGTAGGTACAGAGTTGCCTGACCAGACTTTCGGGTCAATCCTGGCACTACGTGATAAAAATACAGTGCACACACTGGAAGCTGTAGGCAAATATTTTGATAAAGAACAATTCATTGACCTACTTAGAGAAATAATGCATAGAGTTTCTGTTTGAACTGTCAGGTACCTGTTTTGTCATTCCAGGGAAATAGTCTTGGAGTAAACACAAAAATGGAGGTCAGAGGGACAGGTTAGAGTCCTGATCCCTTCACTTAAATGGCGGTACAGTCTGGAAGGTTCATCAGTCTGTGCCGGCATTGTTGTTTTGGTTACATTATAATCTGATGTTAATAAGAGTTAATGTTCGCAGAGCTCTCATTCTGTGCCCGGCACTTTACGTGCATTTTCCCAATAATCCTTACAATAAACCTAGGGGAAGGTACACTTATTATTCTAGTTTTTAAACCAAGAATTTGAGTCACTTGCCCAAGGTCACACTGTTAACGTGTGTAAGCCCTTGGCACATTGCTTATAATGATAAGTGTTTGATAAATGTTAGATGCTGAAACTATTTATTACTGTTATTGTTAATATTACTTGTTGATCTCTATCCTAGAAATAATAGGCAAATGAAGTGCATATGGAAAACTGAATGTGGCTAGTTTGATTTGATATATGTAATGATGTTACTGGTCCCATTAAAATAAAGTGTAATGGTAATTGTTCTTTAGAAATTGTAATTGTTCTGAAACTTTCAAATGTGTTACACGTTTACTCATCTGGAGTGATTTAACACACGAAGGGACAAGTTACATCTATTTTTCTGATTTGTTCCCTAGATTTTCTGTCCTTAAAAGAGGAATATTTTAGAACCAACAAAGTTCCGGAGAAAAAGAAATGCTTGGTTGAAGCATTGACCTTGAAGATGCAGGTTTTTAGAGTCTGAGAAAACATGAAATATCATTTATTCATTTACTTAGCCTTGCAGTCATTAAACTCCCATTAAGTTCCAGATAGACCAGAAAATATGAAAAGTTATTACCAAAGAATGGTCATTGACCTGTTATTTAGAAACAATATTTCAAGTCCTAGACTGCTGGATTCTCTGTAGGTGAGGCCCCTTAAAAACGAGAACACACTGTTTATAGGTGAAAGTAATCTATGGTGAAAGGACACCAGGGAAACTCCTGGGGTTCTCTAGATAGAGATGTCGGTTACATACAGGATTTGCCACATAATTTGCAGGGTCCAGTGCAAAATGAAAATGTGAGGCTGCTTATTCCAAAGTTATTAATACTTTTGGCAATAATAGAGCATTAAACCAAGCCCAGAGCCCTCCTAAGCACGAGTCCCTGTGTAATCTGTATGGTTCTGGTTACACAGATCAATGCATTTATCAAGTCATTGAATGGGAACCCCTAGAGCCCCATATAAATTATATCTCAATTGAAAAGTGTAAAATTAAAATAGAATAAAAAAATCAAGTGGAAGAAGACTGGAGGTTGATGTTTTGTTCCCAAGTAAACCGTTGGCACAAATCATTTGTTCTTTGTCAAATATTAATTGAATGATCATTCTTTTTTTTTTTTTAGATTTTATTTTTATTTATTTGACACAGAGAGAGAGATCAGATCACAAGCCGGCAGAGAGGCAGGCAGAGAGAGAGGAGGAAGCAGGCTCCCCGCTGAGCAGAGAGCCCGACGCGGGCCTCGATCCCAGGACCCTGAGATCATGACCTGAGCCAAAAGCAGAGGCTTTAACCCACTGAACCACTCAGGCGCCCTTGAATGATCATTCTGATGGTGCTAATGATTTGTGTATATCTATCTATCTGTCTATCTATATGTCTTTTTATATATGACATATATATATATGTATCTCTACATATGTCTTTCTTTCTCTATATTTATATATGTTCTAGCAACGTTTATATAGATATATAGACATATGGGCATAGTCTTTACACTCAAGACTCAAGGAGCTTACATTACAGCTGGAGGAGCATTCTTCTCATCTTAAACTCTGGCTAAAACAAGGCTTTTATATCTGCTTATATACCCAATCTGCACTTCGATCCACTCCTCCTTCCAGCTTTCTACTCCTCAGTCTGACCTCAGCCCTCCTGATATTAGTTTGTTCTTCTCTCAGAGCTACAGGTCACTGACCAGTGTTTCTGGGTTCTCAGCATCTGGCTGCAGTTCTGTACCCCAGACACTGATGTCCTTGGGCTCCTCTAGCTCATCTGGCCCTGAAGTACCTCTGCTGTCCCCTAGTGCACCTGGAGCCTCAATCGCCTGCTTAAATCTAAAAATTTTATATATATATATATGATATGATATAATATACAATATATAATTATTTGATATACATTATTATATATAATATATAACATATAATATATATAATTATATGATATATAATATATAATTATATGATATATAATATAATTATAATCTATAATTATATAATATATGTAATATATATATATGATTTTGTTAATTTTTTTAGAGAGGGAAAAAGAGAGAGAGGGAGAAGGAGAGGACCAGAGAGAGAGAGAGAGAGAGAGAGATATTGGGTGGGAGGCAGAGGGAGAGGGAGAGAGAGACTCTTAAGCAGGCTCCAGGCCCAGCATGGAGCCTGACACAGGGCTTGATCTCATGACCCTGAGATCATGACCTGAGCCAAAAATCAAGAGTTGGACGCCTAACAGTCTGAACTACCCAGGTGCCCCTAAAAATAATATAATACTTTGGGTAAATACCCAGTAGTGAAATTACTGGATCATATGTTAATTTTATCTTTAATATTTTAAGTAACTTCCATACCGTTCTCCACCCTGGCTGTACCAGTTTGCATTCCCACCAACAGTGCATGAGGCTTCCTTTTTCTCCACATCCTTGACAACACAAAGGGGATTAAGAATACACTTACTGTGATGAGCACTGAGGAATGTACAGAATTGTTGAATCACTGTATTATACACCTGAGACTAATGTAACACTGTATATTAATTACACGGGACTTAAAAAAATAAATAAAATGCAATACTTTTAATGTCATGGCAACATTTAGTCTGCATTTTAGACAATATCCTCTATGCGTGGAAGTCTTTCAAAAGCCAACTATTAAGCATAACATGGGGGAAAAATGCCTCCCTGTTTATGTGTGTAAGGAGTATCTTCTAGTGATGTTATTGGATGAAGATGAATAACAATCCACAGGCTATCTCATAACAAACACTACCATAAATGAGATGAAATGCACAATATTTCTTCATTTAAGTGAGATAAAACAGTAAATTGAGGGTGATAAGGTACGTACAAGTGGTATTTTTATTGCTTGTGGTCCTATAAATGGTCACCGACAGTAATAAAGTAGGAGGGAGGCAACTACATGTCAGTCTGTGTCCTTGGAACCAGTGAATTCTTCATCCTGGGATCTAACCAGAGGCTGAAGAGACAAACATTTGCTGAAACAGTATAAAGGGACTTTGGTTTTTAGATAGATGTTTAAAGTAGAAAACTTAAATTTTTTCTCCTAATCCAGAGGTTCTATTAGTTTGAGATTTCCAGGGGAGCAAGCCAATTATTTGGGAAAAGGTTATTTTATTTTTTTAATTTGACAACTGATTGTGTTTTATAATTCCCTGTCTGTAACTGTGTATATAAAGCGGATATTTTTCATCCATTCTTGGTTACTTACAAGACAGCAGCCTTATTAAGATTTATTTAATAAAGATTACCCAGTTTCCCACTTCTTCTGTTTTTTACTCCCTTCATTTTGTATTATATGTGTGGTCTTCAACAAGAGCATGGCCATATTACTGAATTTGAATTACAGAAATCAACAAATATTGAAGTATTTGTCCAAAAAAGACTCTACATCCATCACAGACACTGTTTATATCAATCATCTATTCATCTTTTTTATATTCCTCGGTATATCAAATAAGTCTTTTGAGAATTCTTACTCCTATGATACTGTGTGAAAATGAGGTGTTTTTGGGATTTCACAGATTGTCCACTGAAAGAGCAAAAGAGTGTTCTGGAAATTATAACCTTGATTTGTTTCATTGTGTATAATTTACCTTCTCAGTCAGACTTTAGATTCTCAGAGAACTAAGTGGCGCCTTTCAGCCTTGTTTTTATCCACAGAAATGCTTAGCACAATTTCCAAATGCCTGAGGCAGTGCCACGTTCAATACATTCTCATTAAAAAGACTAAATCTGGAGTTGATATTTTACAAAAACTGGGAAATTAAATTCATATTGAGGTTCGTAAGGTAAATGTGTTTCAGGATTAATCAATGCTAATTTTGCTTATTTTTTAAATCTCCCAGAAAAGCTTATTGAGGTAATTGATTATTCCCCAACTCTCTTAAGTAGAGAGAAAATTCCAATTCTCAGTAAATTCACTACAAACTTACCTGCTTTTTATACTCGGAGAAATTTGACTCAGATCAACCAGGGATAATAGTGAACATCTAAAACCTAGTGAGTTTCTGCTCCTCTCCTAACACGTTGCATGATGCAGTGTATCTTGTAAATGATGGGTAAATATCACCTAACAGATGAGCCACCCCACTGTTAATTGTTCTTAATAATTGTTTTGGGGAGTAAAGGTGGTGTTTCTTTGCAGTTACTCCGCCTGCAGAGATAACTGTGAATGTTTACTGCTCTTGTTTCAGAAATGGCTTCTGTGAATTCAGTTGGGATTATTTAAAATGAAGTTACTTGCCTTAGTGTGTAATATAAATGCCTTATAGCCCTCACCAGTGTGTGATAATGCCCTGGTAGCAGTCGAACCTCAATTTTACCGGGTAAAAGCTGACATTGGATATCAGGCACTGCGGGCCTGCAAAATTCTTCCCAAACATATCTGAGATTCTTCAGAGGTAATTCCCTTGTACCCCCAAATTAGTCCTGCTTGTTCTGTGGTTGGTCCCTTTATGCAGAGACACACAGTTCATGCCATTGATTTAGGATTCAGTAACACCACTATCCTCACTTCTATTACCAAGTGCAGGGATCTGTAATCACTGGTGCTACCTGAGCTAGGGGCGAATGTCCACAGCTGTGGTTGGCAGGCAGTGCTGCAACCCTCTCCTCCACTGAACAGGACCTTCTGCCAGTGTGGGCAGCTGGTCTGATGGCCAGGTCCCAGTGCTCTCCTCTTTCCCAGTTCTGCCACTGCAGAGACTGGTCATGGGAATGGCATCCTCCCTCTAAACTGTGATTGGTTATGGGGATTCCTTAGCAAGGTAGCTTAGACCTTAAGATGTCAGGAGTTTAGTGAAATATTTCCTTAGTTAACAGGAAAGACCCTTTACTTTTTAGGGTGTATACAGATCCACCCAGAATCTAGGTGGGGAGAGGTTCCAGGATTAGCTGTGTACCTGGAACCACGTCTCCTCACTGATCTTCAAACTCTGTGCAAATTCTTCTCACCCTTTCCATATTTCCCCCTTAAGATTAATTAAAAAGCAACAACAAGAAAACGCAGAGCTTGAATGCACAACCCTGAGATCAAGACCTGAGCTGAAATCAAGAGTCGGACTCTCAACTGACTGAGCCGCCCAGACTCCTCGAGATTCTTTCGTAAGTCCCTACTGACCTTACTTGAAGTTTGACTTCTGCTAGTTTTTCTTTGCCTATGTCCCCAGTTTGCTAGACATGTTTCCAGGCAATCATATTTGGGAGATCCCCAGCACCTGTGTAAATCAGCGGATAAAATGAGATCTGGGCTAGGGGAAGAGGATGATGCAAAGGTGTCATGTGACTAAAAAACTCCACTGTACCCAGCTCAGCTGGAATGATCTTTATATGTGAAAAAGTGAGCATTTACACTCTGATTCCTAGAATGTTGGTGTGGACCGCTGTCATTGAAAAGTTCCCTCAGGTGATTCTGATACGCTCGTATGTGAAGAAAGAGAAGAAACGAAGGGGAATGGAGGTAGTCGGGGGAGGGTATCAAAACATCACTGTCACTAAAAGGATATAAGATATATCCTAAATTATAAAATAACATGCCCAATTTAATTACCCTTAGGCAAGGGTTAAAATAGGTAAAACAGAATTCTTGGAATGGTGTGACAGATTTGAGGAGTAAGAACATGGGAAATCTCTGCTTATATCTTCTCCAAGATTTTAGTTTATACTAGTTTTATTGTACTCTCTCTTCGGGCTCTTGCAAGCATCATGGTGTAATTACATAACTGTCAATTTTCTGAGCTATGTCTCAGGTGGGGTTTTATGTTTTTCTCATTCTTTAGAGTGGGTGGCATGATGATTTTTTAACCCTCTTTAAAATATCTTAGATATTTTATATGCATCATTTTAGAGACTATGTCTGTAAACTATG
This sequence comes from Ailurus styani, assembly GCA_002007465.1. NCBI lineage: Eukaryota > Metazoa > Chordata > Mammalia > Carnivora > Ailuridae > Ailurus > Ailurus styani. The sequence continues at coordinate 1,258,239 of LNAC01000361.1, forward strand.
TAGCCTGGTTACTTTGGCTGTCTTGGTCAGTGGAAAATACCAGCATCAGCTTGCAAGAGAAAAGGAGGCCACGGGAGATTGGGCAGTAACCTTCTGGAAACATAAATAGTCTTCAGAATAGGCTGATAATGGACACATCTGGTGCTTGAAGCTGTGGCAAAGCAGGGACAAATTTGGATTAGTTAGCACCCTGTGGTGATTTGCAAGGTCATTAACAGGTGAGGTGAAGTCTCAGAATTAGAGAATTCTGGAGCTAGAAGGGATCTTCTAAATCAGTGGCTTTCCAGCTGTGTTGACTAAAACATGCAAAAAGAGATACATTTTGTGTCATGACCCAGTGTCTGCCTAGGTACATCTGAACCAAGAGTTTTATGTGGACACACACGCACACGCACATAATAATTCAAACACTTACCATGGTGAAGCACTTATTCTCTGTTTTATTCTTGAATCACTAAATTAATTTATGTTTCATGTGTGGTTGTGAACAGAAATTGGCAAGTACTATTATAGATCAGCTTGATCAGACTTTCATTTTACAGAAGAATTGGAGAGCCCTAGCAATCAAGTGAATTTCACAACCTGCATGGCTAGTTAGGCCTAGAACTCATGTCTTCTGATTCTTCTGGGGATGCTGGGGTTCTTGAGATGGATGTGTAATTAATAGTGCAGGGCATTACTTTTTAATATTTCTGTTGGACAGTGTATATGTTAGGCTGTATAAGGATTATATTTTAACTGTGTAATAGTTTTTAATATAAATCTATATTAAGATTCCATTGTTCATTTAATGATACAATCACTTTCACTATGCGTGCAAAGATTGAACAGGCAGAGGCTCAATAATGTGAAGAATGAAGTTGGAAGCTACTCCTGAGAGCTAGAATTTTGGGTTCCTTGTCCCTCAGTATACTCAGATTTCCTTGAATCTCAGTCAGTCTGCTCCACAGTGCATCCCCACCCTGCATGGTCTGAAGACGAATTAACTAGGAGATACCTTTTATGTGAAGAGCAAATGGCCTTCCCTCTGGAAAGGGATTTGAGCATTCTCAACTCCTAAATGGTCTCTTAGGAGTTAGTGCTCATCAGATAACCTCTCTAAGTGCTGCTCTGATATTCCCTCTGCCCTCAATGAGTCAACTGTCTAGCATGGGGCCTATATTTTGAATTCCCAATTAAGTGGTATTGAGTTTTCGTGAACTTATGTGGTCCCATTTTGACCTAGTGGCACACATTACAAAATCAGTGGTTGACCAAGTGCTCTGCAAAGTGCTGGCATCAGGCCATTCATATCAGCTACGTGGTGTGTGTATTAGAAAAGCAGAGTCCTGAGCCCTGCTACAGACCAACCAAACTAGATTCTTGGGCTGAGTCTGGGAATCCACATCTTAGACAAGCTTTTCTTCTATGTATACTGGCTGATATTGTGAGTTCCATGTGGGGAAGCATGATATCTCTTTTGCTCATCACTCCATTTATAGTAAGTGGCATATAGTAGACACTTAAGGATTATTTGTTAATGTTCTACCTCATACTTCATTATCTTCAATAATGGGGCAGCTGATCAACCAACACCTCAGAAAAGCTTAGTGAGACAGTGTGTGGGTTCTGGAGCCTGGCTTCCCCTACTATTTGCCAGTTCAATATTGGCAAGCTGTTTAACATTTATTAGCCTATATATTTTTATCTGATAAGGTGGTGATGACTCTACTACCTACCCATAATTGGTTATGAGGATTAAATGATTTAATACATAAAAAGTACTTAGAACAATACCAGACAGCTGTTCTAGTCCTTTATCTTATCAGATTGTTTTCACAGATGAGGACACTGACCCATAGCACAGATAGAAACAGTGGTCCCTTGGAAAACACATTCTTTCCTGATGCCTGAAATTTCTCATTACCAGGTAGAGCATAGCTTTGAATAGCCTTAAAACAGGCACATCTCTAGAAGAAGTTACATGTTATTGACTATTGAAAGTTATGATTTAGTTTTAATTAATTTTTTGTGGCAAGTCGATGATGGGATAAAAGACATAATGATATATAATATATATATTTTCCAATAGCACTTAATAGTTTATGTATAATAGGTGCTTAATAAATATTTGTCAAATTAATGATTGAATAGATGAATGGATGAACAAATGAATGAATAAAGAATGAATAGAAATGGAGGCCCCAAGAATAGACTGCTTTTCTAATACATGTGAGAGAAAGCATGTAAAAGTAGTTTTATTTTTTTAAACAAATGAGGAAATCTAGATTTGCTCAAATTAGTTGAAAAAAATGGAAGCTAGTAGAAAAGGAGATATTGTAGAAGATACAGGTGTACTTGAAAGAGTTGGATCTCAAAGGATGTGGGTAGGAGTGGGATAAGTTTCCCAACTGGAAGGGTTATCTATGCAAAGATATTTTTTTTCTGTGACCTTTTCCTTTCCTGTAAGAATAAAAATTGTCAGTGGGAGAAAGCAAAATCTTTTGTAAGTACATGTAAATCCTAGAGAAAAAAATGTATTGCTCCATTTTATTTATGTGTTTTGAGCTTAGAATGGCTTGAGTTAAACTGATTTATTCTCCTGCATGTGCTATTTGCAATTAAGGGCTATTCAGCATCAGCCGTCAACACCTGCTATTTGTCTTAGGTTTTTTTTTTTTTTTAACCTGGCACTCTTTTCAAAGGCTCTTATTTCTAAATTACATATTTCCTTTTAGAAGGGACACAGCCCTGTTCAGCAAAAGGAGATGCTACACAGCCTAAAAAGCCAAAGCTGGCTAGTGAATTTATGTTTTAGTTTTTAAATTTTGCACATGACAATGAAACATCGATGGAAAGGCTCCTGGTCTCTGCATTAGATAAGGACATGTGGCGCTGCCAAAACCCTAGCTCTTTGTCTGTTGTTGAAATTTGGAAATTTTGAAAGCACTTAATGCATTTGTTCGAGACCAGCCAAATTTAATCCATTTGACAAGGATAAGTTACAAATGACTTGTTTGATAGATCAACTGTGGGAGATGAAATGCAGATGAGGCTATGATGAGCACAGGGATAGCTCTTCTGTTCTTTGCAAGGGAAAGAAGTGGCCCAGCATGTTTTCAGTACACTTGCCAGGCCGATTCAGGATTCAATGAATGATGTTCATAGCAGAAAGGATCATCCTTGGTTGTCGTTTTTAATTCAGAAGGCATTGCTAGGATTCAAGTGTTGTTTGGTAGTGGGTGCTGGGATATGAGAAAAGAGATCTGCTGTTTCTCTGAAGTCCAAGGAATTAACTCAAAGTGCTTCAGAAGATGAGCTCCCCATGGCAAAGGGTGAGCAGAATTGGAAATGGCTACAGTGGCTCTATCTACTCCTTGTGGAGGTACTTCAAGGATGCCAGCTCCTGGGTCTACCACCTGGTTGAAATCCGGGCCACCTCCAAGGGCCAGCTGTTTAATCTACAAGGCATGGCTAATAATGGTATTTAACTTATGCAACTCCTGTGAGAACAGAATGAGGCAGTCCATGTATAGACCAAGGACAGTGCCTCAGAAGAACCCGTCTGTAAATGTTAGCTCTTGTTGTTCTTCCCTTTGATTATTAGAAGTAGAAAATATGAAAGTACAAACCATGCAATGGAAGGAAGCTCAAGAAATATTTTTAGCTCTAATTTTATTTCAGAAAAGCTGCCCTGCGCAATCTCCGAGATTAAAACCAAACAAGCAAGCAAACAGCAGCAGCAGCAGCAGCAACAACAATGGAGATTGAAAAGCTTAAAGGCTAGACAGACCACGGGCTGTCCAGCTGCCAGAGAGGCTCTCTAATAGTGGAGGACTTTGCCCACAGCAAGACGCTCTGTACTCATGGGATACATGTTTCGGGGACGGTGCCTGCCTCTGCCTAGCCCACTTTCACACTGTGATGCTATTTCCTGCACTTTGGAGCACTGAGGCACCTGCCACCTGGACAGGCGCTTAGACAATGTCTCTGAGACCAGACACTGCGACAAATGGGATTGGTGGGGGAAGGGTAGGCAGACCATTCTCTTGAGGATGAATTTTTGGTCAGTAAGATATTGTTTGATTCCGATTTGGAGCTGGCAGAAATATCTGGACTTGCCTCATGTGCAAAGCTGAGTAATATCACATTGCTGGTTGCCAATAAATAGGGGCTGGTGGGAGAAAAGGGGGGAGAAAGCTGTTACTCGGGTGCTGACAGTTCTGCCAGCCATTGAGGGAAGGAACGAGCTGGGTGTCAGCGGTTCTGCCTTCTAACCCTGAGGGCACGTACAACCCAGGTGATGTTGAGAAAGTCACAGTCTTTCTGGACTTCAGTTTCCTCACGTGTAAAATGAATGTTTCCTACCTCTAAGATGTCACCTCTAAGATTCCTTCACAGCCATCACTTATTGATTTGAAGAGAGGTCATCAGTGTGTGAGCACATGGGGAAGTAGAGTGGACCTCCGGAAAAGAAAGGGAAGGGGAGAATCGAAAAGGAAAGGCAGATATAGAGACAAGGAAGAGAAGAAGAAAGAAAGCAAAGGCAAGAGCAGACAAGACAATACAGAGGAGAGCAAGCAAAGGGTGGACAGAGATGTGATGATAAGCACTGAGCTCTTCTAACAATCAGTGAAGGAGTTGATCTGAGAAGAAAAGACTCTTGTGGCACAGATTCTTTCAGGTTTCGCAGAGCTCAGCTGGTCAGACTCTTGTTCTAGAGGAGAGGCCAAAGAGAAGAGAAATGCAGGTAGGATAATGGGAGGTTGCGTGTGGTGGGGGTGATGCCAAAGGAGAAGGAAAAGCGATCCAAAGGGACAAAGAGGCGTCCCTCTGCTGCATAGCTTGGTTCTTCTCCCAAGCCTTGGAGTCAGGAGCCCCTCTGTGCCAAGAATTCCCTACCACTGCTCTAGGCAACTCCTGCTGTAATTATACGGAGTGGGGGGAAAAATGGAGGTTCTTTTCTCCAGTATCTTTGTAAATGTAGTAAGTCTTCAGAAATTTCTTACAGTGGAGTTTGTTATTCCTGGAAGTCAACATCTAAGAATTATCATGATGTTCACACTTCAACTCCTGTTTGCCTAGGCTGCTTTTAACTCAGGATTCACAGGGAGAATAAGAAAGACAAATATTTTGAATTCCTTATTTTTGTCTGAATGTGTGTCATGATGGATAAATCTGTTAATTAATCGGACTTCAATGAGGCAGGATTTTATAATTCCAAAACTCTATGGAAAATCCCAAAGTCTCTACATTATACAATTATAAGAACTACAAAGAAATAAAAATGGTAACACATTGTCAGAAGGAACAAGACCAGTAATTTTGAGTTGACATTTATATAGCGTCAGAATTTGGGTTAGTAAAAATCTCATGTTGCTGTTAACAGCATTATTGCTTTGTTACAGTATTTCTGCTCGGCAGCCAAATGAAACATTGTGAAATCCGTAACTTCTAGAATCTTAAGGAGCTTCTAGCATTTTTCAGTTTTTATTTTCCTAATTTTTTTCTAATATATCCTGCTAACTTCATTTTCATTATTCTGTCAATGAAAGGTAGGAAACTTGTCCAGGTGGGTAGGAAGACTGACAATGAGAGCTACTATCCAGACATGGGTCAAGGTGCTTTCACATTTCTTAACAACTAGACCAGACAACTTGTGAGGCAAAGATTATCTACCAGAGGGGATTGTGAGTGAGTAGACCCCATGCTCTGCTGTCTCCAACTTCTTTACAAAGAAGTGTGCAAATTTCAGTGGTCACTGCTCCTGACACTGGTGGGGGACCTTAATTTTGAAGAAACTCAGAGCCTACTTATCAACTAGGAAGGGCACAGCTCTGTATCCATGCACGAAAGTTTTTCTCTTCTGGCCAAGTCTTAGAGTCTTTGCTCTGCCACTACTTCCATATCTGGGATTTCTTTATTACCGATCAAAACAAATTTCACTATGACGTACCATATGGTAAGAGCCCTTAAAGATATTTGTGAATTTCTGGTATGTTATGTTGGCTAGCTGGTAATATTTTAACTGCCTAGCTGACATATGTGATTACATTTATTAATTCAATAAAAACTCTTAATAAAAGTCAAAGGAATAATTCTATATTATAGTTCTTTCATCTAAAAGACAAAGACTTCAGACATGAATGATGAATCAATCATATACCCCATTATGAAGACAGAATCAGCTAGCAGGTATAAATCTATGTTTGTAGAAGTCACGTATTGCCAGAGTTCCCAGAAACAGGAATAGCAAAGCAGGAAATTGACAACTAGTCTCCAGTACACTTGAAGATTCCATAGCTACACCTACTGACAAATGATTCTGATAGAATGGATTATTGTCCACCAACTTCACTCTTACCCTGTAACAGGACTGTACATTTACAACCTTGGCGTTACCTCCCAGTAGAGTCGGTGGAGTGTATATCTCCACCCCACTGACTTTGGGTTTGGCGATGGGACTTTTTGGCTGATGAGATGTTAGCAGATGTTACAGGAACTGAGGTTCCAAGTATGTTTGCATAGCTAGGTGTGGCTCCTTGTCCTTCTGCCATCTAGATGAGAAGACCATGCCCTGGGAAGCCACTTGTCCCAGGATAAGAGACCTGTGGAGCAGACTTAAAGCTGAACCTGACCCACAACCTGAAACAGACCCATTCTGGTCAAGGTAAAGACCCACAAGGGAGAAATAAATGTCTGCTGTTTGCCATTGAGATTTCTGGGGTTGTGTATTAGACAGCATTTTTGTAGCAGAACTCTGGCAAATATATCTAGGACATTATTTTCCTTTTTGAACTCAGTTTTGTCTGAGGTTTATAAATAATAGTGGACACACATAAAGAGATTCACTGGTGAGGTTACCTCTGAAAAATCTCAATAAACATGAAGATTTTTGGAGATAGGATTTGTATGTCTTTTCAAAGTGTCCCTATGTTGAGATGAGCTTTATTTAGAGAAAAAGTAAGAGAGCTTATTTGAAGAATCTCTTCTTTGTCCTCACACACAAAATGTTTTAATGCTATATTCAGTACCAAGGTAGTGTCTGACATACTGATTTGGAAATACGGTCTGAGTTCTCTTACTGTCGATATCTGAGCATTAAAAATGCAGAAATGTGGAGTAACATTTTAAATCCTTTTTCAGGATGTAAAAAGGACAATTTGGAGGAGAGTCCAGTGCAATTTTTCATTCGAGAGAAACTTGTTGTTTTATGCCATGTCTGTGTCCCTCCAGCACACATTACTGCAAGTCTTTTTAGCAAAGGACATGGACACATTCTGACTGACAGTGGCAGGCAGGGCTCAACCCCAGTCCTGCGACAGCCCTGGCAAATGCAGGCAATATGTTAACTGTGCCCCCACTTCTACCAGCAGGTGGGGCTATAGAGTTAGCCACACTCCAGCAGGGTCCACCAGCCCTCTTTCAGAGCTGACAAATGACTGCCTTTCCATAAGTACCTTTCAGTTGGCACAACTCTGTTGGCCAAGTGATCAAACACTGTGGCTGAGCCTTTTGGTTTCCTTATGGGTTTTGTCTATCTACCATCACACTGGTCAGCTTAATTGGAACTCTGTCATCCTCTCTATCTTTTCAAATCCTCTTTTGCCCAGGAACTAGATTCTTCTCCATACCTACAAAGTGATACAGTCCACTCTATGTATGCATTTAACATCATAAATAGGACCCCATCCACCTGACACTTAGCTTTTTTCCCATACTTGTGCCTGTGCATATGCTGAGGTTCTCTACATTTCAAAATGGACCTTCTCATCCCTAAAGAGAGTCCTTTGGTCACACATTAGATATCCTCTACTGGATTACTGATTGCTACTACTGGATGTTAGTCCTTCACCAGGATTGGTTATTACCAGTACCATTCCAGTCTGTCTCCTTTCATTCTCTCATTTACCAACCAAAATTTCTGACATTCTTCTTGATGGACATTTATAAAACATAACCTTTGTTTCCTTGATCTACTTTTAATAGAAAATTCCCTCACGTATTATTTTGCTAGGGTTACTATAATGAAATAACACAGACTGAGTGACTTAAACAACAGAAATTTATTTTCTCACAATTCTGGAGGCTTAAAGTCCAAGGTCAAGGTGTCAGCATGGCTGGTTTCTTCTGAGGCGTCTCTTGTTGGTTTGCAGATGGCTGCCTTCTCACTGTGTCCTTACTTGTTTGTCCCTCTGTCTGTGTTGCCTGTGTCTTAATCCTCCATTCTTTTAAGGACATCATTCATACTGGACTAGAACCTACCCTAATGACTCTATTTTAACTTAATTGCCTCTTTAAAGTTTCTATCTCCGAATACAGTCACATTCTGTGGTACTGGGGGTTAGGGCTTCAATATATGAATTTTAAAGAGATACAATGCAGTTCACACACCTCATTTTTCTAAATAAAAATAATGTTTATTTTTTTGGTATTTCATTAAATCAGATTCATTTTGAAACATTTTATTTCAACTTTGAATAATGGTTTTGTGACATGTAGTTTAATCTTTGATAATTTAATCTTTGATTATTGTAAGAGAGGGACCCTAATTGTCTGAGTTTTCAATGATGGATGTAGGCTCCTGCTTATTTATTTTGCAGAATTTGCAGAATTGTTGCAAAAATACCTAGGAAGTAGTGATTTAAATTATATTTGGTATTCATTGCTCCTTAATTCAGAAATGGATGGAGAAGGAAGATCGTGATGATAAAAGATGTGTTATGGAGATAGAGTCTCTTGGTAACAGCGTTACTTAAAAGGGAATCAGTCAAAGCTTCGCCAATCTCTTCAAGCCTCTGATTCATCTCTAGGCTGTGAGTGTGAGTTTTCAGGCCATGAATTCTCTCCATCTCCTGTGCTCTCATCTATAAACTCTATTCCTCTACATCTATTCCTCCACATTTGCTTGGAACCCCAGTCTTTCACACTCCCTTATGTGCCTTGCTTTGTTATCATCTCATTTCCAAATTTGCAGGCTCTTTCTCTTCTTGAGCAACTTTCCACCCATTTTCATACATGATGAAGTCTTGCTCATATATCAGTTTTGCTTCATAAGAATCCACTCAGAACTCAGTGACTTAGCACAATACCATTTATTTGGCTTCTACGTCTGTAGGTGGATGATCTAGGTTGGGCTTGTTGAGCAGTTCCCAAGTCTCAGATCTGCTCACTCAAAAAAGACTGGTGAGGGACTGGGGAAAAGGTATCTTCATCCCTTATGCCTCACCTTTGGTGTCTAGGCTCCATCCTTCCACAGTTCCACAGACTCTGATCTTACTGGGAATCCAATGACCTACTTAATTTCCTAAACCAATGGAGGATTTTCACATCTAGCTTACTTAAGTGTATTTCAACTTTGGTACTAATGTGGCCACTATCTTCATGAAATATTTTTTCCATTGGCTTCCAAGAGTTCTTTATGTCCCTATTTTTTATATTTTTTATCTCTTCTCACTTATTCCACTCTTCCCATCCCTTAAACAGTAGTGCTTCCCAGAGTTCCATACACAGAACGTTTCTCATTCTATCCTGTCTCCCCAAGCAATGTGTTCATCTCATGGTGTCAGTTGCAAGCTCTACTGTCTGAAGCAGAGAGCTTGAGAGTATGAGGTAGAGTAGAATTTTCATTGTGAGAACTGGTTGGAAAATATACCTTTCCTAAGACATTTTACAGAACCGTAATTAAGGCAAGGCAGGGCAGATAAACTGGAGGAATGAGTACAGAGGGGTCACCTAGTGAAAGAGGAAGATCAAAGCCAGATCCTGAACATAGGAGAATACAGCCCGAGATCAGAGAGGTCGACATAGGTTAGAAGTGAGACAAGAGGCAATCAGGGAAGTAGGACAAGGTGGAGGGTGTAGAATGTATGTGAATGGTAGGGACAGTCACTGTTCTCGATGGCCTGTGTTGACAGAATCATTCTATATTGCACGGAGGACAAGTTTTATTTAAAAGGTCAGAAAGGCATTTATTCAAAAGGTATTTATCAGGCAGTTGCTATATCCTATGCTCTACTGTAGGCACTTGGGATATGTCAGTAAAAGAAAGAGGAAAAGATTCTGTACTATCATAAAGTTTATACTGGGCATGGGAGGTGGGAAGAGACCACAAACAACATAACAAATAGGGAAACTGTCTTAAAGGATGATACCTACTACATGAAAAGTAGTGTGGAAAAAGGTACTAAGGGGAATCAAGAGTGCAGGAGCATGCAAAAATGTAAAGGAAGATCAGGATGGGCTTATTGAAAGACAATATTGTAACAAAGAATCACACGAGCTACATGGATATCTTGGAGAGGAGCGCTGCAGCAGAGAGAAGGGCCACCCCAAATGTCTTAGGCTTAAAACCTTAAGAAGATGGAAAATAAGACTGCAGATGGCATCACAGGGCCCAGACCTTAAGAGCAGAGCAGAAATTCCTCTGAGGTTCCTATGCATGCCTGGAGGGTACAAGGCAAGCTGGCAGTGGGCTCTTGGCCAGGAGAGAGCTTGAGGTTGAAAAGAGACCATAGGGGTACACACTTACCAATCAGAGGCCGTGCCAAGGCCAGTGGCTGAGTTGCAGAGGGGACAGTCTGGCTGTTGTGGCTGGAGGTGAGGGCAGCTAACCCTCCATGTGGTGCAATGAGGGCAAAGGCCAGCACCCAGTCCCCAGCCTCTTTTGCAGAGTGTGAGCCCTTAGAAATCAAAAATTACCTTAGGAAACAAGGGAATAAAAAGAGAACCTTGAATTTAACAGAGTACTTGCCCCAGGAGACTGAATTTTAAATTAAAGGGAAAGCGAGTTCTCTCAAATTGGAAACATTATAGCTTGTTTCTTTGCGGTTTTTTTTTTTTTTATTCTTGAACAAAAACTGTAACTTGAAAGCTAACTTAAATTGAGTATTATTTTTAGACACATGAGAAATATTACACTTGCCATGTGCATGGTTTATAGATGAAGAGAAACCAAGAGTTAGTTGAAAAAGTTATTTCAATTTTTAATCATTGAAGGTTATATATCAGCTTGTTGACAGTATAATATTCATTCATCCATCTGCTATTTATCAAATATTTATTGGGTACCTCCCACATATAAACACTGTCTTAGATTACAAGCAAATTATGCAGCTTTGCAAGACACTAACCCTGTCCTTAAGGGCCTGACAATGTGTAACATGAAAATTTTTGTTATTGGAAACATATTAAGTGGTCTTTGAAAATTTGCTTCCAGAGGCACATAGACTTGAAGGTGAGAAAAAAATTTTTTTTAGCAATTTGCCAAAAAATGAGTGCAAAGTATGGAGAGTTCCCGTAAACTCCCTTACCTACCCCCTAAATTTCTCCTGTTATTAACATCTTGCTTTCATGTGGTGTGTGGTATATTTGTTACAATTGGTGAGCCAATATTGATACATTTTTATGAATTAAAGTCATTGGAGTTCAGTCTGTGCGTTATACATTCTATGGGGTTTGACAAATGTGTAATGACAGGTGTCCACCATTATAGAATCACAGAGTCTTTTCCCTGTCCTGAGAGTCCTCTGTCTCTTCATCCCTCCCTCTTTTTTTTTTTTTAAAGATTTATTTATTCATTTGACACAGAGAGAGATTACAAGTAGGCAGAGAGGCAGGCAGAGAGAGAGGAGGAAGCAGGCTCCCTGCTGAGCAGAGAGCCCGATGCGGGCCTCGATCCCAGGACCCTGGGATCATGACCTGAGCCGAAGGCAGCGGCTTTAACCCACTGAGCCACCCAGGCGCCCTCATCCCTCCCTCTTGCCGACCCCTGGCAACCACTGATCTGTTTACTGTCTCCATAGCTTTGCCTTTCCTACATTGTCATGTAGTTGGAATCATATGGCATATAGCCTTTTCAGATTGACTTCTTCCACTTTGTAACAGACATTTAAGGTTCCTCCTGTCTTTTTGTGGTTCATCAGCTCATATATTCTATTCTAGGGATGTATCAGAGTTTATCATTTCACCTATGGAAGGACATCTTGGTTGCTTTGACAGTTATTTTTTGTTTAGTCTTCTATGGTTGAATTTTTTTTCCTACTTAAATTTGGTCCTTTTATGTTTTAAATGGAAAAGCACTGATATAATGTTGTAGTAGAACTTGTTTGATTACAAGGGACAGAAATTCAAATTGTATCAATTTAAGCAAATAGCTTGGTTTACCCAAAGGTGCTGTAATACATGGAGCCTGAAGACAGGAACAAGGCCGAGCATGGGGAACTAGTGGAACTTCCCTGAGGACATCTCATTTTGGTTGTAAAATGTGTATGCATATGTGTATCTATCAGTTGATCTATGTATGCATGCATATGTATGTAAGCCCACATACATATGTCACAAATTCTTTTCAGATTGGTTTTTAATAATCTACAACTTTAACCAACAAAAAGAAACTAGTTTGATTTTCTCTTTTGGTACCAAAGACAGATTCCTTTGAAAACCCCCTTTGATCCAGCCCTGGTTCCCTGCTCTGGATCAATCCATCATGCCATTTGAAGCAAGGTCAATAAAAGACCACTGTTTCTGCAGTGACCAAGTAGAAGCTTTAATTGGGATGGGATGGATGGTATATGGTATGTGGTCAGAAGAAAATAGTGCATCTAAAACAACTATGAAGTTTAAAATAAAGCAGAATCTGTATTTTAAATGCAATTTGATTTGAACTATACAAAAATGTCTCTGAATATAGAGAAAAGAACAAAGATAAAAATAGCAAAACATATTAGTGATTACATTTTATTCTTTTCTAGGTTTTACAAAATTCTTTTGTTGTTTATTTTCCTCATGAAGTGATCTATTAAAAATTAGATCCATATCCAGGTGTCAGAATAGTATCTACTACAGAAAAAAACTTTGCTTTGTGTGCTTTTAAAATCAATAATTCAGAATTCATGTTAGTTCTTTCTTTAGTTTGATGTTGGAAAAAGAGGGGTTAAATAAGACTTAACCAATATTCTTTTTTTTTTTTTTTTTTTTTAAAGATTTATTTATTTATTTGACACAGAGAGAGATTACAAGTAGACAGAGAGACAGGCAGAGAGAGAGGAGGAAGCAGGCTCTCTGCCGAGCAGAGAGTCCGATGTGGGCCTCGATCCCAGGACCCTGAGATCATGACCTGGGCCGAAGGCAGAGGCTTTAACCCACTGAGCCACCCAGGCGCCCACCAATATTCTTTAGACAAATTATACTCCCTCCATTGTAAGTCCCTGTCTTGGTTTTCCTCACTTAGTTTATGAACTTGTTATTATGGTCATTTTGGAGTGAATGAAACACAACAAAGATAATTTATGTTGCATCTTAAGTCATTACTAGCATTCATCAGCTGATTAATTTAGCTGTATGTCTGGAAGTTATCAATGAAAAAGAGCATAAATATGTTGTGGTTTGTGTTTCAATACAGAAGGGTAGAAGTATTATTAAACAGGCAGAAATGACATGACAACAGTCATTTATTGTCCGTTTATCATTATCTATTAACTCAGCCAGTGTTTACAAGTTTTTACTATAAACTCTGAATCTTTTATTAGTTTGAACTCCCTGAGGTATGCCTCCTGTCTTTTGTTGTTTCTCTCTTTATATCCTTAGTATATAATGCTACACGTACCTTAGAGTAAGGACACAGTAAACGTGTATTGATTTGAACTGAACTGGGTTGACTGATGCAGGCGAATAAAGGATGATTAAAAGGTCTCTGTGCTCATGGACTTCTGCCTAGCGGGGGAGACATGACAGCAACATAGTCTCTTTAATTGAGGAACTATTATATGCTAAATACTTTCACATAAAGCATCTTTAGACCTGACAACAACTCCGTGTGTGTGTGTGTGTGTGTGTGTGTGAAAATTCTAAATGCCTTGTCCAGTGATATCTAGCTAATAATAAGTTTTACAGCAGATTCAAAACCACATTCAAAGAATTTTGTGTTTAAATTCATTACTCATATGGTGAGCTTGGTTGGCTTGTTTATGTTTTCCATTTAAAGCAGTTCTTCTTCCTTTGTGTACAGTCAGAAAAATAATGCTATTGATTTTCAATAAGGCACTTGAATTGTTTTTCCAGTGGGATTATGGGACTCATTAAAATGTTCATGCTGTCTCATTTGTGACTAACAGCAGACATTTCAATATCAGGGCCAAGGTTCCTTAATTAGCAACCTCTTTCTCTGTGTGACACTAAATGGCTCTATGGGGGTGGGGCCAGCCACCTTGGCATCATTAATGTCGTGTGTTCGTCATCTGAGCTCTAGTACACCATAAACTCATTATTCCCTACAGCATCTCTTTGATTTGTATAACCATCAGCTTCCAGATTCTAGTACTCCTTCCTACTAGTAATTAGACTCTGGAAACACAAATGCCAAAAAAATACATTTTTGATATTCTTAAATTAAATATTAAAGCTATATGTTTTGTATTTTTATACCCACATCCCTGTAAAAGTATATGAAGTCAGAAAAACAATAACATTTTTAGAAATGTGATCTTACAGTTGAGAAGAAGGGCTTTCTTAGACAAGAAGGGCTTTGGATCAATTCACTCTCCAGGCAGCAAACCTGAGGCATCTGTGACTAGACTGCATAGGATCTTTACAATTCTCTTTTGTCAAAATACCTCCTTATCACTCAGCAACGTGAGGACTACCAGGACCTGCTATACCAAGTAATCATTCCCTTTGTTTCCTGCAATCACCACTATTCACTGCCACACTCTTTAGCAATGACAGATTTTTCTTAATAGAGAAGTCTAAAGCAAAATTTATCTCCAAACTATTGCCCAGAGCATGTTCAAAACCAAGAGCTCAAATGAGGTGGTGTATGGTAAGAGAGGAGAATGGGTTCAGCATCTTGGAAAATAATGTCTTTAGACATCAACCATCGTCCCTTATTTGGCTTTGACACAAAGCACTGCTAAGTCTGCTAAATCAAAGTCATGTTTCTTGAATCCAGCATTTAATCCATCACATCACCAGATTAAGAATAATTTCATTCTAAAAAAAATAAAGTTTACTTTTCATTTTAATTTTTATTTGCTTTGGTTAATGGTTTTGAAATATTGTCTCCTTAACCTGACAGAGGCATTGCAATCTTACTGTAATCATCAAATGGTAGCGTGAAAGTTCAAGTGCTAGGATAAAGGAGATTTCAAATTTTAAATTTGAGATTTTTATTATAATTAGTATGCCTATCTTAATATTTGAGATAACTTAAATATTCTTCTAATAGAGAACAGAAAAATGATTATAAGATAAAGGTTTTCTTTTTCTAACCTAAACGAATGGAAAAGAAGTTAAAGAAATAGCTTCTAAAAATAGACGAGGAATAAACTGAGGAAGTTTCATAAAAGAAAACAATAACCCACTAAATACTCAGCTTCCCTTATAGTCATGTTTGTATTATTCCAGTCTTTAAAATGAAAAGTAAATATGCAAAAGGTTTGAAAAGACTAAAAATATACTTTCCATGTGTGAAAACAACTGATGTTCATTTTAAAGCAATCATTCTTGAATATATCCTCATATGACATTCATTTATAAGAAGGAATCTATTTTGATCTCTTTGGGGGATTTTTAAACCAAGACATTACAGTCTTTATTTCATCTCTGCCTCTTGCTAATGCTTTGCCTGTGTCCTTGATCATGGTTTCCCATCCCTCCCCCTTTTACTATGACTGTCCTTCAGACCCCCTTTCTAAGTGTCCTTGGCACCAGGGTTAAGATATTCTATAGACCAGTCTGAAAATTTCTCATGACATCGACTCAATAAATAACATTTCTCTAGATGGTAGGATACTGCCACCCTAAAGAGGGCAAGACATCAATGGCTCAATAAATACTTGACTCAGTTACTGTTCCCTTCCCTAAATATGGACACGCATTCCATGCATTCACCGCCCTCTACCTCTAATACGAAAGCCAAACAGCATTGGGCAAGTGTCTACTTATTTTCTTGGATAGTCCTGCTAATTGTAGTAAGTCAGTATTTTGCTATACATCCTCTGAGTGGAGGGAAACAAAAATATTTTTCAAATGAAGCCCCAGTTCACAAATTTGTAATCCAAAGTACAGATATATTCTCTGTTCATTCCTTCATTCAACAATCAGACAGGATGTTCCAGGCACAAGTGCTGGGATCATACAGACAATTAAGGAATAAGAGATGGTTTCTTTCCTCTCAGAGCCATTACTTTAGGGAAAAGTCAGACTTGATCATGGAATGAAAGGGTATTTATCACAGCCATTTAATGCACAAGGATTAAACACATCAAATCACTTACAGCATTTGTCATGGACAGAATGTTTGGAACCTCTCCTCCCCCAAATTTCATATTTTGAAGCCTAAGTTCAAAATGTGGTGGTATTTGGAGGTGGGACCTTTGGGAGATAACTAAGGATGGTGAAGCCCTCATGGATGCACTTAGTGCCCTTACAAGAAGAGACAGGACAGAGACAGTCTCTCTTTTGCTCAGCCATGTGAGACTACAATGAGAAAATGGCCACCCACAAACCAGAAAGAGGGCTCTCCCCAGACACCAGATCTGCTGTTGTCTTGATCTTGGACTTTCTGTCCTCCAGAGTTGTGAGAAATAAATTTCTATTAGTTAAGCCACCCGGTATATTGGTATTCTTGACATCACAGCCCTAACTGACTAAGGTAGCCTTCCCTGCTAGGATTCTTTTGGGCTGTAATTCCTTTACGCATGGCTGTTTCTTGGGTCTTTGATTAATAAATGCACAGGAAAAAAAAGACCCCAAAAGAATAAATAGTGAGGAGGAATTTCTGGAAAGCACACACTGTCAGAAGATCCTTCATTATCTGAATCATTCACTTATTTATTCAAAAATATATTTATTAAACACTATGTATCAGATACTGTATTGGATTTGCAGAGTGATGACCTATGTAGAGATGGTAATTCACATGGGAAATTCAAGCAAAAAAAAATCCCCCAGTAAAAATCCAAATAGGATGCAAAATATTATATAAAAGCCTCAAGTTGTGATAAAAATCCAAATATGGGGCTTATATATTAGACTGTAAGCAAAATGAAGGAAGAGATTTCTGTCTATTTTGTTCACTAGGTGTATCCACAGGAGCAAAAACAGCATTTGGCACACAGAAACTGCAACAATAAAATATGGGTTGAATACATTTGTCAAGAACAGGAGGTGGCTGTCTTAATGGGATACTCAGAGAAGGGGTATGGGTCAGTTTCCTACTGCTGCTACAGATGACCACAAATGCAGTGGCTTAAATTAAAACAACACAAACTTACTCTTACTCTTACTCTTACGGTTCAGTTGTTCAGAAGTACAAAATGAGTCTCACTCAGCTAAAATCAGAGTGTCAGCAGGGCTGCATTCTTTTGGAGGCTTTAGGAGGAAATCTCTTGTTCTTTTTTACCTCTAGGCTATCACATTCCCTGGCTCGTGGTCCTTTTCTTCCATCTTTAAGGATGCCGAGTCCTTCCTATATTGCCATCTCTCTTGCTCTCTCCTCCATAGTCATATCTTCCTCTCCCACTTTTAAAAACTCTTGTATAGGAACACCTGGGTGGCTCAGTCAGTTAAGCATCTGCTTCAGCTCAGGTCATGATTCCAGGGTCCTGGGATTGAGTCCCACAACCAGGCTCCTTGCTCAGCGGGGAGACTGCTTCTCTGTCTGCCTGCCGCTCTCCCTGCTTGTGCTCACTCTCTCTCTCCGACAAATAAATAAAATCTTAAAAAAAAAAACCCAAAACAAAAGTAAGCCCTCTTGTGATTATATTGAGAACACCAGGGTAATTTAAGACAGTGTCTTAATCTTTTTATTATTGAAGTACAGTTGCAATACAATATTATTTTCAGGTGTATAACACAGTGATTCGATAGTTCTTAGACATTATGCAGTGTTTGCCATGGTGAGTGTACTTACCATATGTTACCATGTGGTGTTTTATAATGTTATTGACTATATTCCCTATGCTGTACTTTTTGTCTCTGTGACTTATTTATTTTATAACTGGAAATTTGTACCTCTTAATCCCCTTCACCTCTTTTGCTCCCCATCTCCCTCACCACTAGTCTGTTCTTTGTATTTGAGTCTGTTTTTGTTTTAGTTTGTTCTGTTTTTTAGATTCCAGATAAAGTGAAAACATATGGTATTATCCTTTCTCTGTGTGACTTATTTAACCAGGATAATACCCTCTAGGTCCATCCATGTTGCTACAAATGGCAAGATTTCATTCTTTTTCATGGCCAAGTAATATTCCACATATATTTCATTATATATATTTCATTATCTATCTATTTATATATCATGTCTTCTTTATCCATTCGTCTATCAATGGGCACTCATGTTGCTTCCATATCATAGCTATTGTAAATAGTGCTGCAATAAACATAGGGGTGTATGTATCATTTCAAACTAGTGTTTTTGTTTCCTTCAGGAAAATGCCCAGAAGTGGAATGACTGGATCAAAGGGTAGTTCTATTTTTTACTTTTTGAGGAACCTCCATACTGTTTTCCAGAAGCGCTGCACCAATTTACATTCTCACCAATAGTGCATGAAGGTCCCCTATTCTTCTCATCCTCACCAACAGTTGGTATTTCTTATGATGTGAGGTGATATCTCATTATGGCTTTGATTTAAATTTCCCTGATGGATAATATCTTTATTGTAAGTCAGTTAAGTTAACAACCTTGATCTATCTGCAGTCATAATTCTTCTTCAGCATGTAACCTCACATATTCCCAGGTCCCAGGGATTAGACTGTAGATATTTTTTAGGGGTCATTATTCTGCATACCACAGTTTTCTCTGAGTGGTGACGTTGAGGAGCTAAGATCTGAAAGATGGAAGGAGCCAGTCATGCAAGGGCTTTGTGTGTATGTGTGTGTGTGCACATGGATGGTGTGTGCACGTGCACATGGATGGTGTGTGCACACATGTGTGCCCGTAAGCTAGTAGGGAGGCTGTGGTCAGAGGTGGAAAGGGGGGAGAGTCTGTGGGACAGTTTGGATATTATTCTAAGTATACTTTGGAGCTATTGGTTTTAAGCAAAAGAGTTATTTGATTTATATGTTAAGAGGGTCACTCCCAGAAGTTGTAAGTAAGAAAAAGGTTGGATCCAATCAAAAACAGCATGTATAGATTTTTTGATTTCAGGAAGTCAGAGTGTGATGGTTGGGATTATGAGGGAGGAGAGCTTGAAGCAGGTTATGTATTTGGGGGGCTGAGGAATCTGTGGGGGCAGCCTGGGGCTCATTCCCTCTGGTCAGTTGCAGATGTGGTCAGGAGAGAAGAAGGGTTGGAGACACTTGAGTGGTAGGATTGTAGGGGCCTGAGCAGAGGGCGGTTGTTTTCTCTATGAACGCGTGTTTCCCATGTGAGTCTTTTCCAGATTTTTTGGACAAGGCAAGGAAGTTTTTATAATAAGATCTGGTTCTGTGTCTGCTTTTGGCTTCTAGATGTCATTTGGATTCTAGATTTATCTAGAAGACAAAAGAGAAATAGGGTCCTGAGACTGAAGAAGATTCCAGGATCTGAGAAGCTGGATAAAGTTGTGGCCACCTAGAGGTAGCCAGATTGGGCAAGTCTCTTTCTCAAAGTCTTATGGACTGGGAGAGTTTAAATGAGAAATTTGACCTAGAAAATTTTATTTTAAGGACTATTAACACAGAAAGAAGGAAATGCATTTTATTTTGTTAATATCCACAAAATCCTGGCCCAATGTGAAAGGTAGGGAGGAACATCTCATTGTTCTTCATTATAGGAATAAATTACAGGTGGCAATCTTAGGGGATTGGGAGCAGTATCTCTGGTATGTTCTGAGGTGCCCAGTGCAGCCCCAGGTCCATGGGGATCAACTCAGTCAATGCTAAATTTCTGGATGGCACATATATTTGTTTCATAAATTGTAATCATCATCATCTTCATTTTGTATTATTTATGAAAATGCCTTCCGGTGAGGCAGTTTATCAGAGAAGGGTCACATATGGTGTTCTGTGCTGGCTTAAGATATTAAGGGATTTACTGTGGAGACTGAGGATAGACTGATGCTGCCTCTGCTATTAAGACATCTGAACCTGTTTGCCATGCCCAGGGTGGCCAGGAACGGGTGGCTTGGCAGAATCTCAGCCATAAACAGATGCTCATTTGGATACTAATGAAAATTTCCGCACAATGTGCCACTTTTTTTTTCTTTCCTCTTTTGTTTTGGTTACATAGTTTGAGAAGTTATTTGTTACATATCCTCCAAGTGCATCCCTTCATAATGGATTACAAGTATTTAAAAAGAATTTACTGCTCCAAGAGGAATGCATTGTTTCGTATATGGCAAAAAGGGGAGCGGAGAATAAGGAAGTCTCCTGCAAGAGATTCCACCTGGGATTATTAAAAAGAACACCAGTCTCCACATGGGGACATTTCAGGCATTTGGTGGTAAGAGGTTCAAATGACACGTCAGTCTGGGAACCTGTCACTCTACCCACGCTCTGTAGTTCTCTACCTTCAAGTGCCACCAAGAGGATTTGGCTTTCTGTGCCAGAGGAATTACAGGGTCTGTTGTCCTGGTGTCCTCCCAGCTTCTCTCCAGTCAGTCATCGTTCTTGGAGGAAGCCCAGCTGCAGAGAGAGAAATCACAGGCTTGTCAGAAGGAACCAGCCATGGGCAGCAGCAGGAGATACACACAGCAGAATGGGTAGGAATTGCCCTGGGAGAAATCTCGAGAGCATTTATGTAGCACACAGTTGGGATCTGCAGGTGGAGGGGAGAGAGTTTCAGAACAACCGCCTGGGTCTGTGGGGGATCCGAGCAGGCAGGCGGAGAGGGAAGAACCCAATACGCCTTTGTTTGCTTGGCTCAGCTGACAGGGAGCTGGGATTGGCAATCGATGAGGACCTATTTTCCTTTTTCACTCTCCTTGATCCACTTCACTTTCTTTTGAGATTTTTCTGTAATCCTTGTTTTAAAATAAGCAGGAGTTCCTGTCACAGTTGTGCTTCCAGGCAGAGGTAGGAAGAGGCTATTCACTGTGGATAAAAATAATGAACTTCATTGGGATTTTCATATAATGCAGGAAATAAAGAAATAATAGAAGGTTGGTGGTGACTGCCAGGGAGAAAATCCTGCTTAGAAAGGTTTATGGGGCAGTAAAGACCTCAAAATGAGCATTTTAGTCATTGGGCCATTTTGAATTCTAGCCCAAGTAACCTTAGAACTCTTTCCAACCTTGCTCCAAGGCATCTGATGGAATTCTTTCATTTTTTAAGCCAACAAATATTTGAGTTTCAGGCTCTGTATTTTGGTGCTACGTGTATAATCAGCATGATATACCTGGGCCCACCCCTTACAGATGGCATTTCTTAGCCCAGGTTTGAGGGGAGGGTTAAGTCTGAACTTTATCCTAGGAAGAAGAGTTTCATCATGTCAACTTTGGGGATATATAGTTTTTTTGGTTCCAGGTAAGGAAGCATTCATAGTATCAAAATTATCATTAGAACTAGAAGTAGCGGCGCCTGGGTGGCTCAATCATTAAGCGTCTGCCTTCGGCTCAGGTCATGATCCCAGGGTTCTGGGATCAAGTCCCGCATCGGCTCCCTGCTCAGCGGGAGGCCTGCCTCCCCTTCTCCCACTCCCCCTCCTTGTGTTCCATCTCTCCCTGTCAAATAAATAAATAAAATCTTAAAAAAAACTAGAAGTACCCTTCATTCAGTGCAAACTCCCAAGGGATATTAAATGAACATCCATGATTAGAGTCAGTTTCAGAAGTTTGTAGATTATGACACAAGATATATGTGTGTGTGTGTGTGTGTGTGTGTGTGTAAGAGTACTATGAAATAATCGTATACTGGTGAATTTTTCATCTGAGAGTTGTTTGATTTAAGCACTTAAATCAAAGTTGATTCAAAGCACTTTAAGAGTGTACTTTTTTCACAGAGAAATCTCTTTAGTTAGCATTTTATTGATAAAACAATAAAAATTTCCTTTAAATATGTTAGAATACATTAAAGAAACACAAAATGATAAATGAGAATATTGGCAAGATATAAGATGATAAAAATGTATATAAATGTTAATGGAAAATTGTATTTGCATTATTATTATAGGGATATTTAATTATATAGTCATTCATTTATTCATTAACTCTGAGTGAATTCTTACTATTTACTAGGTAATGGGAGTATTCTAATGAAGGACATGATCCTTGCCCACGAGAAGCTCACACACTTTTTGGAGTCAGATTTTCAAGGGAACAATTGTGTAATATATTATGAAAATGTCATGGTAGAGGGTTATAGACTCTGCAAAGAGAGGGTCTGGGCCTTAATTGAAAAAGTCAGGAAGGCTTTGCAGAAGAGGTAAAGATAGATTTAATATATTATGAGTGAATAGAGATTTTGCTTGCTAAAGAGTCAAGGCCAAAGTCACAGATTCTGCAAAGAGTATAGAATGTTGCAGAATCAAGAACAACACACCAAGTAGGGAGCAGAGTACCCAGAGAGGGTGGTGGTCAGTGAGTCGGGATAGAGTGATAGAGGTGACACTAAGGGGCTTTATGCAATATGCCAGAGTTTTGATTTGATCCTGAAGAAAAAAATAAGCAAGGAAATAAGGAAATCCAGTTTTCAAGTCAAAAATGATCTTTCTGAAGGCAGAGGTAATAAATAAATAGGAAGGGTTTGAGGAATGTGAATTAGTTTCCTAAGACTGTTAAAACAGATGGCCACAAAATTAGTAATTTAAAACAATACAATTTTATTGCCTTACAGTTCTGGAGGTCAGAAGCCCTAAAGTCAGAGTGTTGACAGGATTGTGTTCCTTCTGGAGGCTCTAGGAGAGAACTGGTTTCCATGCCTTTCCCAGCTTCTAGAGGTGGCCTGCATTCCTCTACTCATGGCCCTTTCTCCATCTTCAAATTCAACAGTATAGTACCTTCAGATGCCTTGCTTTCTTTCTGACCATCATGTCTTCTTTTTATAAGGACACTTGTGATCATATTGGGCACCCCTGGATAATCCAGGATAATCTCCCCATCTGAAGACACTTCATTTAATCTCATCTGCAAAGTGCCCTTTATCATTTCAGGTAACACATTCACAGGTGTAGGACGTGGATAGCTTTAGGAGGGCATTATTATGTCTACCATGGGTGGGGAAAAACTGAAATAGGGTTATCCTTTAGGACACAGTTTCTCTAATCCAGATTGACGATGATGAGGACATAAATGAGGTCATGAACAAGCACTGTCACTGTTATTTACCCAAGAGAGGTAAAAACACATGTCCACAAAAAGACTTGTACAAAAATGCCCATAGCACTGGTGTACCATAGCTTCAAAATATAGTCTAAATACTCAACAACAGGAGATTAGATAAAGTGTGGTATATTCATACAATGGGACACTATTTAGCAATATAAAGGAACAGATTTCTAGTATTAGCAGAATAGATGAACTTCAAAACATTATGCCAAATGAGAGAAATCAGGCAAAAAGAAATAAACACCCTATAGTTCCATTTGTGAGAAGCTCCAGAATAGGTTAAGCTAATCTGTGGTGAGGATGATCACAACAGTGGTCGCCTCAAGAATGAGGCCGAGGGTGAGATTACCTGGAAAGGGACATGAAGGAATGATGGAAATATTCTGCATTTTAGTTTGGGTGGAGATTACTCGGGGGTTTACATATATCAAAACTCATCAAGCTTTATACTTAGGATCTGATCATCTTATTGTTTATGAATTATACATCAGTTGAAATAAAGTGTATTAAAAGATAAGGTCGTAGCAGTGGGGATAAAAAGGAGAAAGATCAAGAGCTATTTTGAAACTAAAATTGACAATAGTTTGTAAGCCACTGAATGCCAGTGAGAGAAGAAGGAAAAAGAGAAATGAACAGGGAAATAAATTTCCAAGTAGCATTAAGAAAATCAAATAGGTGTTCAGACATAGATTTCTGTTTTATCAAAACAATGAAAATAAGACACAGAATATTGACTAATGACTTACAAAAGAGTGAATAAAAAGCATTTAAGAATTCATTTCTTGTTCTGCCCCTTTTGCTTTACTTCAGAGGACTAAATGTGAGTTATTGACCTCAGAGGAGAGCAGTGACTGAGTTTGGATCTCTGGTGTGAAAAATAGGGGTGATAGGATTCAGGCTTATTTGCTAAGTGGAAAAAAAATATGTATAATTAACACTAACTTTGCTGTATTCCAGGACTAGTCTTTGAGGAAAATATATTCAGCAATTAGTGTTGTTTATTTGGAACATGAACAAGATTTTTCTTAAACTTTCCAGACCTTTTGCCTGCTGTGAACATTAACATGGTCATCAATACATTCAAACTGATTTAAAGAATAAATTCAGTTAAGCTGCAGATGATTTTTAAAAGATGCTGTTATACTCAGTACCATCATTCTATAAATAGGATGCTTTAGAGAATCTGAAAAATTATTTTTGGAGTTTAATGTGAACAGACATCATCTGAATCTCTGTTACAACAATCCCATTGGTTGGCTAACTGCTAGGTTCTTCCTCTGGGCTTCCCACCCCCACTTTCCTTACCTCTCTCCTCTCCTATCCTCTAGACTCCTTTCTCCCACTAACTTAGTAGGTAATACCCAGTTCCACATACCACCTATATGCTGATAACTCCCCAATTTCTATCTATAGTCCAGATCCCTCAAGCAAGCGTCACACTTACATATCCCATATAACCCAGAGGCTGTAGCAATTTCAGGATCTGCAGGTTCAAGAAACTCTGACAGGATCTATTGTCTATAGACCAACACATTGTTCTACATATTTCTGTCTGGAAATGGCTCGAACCTCTGGTTATATAATATACTCCTATTTCTCCCCTTCTTTTTTTTCATGACTTTTCCAAAGTTTCCTTTGGAAAGCTACAGTAAAACATTTTAAAAACTTGTACTTTTGTCCTGATGAGCTCAGCTTGGAGACTCCAATTTCTTAGTTGTCTATATATAATAATCGGTACAACTACCAGCTCTTTATTTATGATCTAGGTAGTTTACTGTTTTAATCAATGAAGTTTTATATGTATCTGTGCCCTGAGGCAACTTAAAAGGGTATAGTTTCTGAGGCTTTGCAAAATGAATTCATAAACACAAAAAGCTGTTTTCAAACAGTAGACTAACTTTAATGGACCACGAGCCACAGCTCAAGCTGAACGTCTTCATCATATTGACCTTGTTTAGTCTCTGGTGAAACATTTTAAACTAAAAGCCAAGCAAGGTTTCCCACAGTTTTTTTTGAAAGTTGAAGTTTAGTTCAGGTTTGTGAGAAAGCTGAGTAAAGAAAATGGATTTAAATGGAAGGAATGGAAGGCATGCCTTGTCTGACTGGAGATTTCTGCCTTTGTGCCTTCACAAAACCATTTGTGAATAGAAGAGCCATGGCTTCTGTGTATTTTCTATAAGAATCTGGAAGAAACATCCCATTTTTGGTGTTACCTTGGGAGGAAATGATTTTGAAAAATCAAAAAGGGAAATTTGTTCATGTCATACTTTCAATTTTTACTGCAGGGTCTGGATGGAATGGATAAAACACGAGGGTTGTTGGTGGTTGTTTTTTTTTCCGCCACATTTTACTAAACTCTAAATAAAATGTAATGTTTGGGAAAACAGCTAAGTTGACTGGAGGTTAAAATTTATAGTCCAGAATATAATGCCACATAATCTGGAGATACTATGCTATTGAGGATAAACCAAAGACAAATTAGAAGCTGTCATTCAAGAGTCAACCCTTTTTGAGAGACTCTGTGGGACTTTCTGTTGTTGGTCATCCTTTATATGGTGTGGAGCTGAGCAAGTGTTCTCCCCTTTCTTTGGGTTTTCACTTGTAACACGAAATTAATAATGGTAATGACATCACCGGCCTCATGGAATTGCTGGGGAGATTAAATGAGATCAAATCTGCACGGTACTTGGAACAAGTATGACATATGGTCAGTGTCAAATAAACATTCGCTTTATCTGCATTGTAACATCCCCTTCACGTCCGACTTGCAAAACTAAAGGTTCCGTATAAGGGTCTACTGCTAGAAGATACAGATTTAGATTTTAATGTCATTATTCTGTCAGGACTTTTGTGTTGGCGAAGGATTAGGGTTCAATCAGACCTTCAGTTCAAACTTTCTAAAACACAAAAAGGAAGTTTATTGGCAGGTAGCTGAATAATCCAAGGCTTGGTCATGGCTTGATCCCGGGATCTCTAATGATGCCATCAGAATATGACTCTTCTTGGGAGTCAGACTCTGTCTCCTGTTGTGTAGGCTTTGTTCTCAGCCCCCTGGGGGTCTCACGCTCTCCTTCCTAGTCTCCAGTATAGCTGCCGCAGGTTAGATGCTCCACGAGGTTGCTGCTCTTACTTTCCCACTTCTGCTCTGGAAACTGTCTCTCTCATCCTTGAGTTTAGGTCCTTTTGATAGTTTGTCTCTCAGCCTCCTCTGTTCTAGAGGTCACTTTATAGTCTCTTTGTTTTTGCTTTCTGGCTTCAAACTGCTTTCTGAAAAAGCCAGTCTAGGTCTTCATAGCCTCCTTAGCTCATACAGCACAGCTTAGGGACCCCATCCCCAGCGGCTGGGCCCACAGTCTCTTCACTCATGTTCTTTCCAGGAATGTCATGAATACTTTAACATGTTTAAGGCAATCACTTTCAGGGCACCTAGATGGCTCAGTTGGTTAAGCGTCTGCCTTTGGCTCAGGTAATGATTTCAGGGTCCTGGGGTCGAGCCCCAACTGGAGCTCTCTGCTCAGCAGGGAGCTTGCTTTTCCCTCTCCCCTTGCTGCTTTCCCTGCTTGTTTTTTCTCTCTCTCTCTCTCTCTCTGTCAAATAAATAAATAAAATCCTAAATTAAAAAAAAAGAAGACAATCACTTTTAAGCCTGGAGAAGTCCCAATTTTTCATCTGTTATATAACAGTTCTTAAAATACTTAAAACCAATGTATTCATTTTTTTTTCTTTTAAAGATCTATCTATCTATTTTTAGAGAGAGCATGAGTGGGAGGGGCAGAGGGAGAGGGAGAGTGAGAATCCCAAGCAGACTCCCCGCCGAGCGTGGATCCAGATGGGGGCCTGGATCCTATGATTCTGAGATCACGACCAGAGCGGAAACAAGGAGTCAGGAGCCCAACCGACCGCACCATCCAGACACCCCAAAACCAATGTATTCTTTAATTTTATAATAAAAATTCTTATTTTTTTCAAAAACATTTCCCCATGAGCTTAAAAAAATAATATAAATCAGAAAAACACAAGAAAATGAAAATGCCTACTGTCCCACTACCTAGAGAGCTAATTTCACCTTCTTGCTTTCCCTCCCTCTTTCATCCTTTTCTTTTTCCTTCCTTCCTTCCCTTCCATCTTTTGTCCCTTTATTGGAACACATATACTTGTCTAAATGATGCTGTAAGTTCTCCTTCTACCCTCTGGCTGTTTGTTTTCAGACTTCTCTGGATCTTCCTCATCTTTCTGACTTGTACATGTTGGAGTTCTCATGGCTCGGACATTAGGCATCTTCTTCATCTACGCTCACATCCAAAGTGATTTCCTCCAGTTTGTGGCTTTAAATCCTGGCTATCTGGTGACTACTGTAGCTCAGACTACTCCTTGAATTTTAGATTCCTGTGTCAAAAGTACCAACTGTCATTTCTGCTTGGATGTCAAGTAAGTCTGCCAAATACGAACTTTAATTTTTTTTAAAAAAGTTTATTTATTTGACAGAGAGACACAGAGAGAGGAAATATAAGCAGGGGGAGTGGGAGAGGGAGAAGCAGGCTTCCTTCCAACGGGGGAGCCCAATGTGGGTCTCGATCCCAGGACCCTTGGATCACGACCTGAGCCGAGGGCGGACGCTTAACGGCTGAGCCACCCAGGTGCCCCAGGAACTTTAATTTTTATGCCCAAATTTGCTCTTCCTTTGCCTTCCCCTTCAGAGCAAATGGCAGTTCCATCCTTCCAATTAGTCAGGCCAAAACCTCTTTGGTGTCAGGCTCTGTACTGTCTCTTTTGCAGTACACATCTAAGCCATTAGCAAGTTTTGTTTTCTCTACCTTCAGAATAGTTACAGAAATTGAACTCTTTCTTACCGTTGACTGCTGCCCTAATTGAATTATTGCTGGCTCTCTGCTTTCACTCTTGTGCTCCTTGGCAGTCTGAGAGGTTCTTTTAAATGTCACTCCTCTCTTGTGGACTCCCCAGAGGCTTCCCATTCACACAAAATAAAATCCCAAATTTGTATTAGGGCCTGAAAGCCCTGACTTTGTGTGATCTGC
The DNA here is from genome assembly GCA_002007465.1 of Ailurus styani. Taxonomy (NCBI): domain Eukaryota; kingdom Metazoa; phylum Chordata; class Mammalia; order Carnivora; family Ailuridae; genus Ailurus; species Ailurus styani. The sequence goes on from LNAC01000361.1 coordinate 1,286,494, forward strand.
GTCCCCCAGGCCAAACCTCGCTCAGATCTCATCTTTCATTTTTTATTTTCCTTACTCCATGCTGGCAGGAGACTTCTCTGCCTCTTCCTAGTTTCTCAGTGGTCTCTGAGACAGCAGCCAAATTTTGCACTTGGGTGCCCTCCTGAGAATGTCATGGATCATTCCAGGGCTGTGCTCTACCTCATAGACACTTAGCTGTGACTCCTGGTACCAGTTTACTGAAGGTCACCATCTTTCTTTTTGTCCTTCTCCCTTTTATTGGGTTGGGACACCTCCCCTAACAAAGAAAGATCACTACTCCTTGTCCCTACTTGGTCCTCTTTTCCCCCCAGAGAGTAATTTCTGCTTACTCAGCCTTTAATATTTCTCCCCATACATCATTTTAAAACAAAATATAATCATTGTGGTTTCTGGCAGTTATAAGAATAGAAAATAATAATAATAATAATGATAATAATAATGCAAAATCATATTTCTATGCCACCAACCTATACACTCCAAAGGACCTCAAAATTGTCTTGATTCCTTCCAGATGGGTCTAGGGGAAATTTAGAGTGGTCAGAGTTGCAAATTTAGAAACAGTGCTTTTTATTTTCTACCTTGCCTCTTCTGCTTATCATGGTAATGCCTGCTTTCTACTAATGCCCACCAATACTGACTGATGGCATTATTGTCCTTCTGGAGCTGCCAGTGCCCGGGGCCAAGAAGCCAACATTTCCCCTAGTTCCCTGATGTTTGATGTCAAGGGCACTGTCACAGCCACAGCCCTCTCCGTGATGACAGCAACTTTCACTGTCCCAGTGAATGTATGGATTCTAGCTCTTTAACTAATCCTGCTTTGTTTTTACGACTCATTCCTGCTAATCCTGGACGTCGAATAACCATTTGTGTGGCCAATGCTGTGCACATATTCATACATGCATAATACGAACATTCATTTATTCCAACCAGGTGTCTATCATGCAAGAAACACTACTCTAGGCCCTGGGAATGCAGCAGTCCACATACCAGATGAGGTCCTTGCTGTCATGTAGTTTACCTTCTAGTAGAGGAGGTAGATGAAGAAGCAAGTCAAGTAACTTGCTACTTACCATGATTTCAGGTGATGAACACAAGGAATAAAATAAGGCAAACAAAGGAGGTCTACAAGTACTTTGATATCCTAAAATAATTATTTTGGCCTTCTCTTGACTTGCAAACCAACATACGTAGCAAACTCTATGGTAGCAATTTAAAAAGTTCCCTATGCAGTTGCAATCAGTGAAGGCATTGGACACTGACAAGTTAGGGTCTTATAGCTCCCGGAAACCTGCAAACTAACTTCACACTGACATTTGAAAGTTACATGCAGTCACATTCTCAGAGACTGTTTTCCAAGTCCAAGTGACAACAGGGACCAGAAATGTGTTAGGGTATAGGTGGAGACCTTGGGTCCAATCTTCCCACTTTCTTCTACATAAAAGCTAAAGTGACTTTGGATGCAAGACTTGGGCACAACTCAAAGCAGAGTTGTTTGTCTAGATTTAGGAGGTTGTGGGGGCTTTTAAAGGCCTCAGGTTACAAGGCATAGAGTGGCAGTGACTAAGTCTGGGAAAGGATGGCCTGCTTTCATCTCCACCGTGCGGCAAGCCCAGTCTGGAAGGCCATCTGTCCACCCAGCCCTGAAGGAACCTTTGTTAGTCTTTCAAATCTGAGCCCAATATGCTGTCCAGCTGGAGGAAGGTGGAATTCCCATAAGGCCAAAGGCAAATCAACAGAAAACTAGAGAACTGATTCTGATATGATTTCTATAAGTCATGTCTTTGATAGAAAAGGAGGGGGAGCAAGAAAAACCCTTTGAGCTGCAGTTTTCGTTATGTTTTTATTCTCTACGCTTATGCATTATTTAAATGAAATTATTTTATCGTGAATCAGTAACAAGGAACCACTCGTGTAATAATTAATATTTACTTTCTAAAACTGTCAGAATTCATAGACAGCATTGTCAGGGCAGGCCCGTTTATTATAACCAATGGGAGATGCCATTCTCAACGGACACGATTTGGCAACAGCAAAGAGAAATGAAGTTTAATTTTCATTGTGTTGCATCCTGAAAAAGGGGAGAGTTAAATGTAGACAGACTTAAAAATATTTAAGATTTTTTTGACATCTTAAAGATTTTACAAATATATCAATATGACTCTGCAATCAAAGAACTTTTATTTTTTTATTTTTTTTTTTTTAAATTTTTTTTAAGAATTTTTTTATTTATTTATTCATTTGACACAGAGAGAGATTACAAGTAGGCAGAGAGGCAGAGAGAGGAGAGAGGAGGAAGCAGGCTCCCTGCCGAGCAGAGATCCCGAAGTGGGCCTCGATCCCAGGACCCTGGGATCATGACCTGAGCCGAAGGCAGCGGCTTTAACCCACTGAGCCACCCAGGCGCCCATCAAAGAACTTTTAAAAGAATATAATGGTATTGATTCTCTACCAGAAAGGAATGCTTTGAAGAGAGTACTGGAACCATTGAAGTCCTTTCCTCTTCCATAAACAGGATTACTTTAGCTCCGGGGAGTACAGCAGTGGAATGGTCTTCAGGTGGACTGGTGCTGGATTGAAGTCTTCTTACCAATAGTGGGACCACAGACAAGTTTCTTTTTTTTTTTTTTTTTTTTTTTTTTTTTTTTTTTTTNAAGATTTTATTTATTCATTTGACACAGAGAGAGAGATTACAAGTAGGCGGAGAGGCAGGCAGAGAGAGAGGAGGAAGCAGGCTCCCTGCGGAGCAGAGAGCCCGATGCGGGCCTCGATCCCAGGACCCTGGGATCATGACCTGAGCCGAAGGCAGCGGCTTTAACCCACTGAGCCACCCAGGCGCCCCACAGACAAGTTTCTTAATCCCTCTATGCTTTCATTTTATGCAAATAGAGATAAAAATGGTACCCACCTAATAGAGTGGTTGCACATTAAAGAACTAATAAACAAAATGTACCAGGAAACCTGTTAAATAAATAATAGCCACTACTGTGACCACTAATCATTATTATTAGCTTCGTCACTCATGTTGTAGGACCTTAGAGTGACTGTTCTCCTGAAATCCCAGGACTCAACGGCATAAGGAAGATAAATTCAGAGACAGAAAGAAACCTAGTATGTCAATAGCACTAACAATAAAAGAGGATTTAGCGAGGGGATCCCCTGAGTTTTTTGAGTTGTATTAAATGTAAAGATTAATTACAAAGGGGCCAAAGACCAATTAGGAGAGAAGGTGGTGTTTGATGGCTTCTATTTGTCTTCAGATTTCTTCTTGAGGTACAAATGAATGACAGTTTTATTTTGCACCTACTAAATTTGGTATATGAAAAAACACTCTCTCATACTTGGCTTAAAGTGATTCCTCCTTCATCTGTATAATTTAACAGGATCCCAAGGCCTATTAATTAATATTATTACTTTGGAGAACTCCATTTTCAATTCTGGGTTTCTGTTTCTAAGTGTGGGCATAGAGTCTCTCTAAAGGCACACCTAAATTCAGATGCATAAGGAAAGGGCTGAAAATTATAGCCTGAGCACCTACTATATCAGGTTCCTTGTATGTACTTTATGCAAAGTTATTTAGTTTCACAATCGTACTTTGAAGACATTTGTTATCCTTTTTGGGATATTGGGAAATTAGGTGGCTCGTCCAGGATCACCCAGATAGGAGATGATGCTTGTTCTGTTGATCAGACAGATTTGTTGATTGTAAATACAGTGTGACTTTAATTCAACAAGTTATTCAGAAATCATAGATTTTTACAGTCAAACTCTTACTTTATTGCTTACTAACTCTCTTTATTTGGCAAGTCATTTAACCTTTCTGATCTTTGCTTTCTACTGTATTAAATGAGGCAGGACCAGCTGCCTACTTCAAAGGATTGTTATAAGGATTAAGTGAGATGATGAATAGAAAGTGTTTCAGAATCAGACAGCTCTGGTTTCAAATCCCTACATTAACATGGCGGAACTCAGCCAAATTATCTCAACTCTCTGCACCTAAGTGTTCTGATCTGCTAAATGAACTGAATTGTACCTGTTTTTTAAGATATAGCTTTTAAGGTGTAATAATGTGTTTGATGAACCCAACCCAAACTCTAGAATGCAACACCAACTTCATAGATGGTTGTGGTTAATATTTTTTTATGATTTAAAACATTTTATACATTTAATTCTACAGGCCCAATCTACTCATAACTGTATAATTATTGAGAATGTAGGTTTGAAAATGTAGTGACATCTATGAATATATGGCAAAAATAAAAGTTCTCCCTATACTTTACATATAAATTGCCACAAAAGACTTTTTTCCAAGAGTCTAAACACTAAATACGTAATTTAAATACATGCCCACCTCACTTAAACCCTACAAATGGGAAAGTTGTGATCCATTACCAGGATGACTTCTCATATTTGATGAAGGGTAGTTGTATGTCTTTTGTAAAGTGAAAACAGAAAATTTAAATAGAAATACAGATCCGGCTGGTGGTAGACTGACAGTTGTTTTGTATATCCATTTTCCTCATTTTCCTTATTAACGGAGTTTGGGCTGGGTGCATGGCTACTCAGCTAGAATTTAAGATTCCCCATCTCCCCTTGGCATGGTCAAATGGTGATATGTCTCCCAAGCAGTATGAGCAGAAGTGAGTGTGCCCCTTTCAGGGCTTGTCCCTTTTTTCTTTTTTTAATTTATTTTTTTTCAGTGATCCAAGATTCATTGTTTATGCATTATACCCAGTGCTCCATGCAATACATGCACTCCTTAATACTTACCACCAGGCTTACCCATCCCTACATTACCCCCCCATAACCCTCAGTTTGTTTCTCATAATCCACAGTCTCTCATCTTTTATCTCCCCCTCCGATTTACCCCAATTCACTTTTCCTTTCCTTCTTCTAATGTCCTCCATTTTATTCCTTATGTTCCACAAGTAAGTGAAACCATACGATAATTGACTTTCTCTAACTTATTTCACTCAGCATTATCTCCTCCAGACCCATCCATGTTGATACAAAAGTTGGGTATTCATCCTTTCTGATGGCTGCATAATATCCCATTGTATATAGGGACCACATCTTCTTTATCCATTTGCCTGTTGAAGGACATCTAGGCTCTTTGCAGTTTGGCAATTGTGGACATTGCTGCTATGAACATTGGGGTACATATGGTCCTTCTTTTCACTACATCTGTATCTTTGGGGTAAATACCCAGTAGTGCAATTACAGGGTCATAGGGTAACTCTATTTTTAATTTTTTGAGGAATCTCCACACTGTTTTCCAAAGTGGCTGCACCAACTTGCATTTCCACCAACAGCATAAGAGGGTGCCCCTTTCTCTACATACTCTCCAAACTTGTTTCCTGTCCTATTGATTTTGGCCATTCTAGCTGGTGTAAGGTGGTATCTCAATATAGTTTTGATTTGAATTTCCCTGATGGCTAATTATGATGAACATTTTTTTCATGTGTCTGTTAGCCATTTGTATTTCTTCTTTGGAGAAGTGTCTGTTCATATCTTCTGCCCATTTTTTTGACATGATTATCTGTTTTTCGGGCATTGATTTTGAGGAGTTCTTTATAGATCTTGGATATCAGCCCTTTGTCTGTAGCATCATTGGCGAATATCTTCTCCCACTCCGTGGGTTGCCTCTTTGTTTTGTTGACTATTTCCTTTGCTATGCAGAAGCTTTTTATCTTGATGAAGTCCCAAAAGTTCGTTTCACTATTTTTTCCTTTGCCTTTGAAGACATGTCTTGAAAGAAGTTGCTGTGGTCAATGTCAAAGAGGTTACTGTCTATGTTCTCCTCTAGGATTTTGATAGATTCCTGCCTCATGTTGAGGTCTTTCATCCATTCCGAGTTTATCTTTGTGTATGGTGTGAGAGAATGGTTGAGTTTCATTCTTCTATACATAGCTGTCCAATTTTCCCAGCACCATTTATTGAAGAGACTGTCTTTTTTCCACTGGATATTTTTTCCTGCTTTGTCAAAGATTATTTGACCATAGAGTTGAGGATCCATATCTGGACTCTCCACTCTGTTCCATTGGTCTATGTATCTGTTTTTGTGCCAGTACCATGCTGTCTTGGTGATCACAGCTTTGTAGTAAAGCTTGAAATCAGGCAACATGATGCCCCCAGCTTTCTTTTTCTTTTTCAACATTTCCTTAGTGATTTGGGGTCTTTTCTGGCTCCATACAAATTTTAGGATTGTTTGTTCCAGCACTTTGAAAAATGCTGGTGGAATTTTGATCAGGATGGCACTGAAAGTATAGATTGCTATGGGCAGTATAGATATTTTAATAATGTGTAGTCTTCTGATCCATGAGCCTGGAATGCTTTTCCATCTTTTTGTGTATTCTTCAATTTCTTTCGTGAGTGTTTTCTAGTTCCTTGATTACAAATCCTTTACCTCTTTGGTTAGGTTTATTCCAAGGTATCTTATGGTTCTTGGTGCTGTAGTAAATGGAATCGATTCTCTAATTTCCCTTTCTATATTTTCATTGCTAGTGTATAAGAAATCAACTGATTTCTGTGGCTTGATTTTGTATCCTGCAACATTACTGAATTGCTGTATGAGTTCTAGTAGTTTGGGTGTGGAGTGTTTTTGGTTTTCCATATAAAGTATCATGTCATTTGTGAAGATAGAGAGTTGACTTCTTCTTTGCCAATGTGAATACCTTTTATTTCTTTTTGTTTTCTGATTGCTGTTGCTAGGACTTCTAGTACTATGTTGAACAACAGTGGCGAGAGTGGGGATCCTTGTTGTGTTCCTGATCTCAATGGGAAGGCTGTCAGTTTTTCCCCATTGAGAATGACATTTGCTGTGGGTTTTTGATAGATAAATTTTATGAAGTTGAGGAATGTTCCCTCTATCCCTGTACTTTGAAGAGTTTTTTTTTTTAAGATTTATTTATTTATTTATTTGACAAAGAGAGAGAGATCAGATCACAAGTAGGCAGAGAGGCAGGCAGAGAGAGAGGAGGAAGCAGGCTCCCCGCTGAGCAGGGAGCCCAATGCGGGCCTTGATCCCAGGATGCTGAGATCATGACCTGAGCCGAAGGCAGAGGCTTTAACCCACTGAGCCACCCAGGCGCCCACTTTGAAGAGTTTTAATCAGGAACGGAAGCTGTATTTTGTCAAATGCTTTTTTTTTTTTTAAGATTTTATTTGTTTATTTTGAGAGACACAGTGAGAGAGGGAACACAAGCAGGGGGAGTGGAGAGAGAGAGAAGCAGGCTTCCTGCCAAGCAGAGAGCCCGATGCGGGGCTCAATCCCAGTACCCTGGGATCATGATCCAAGCCGAAGGCAGACACTTAACAACTGACCCACCCAGGCACCCCCAAATGCTTTTCTGCATCAATGAGAGGACCATGTGGTTTTTCTCTTACTCTTACTGTTCTTTCACATTGATTGATTTGCGAATGTTGAACTATCTTATTAATTCTTTCAAGGAAACAGCTTCTAGTTTTGTTGATGTGTTCTACTGTATCTCTAGTTTCTAACTCATTGATCTCTGCTCTAATCTTAATTATTTCCCTTCTTGTGTGTGGGGTTGGCTTAATTTGTTGTTGAGTTTCTAGTTCCTTAGGTATAAAGAGAGTTGGTGTATTTGGATCTTTCAATTTTTTTGAGTGAGACTTGGATGGCTATGTATTTCCCCCTTAGGACTGCTTTTGCCGTATCCCACAGGTTTTGGACTGATGTCTCTTCATTCTTATTGGTTTCCACAAATTGTTTAAGTTCTTTGATTTCCTGGTTGACCCAAAAATTCTTGAGCAAGATGGTCTATAGCTTCTAAGGGTTTGAATTCCTTCTGAAGTTTTTCTTGTGGTTGAGTTCCAGTTTCAAAACATTGTGGTCTCAAAATATGCAGGGAATAATCTCAGTCTTTTGGTATTGGTTGAACCCTGATTTGTGACCCAATATGTGGTCTATTCTGAAGAAAGTTCCATGTGCACTCGAGAAGATTGAGTATTCTGTTGTTTTCGGGTGGAATGTTCTATCTATCTATATCTATGAGGTCCCTCTGGTCCAATGTGTTATTCAAAGCTCTTGTCTCTGTTGATTTTCTGCTTAGATGACCTGTCAATTGCTGAGACTGGTATGTTAAGATCCACTACAATTAATGTATTCATGTCAATATGACTCTGTATTGTGTTTAACAGTTGGCTTATGTAGTTGGCTGCTCCCATGTTGGTGGCATAAATATTTACAGTTGTTAGATCTTCTTGGTGGATAGACCCTTTGAGAATGATGTAGTGTCCTGTATCTCTGACTGCAATCTTTAGATTAAAATCTAATTTATCTGATATGAGAATCACTACTCCAACTTTCTTTTGAGGCCCATTGGCATGAAAGATGGTTCTCCATCCCTTCACTTTCAGTCTGGATGTATCTTTAAGTTCAAAATGTGTCTCTTGTAGACAGCATATGGACAGGTCCTGTCATTTTATCCAGTCTGCAACCCTGTGCCTTTTTATGGGAGCATTTAGGCCATTCATATTGAGAGTGATGATTGAAAGGTAAGTTTTTATTGCCATCATGTTGCCTGTAAAGTTCAGGGCTTGTCCTTAAAGCACTGTACCTGCACTCCTTCTGGCTCCCTCCCCCTCTCACTGTCAGTATGGTGACCACCACCCCATACTTGGAAGCTATGTGTTAAGGATAGCAGAGTTGAGTTTCTAGTCTGGATTCCTGAAGAACCTTCTGGAGGGGAGCTTCCCCACATTCCTGTACCAGATGAACTGTTCCATGGAAGAGACTAAAACATCTCCCTTCTTGAAGCCATGGGGTCTTTTGGTTATAGGAGCTCAAACTTTGCCCTAGATAATACACAATTAAAGTCAGAACATGGGCTCCCAGCTTGGCTGGCTATTCCCTTTCTTTGAGAGAGAGGACCCCTAGCAAAGAGAAACTTTGTGAGGCAGAAGCAATTTTCATGGAATAAAGCCTTTAGGTTAAGTTTAATTTACAATTAACAAAGTTGAGATGAAAGCTTTCATTGAATTTTTTGACAACCTAAAATTTCTTCCCATAAACATGAAGATCTCAAACCTGTCATAACCATGAACTGTGGTTCCAAAGCACACAGCCTTTTCATTACTGCAAATGTTAACTTTATCTTATATCATTTGGTTCATGGTAAGTTTGAGCAGCCTTATTCTGGTAATTTTGGCCTTGTGTAGGCTGGGGATAATGTACAGGAAGTGGCTAATAGGCAAATAATTTAAGAAGTTGCTTCCTTAAATATTTTACAGAGTTGAACCTTCTCTTTCTAAAAGATTACGACTATTTCAATTCCCGGCAAAAAAGCATGTGCTCAATTAATCTTTTGAGAGTGTTTGAAAAAATGATGCAGAAAGGTTATTAATGCAATAGTTGGTGGCTAAATATTCATTGAACTTCAGTGAAAAGAAAAAATTATACTTTTTACCCTAAAAAATGGAAGATGCTTTCTCTTTTACCACTCTTTTCCAAAACGATTTAGGAAATCTGTTTCACAGTTTACATGACTGGGTGAGAGTAATTTCTGGGCAAAATACATAAAGGAAAAGATAAGTATGTAGTGTATTAATAAAAATTTATGATGACAAGTAAGGATTTAGATTATAGACTAGCAGTCTAACTAACTACCAATGTTTTGTTCCTGCCTAAATAAGTCGTGTGATTTTTTAAAATGGTGATGGAAGGCACCAAAGCAATGAAATCCATATCCATAAGAGAAAGGAAATATGAAGTATCAAGTTCTGTCTTTTTTTTTTAAAGGATTTTATTTATTTATTTGAGAGAGAGAGAGGGAGAATGCATAAGCAGGGGAGGGTCTGGGGAAGAGGGAGAAGCAGGCTCCCCACTGAGCAGGGAGCCCGATGTGGGGCTTGATCCCCGGACGCCGAGATCATGATCTGAGCCCAAGGCAGACGCTTAACCAACTGAGCCACCCAGGTGCCCCTCAAGTTCTGTCTTAAATGCAACTTTTTAAAATCAAAGAGCCTAGTCCTCCTTTTTATCATATAAGCCACATCACTGAAGTATAAGCATGTCTCTAAATTGATCAGTTCCTTGGAATGTGAATCACAGCGTGACCTAGCCCCGCCTCTGATGGCTAGCCTCTGGGATGTGCTCAGAGTCTGCAGTTCTCTGGAGCCCAGGGTAGGAAATATCTGAGCCAACCCGAAGGCCTCTTTCCATCTTTGAAGCTCCAGCAGTTGAAATTAAGAGCTCAAAGCATCGTAAATATAAGAACACTTCTAAACTGAGTGGTTTCCAATGCCAAGTAACACCATTTTTAGGGGTGATTTCTCATGGTGAGAATGTTGAGTTAGAACCATTTTTCGGTGTAATTGGTTTACTTTACAATCCTGAGGGATCTGAGGAGTCTACAGGCTTTACCAGACTGTCAAGGAGTCCATGACACAAAATGTTGAAGAAATCATGATCTAGAGTATTGGGGACTAGTAGGTATTGGCTGGGGCTCAGCACTCCATTTACCCAGGCTTGAGATGAGAGCCAGATTCTACTTCTAGCAGGGAACTGGTCCTGTCACAGTCAAGTAGGATGCTAGAGATCAGTATTTTCTCAGGTCCTCAGAGTACAATTTAAGACTCTTCCATTTCCTCTCCCTGACCAACATGCACATTCACGGTGGCTCATAGAACACACACAGCTCTATAAATGGCTTGAAAAACCATGTTTTATATACTGAATTTCTCCCTATTAACTTCTAAGTGATTACTAAAATGTCTTGATGAACAAAACTCAATATAAATATAAGAAAATATTATTTTACAAGAAAAAAAGTCAGATATCTAACTGTTGATCCTACTAGTGATCCTACTACTACTGTTGATCATTACTAGATGTTCTTCTCTATTGTCCAGTTGTCTTCTGAGAATCCGTTCAAAGCCACAGCTGTTTTGATTATAGATCTAGATCGATTAATCTATCTATCCATCCATCCATCTATGTATCACGTATCTTTTGCCTTCCAGTGGAATGTAAATAGTCCTACTTCATATTCTGTTCTCTACCAGTTGAAATTAAAACTTTCAGTGAAATGCAACGACTAGAAGGAAGTCTGATGGGGTAAAGAAACTGAGGTTCACATAAAACTCCCAGACTCAGCAGCTGGAAAGCTTTGGCCACATAATTTGGTGCTTCTCAACTTGGTGACACATTAGAATCATCCAAAAGTTTTAAAACATGATTCCTGAGGTTTTCCCCTCCCCCCCAGGCTTGGGTTTAAATAGTTTGGCGTAGGGTTTAGGCCCCCAGATTTTTCAGAAGCTCCCTTTGGTGATTCCCTTGGGCAATTAGAGTTGAGATTATTTGGGTTTCAATACCCCATATGGTTAAAAAAAATTATCTGAAATTTCCATGTCCTGTGGTTATTGTGAAGATTAATGGAAATAACTTAAAACTCTATAAAATTAATGACAAGACTTCTGTATCCTTAGGTAAGCATTGCTAAGGCTTACCTGTGTTTCAGTTTTAGTGTGTAAAATTTCATAATGTCTAAAGAGCAGAGGTTTATATTTACCATTGTTATTTCATTGCTTTACTTATTTTTCAAATAAGCCCTGGATTATTTATTGTTTCTCTCAGGATAAATAATGGGAACAATTTTATAATATTACTAATATAAAAATATTCTGTTATTTTTTTAGACACTAAAAATCATAAATTTGCTTTAACTTTATTATGAGGGTGAACTTTTGGTTACCATGTAGATATTTTCACAATGAATGTCTTGGATTTGTTAAGCTGTTTGATCAGCTTCCTCAAGACTTATACATTATTATTTTTGGTTTTGGTTTTTGTTGATTTTAGAGAAACAAGAACATGCCCTCTAGGGTACTGGTTACATAGGATCATTTGAGGAGGTGTCTTGCGTCAGGTTCTTTGGAAGCAGAATGTGAGATAGGAATTTGGATGCATATGATTTACTGAGGGAGTACTCATAGGAGAAGGGGAGTGAAGGAAGTCAGCTGCACAGGGGAAGAAACTAAGCAATGATGTGTCCGCAAGGTAACTCCAGCCTCAATCTGATCCCATAGGGACCCAGAAGCATCAACAACACCACAGAGCTTGTCCCACCTGAGGCAAGGGGGACAGCCTTTTGTACCTCGGTGACAATCAGATTTGGGATGAAGGCAGTTCTCTGGAGAAGAGTTCTCTATGGAGAACTGTGCTCCATAGCAGTTAGATTGGAGTGTGTACATTGGTGGGTAAAAGAGGCCTGGGAAGGATATCTACCATATTTAATCCAGCATTTAATCTCCTGGCCCTAGTATTATTCTCCTCATTTGCCATTTATGTTAATAATTCCATCCCTTTAGGTATTTAAGAGTCTTTTAGTAAGATGAAAATATCCTGTGAATGGGTCACATTTTAGGTTGATGTCTTGGCTATCAAGGGAGAAGAGACAGATATTTATTGAGCACCTACTAGGTTTTACTAGCTATGATGTACCATCATCCTCCACAGATATTTTCTTATGTCATTCAAGGGATGCTTTAAAGAGAAATATTTGGTTGTCTGAGAACAAAATATATTTAAGAGGGATATTTGAAGAGTAGAAGTAATTTCCAGGGAGATAAAACTACAAACTTTGAGGATGTGTTAATATTTTTGTGTATCCCCGGTGCAACATTTACTCAGGAAATCTATGCTAAACCCATGAGTAAATAAATGGTACCAGGTAACAGAATGATGACAGAGAAGAACTATTAGGAGGATATGGTATATTCATGGTTTATCCCAGAGTTGGGGGAAGAAAGAGGTACCCACGAGGTAGGGATTTGATTTCGACTGGTGCTACAAAAGGACAGTGTTTTTCTTCCACAAGAACTTGATTTTCAAAATTGAAAGCCTACTGTTACTCTGAGGTGTTTATCCTGAAAGATAATTGGTTTAACGTGATAGCCCACGAATTACGGATCTTGTCAATATTCTCTAGATTCCTCCTCTATAAACCAAAGCTCGGGCTTGTTGATTTGATAATCATAGTGGAAAACATTTGTTCATTTCCTTACAATCTTCCAGGCAGAATGCCCATCAGATTTTCATCAGCCTTGCAAACACATTCTTCTAGCATGGGACATGATTTCATTAAGTTATGCTGGAACTTTCTTCCGGGGTTACACGAAACAAACTGCAGGTGTGAGTCAGGGTGTTTTTCACTCCTCTACACTGCAGATCACCATCCTTATGAAATCCAGTCTGTTGTCTCATCTGTTCAGAAAAACCACACTTTTTCTGTCATCAACAATTCTCTTTACCAATAAAAATGACTGGTCTGTATCCTGGGACTATTGCTATTCGGTCATTTTTTTTATCCTCAAATCTCAATACCAGAAAGATCCCCAGTTTGCAAAAACAAAACAAAACAAAAAATACCTCCACTTATTTCACTTCCTCATTGCTGTCATATTGCAGCTGTCTGAAAACCATGATCTTCTCCTATGGGCCTACTCAACCATTTGAAGTTTGCACTATTTTCCATTCAAAACGTAACACACCAGCAAATGTTTTACTAAAAATTAGTAAAGTGCCAACCAACTAAAGATATTTTGAGTTCATAGATATGGCTTTCATCTAGAAACACAATGCTATGATAAGCCATGGGCTCCTTAGAATTTCTTTAAGGGTAATAGATTTACATTGGTTTGCTTATAGTCTCTACATAGTCACCTTGGTGCAGTCTTGGAAAAAGCTGAAACAGGCCAGATAGGCAAGGTCTCTGGTCATGGAACAGAATAAAATAATTTCATAATTATGTTGTGGTATGCCTCAGGCCTGTGCTCCTACCTAGTGGCTATCTACCTTTTTCTCTTCCTCACTCACATGATGGGTGAATTTCACATGCCAAACACTATTCCACAGGTGAGACATCCAGGTGAGGTAGAAGAGCTAGAAACCCAGGGCACAGTTTAACTCATGTCTTTCTCATGAAAAAAGCATATCACAGTGGAATAAAGGCTTAGAAATCTAAACAAGAGGAATTCTCTTTAATCCACCCTAACACTTACTATTCATGATTCATTTGAAAATGTTGCTCCTTTAAGTGTAATAAGCAGCACGAGACCTGTGACATATAGTCCAGTGATCACAGCCTTGCAGATGCTCAAGCCAGTACATCCTTGGGCCACTCACGGGAAGTGGTCAATGGTTCACTGCTGATTCCTGCAGCCATGAGAGGCAGGATGGGGCCAGTGGGGGCATGGCTAGAGAGGGGTTCGAAGACCTGATTCTGCCTGTGTCCCTGTGGATAAATCTTTCCAAGCTGTACTTCAATAGCCTGAGACTAGATTAGATGATTTCTAATCTTTGAACAGAAACCTAAAATCACAGTCTTAGTCTCTTAGTAATGAACTAAATTTTCCATAGAGATCAGCTGATAAAAGCCCCTTGTAGCCCCATAGAGGGGAGGTCAGGGAAAGTACACATGGTGTTACTGATGCAGACAGCTTGGTGAGCACAGGCTCTACATCAGTCAGTCAGTCCATCATGGATTATCTCTAATCCTTTTGACAATTGAGAAGAGTAAGTAATAATCCCCTTTTACAGATGAAGAAACAGACTTCAAATGGAAAAGTGACTTGGCCAAGGTACCACATCGAGTTTTCCAGGGAACTCTCCTATCAAAGCTACACATTTTCTTATTTTTTAAAAAAAATTATTTATTTATGAGAGAGAAGGAGAGAGAGAGAGAGTACATGAGCACAAGTGGGGGTAGGCAGAGGGAGAAGCAGACTCCCCACTGAGCAGGGAGCCTGGCTTGGGACTTGATCCCAGTACCCTGTGATCATGACCTGAGCAGAACGCAGACACTTAACTGAATGAACTGCCCAAAGTACCCCAAAGTTACACATTTTCAAGTACATTTACAACTAGGACACAGGTTCCTCCTCTTTGGAACTTTTATAGTTTTATAAGTATCCTAAACGTCCAGCAACAGGCTATGGTAAATACATCATGGTGTAGCTATAGAATGTAATACCAGTAAATAAAAATGATGTAAACTAAGTATATTGTCGAGTGAAAAATAATATAACAAGTTGATCTTATAAATATCTATTTTTAGCCATATAAATACATCAAAATTGTTCACTGTGGTTGAGTGTGGCAGGTAGGATTTGGGATGAATTCCATTTTTCTTTTTTTTCCCTAGGAGAGTTTCTAAACCTTTTACAGTGAACAACTGTAACCTTATTGCTTAACCATCTTGAGCCTCAGTTTGCTCATCTGTAAAATGGGGCTAACAATGTTACCTACGTCATAGTGTTGTTGGAAGGATTACATGACAAAATCTGATAAAATGCTCAACCTAGAGGCTGGTAAGCTGTATCTACTAAATAAGTGTCAGTCACTGAGAAAGAAAGAAAATATGATTTCAACATGAGTTCTACTTTCTCTTTAATTGTTATCTAACATATATTAATTTTGAAAGGCATTTATATTAAAATTAATGTGGCAGTTTTTTGAGAGATTACCATCATTTTGGAAGATAACTAGCAGCTGGGAGGTACAGTCCAACCAAAGCTAGACTGTAGCCTATTTTTGTTGAGGCCAGGGAGGGCTTCAAGTAGTAATGTATCCGATGCTATATAATCAATACATAAACTTTCCTGAAATGTCAGTGCACCAGAAGCTCCAGCTGGAGACTCAACTGGCTTGTTTACCATGGAATTCAGGCTCTGTCTCAGCATGTCTGGGAGCCTGGGAAAGGCAACCTCTCGTGTATCTACTTGTCTGTGAGACAGAATTCTTTAAGGAAAAAACCTAGGGGAACACAGTGCAGACACTCAAGTTTGAATAAAAAAGGAAAAACAAAAAACAAAGGGCAGGTTGGCAGGAGTGGATTGAGTTTGAGATGTGTTTATTATGCTTTGGTCAAGCAAGCGGAGTGTTCAACTAACCAAGATCCAAGGAGGTGTGGTGCAGAGCTGGCTTTAGAAGAGGACAGGGAGTCATAGAGGGAAATTTAACGAGAACCTGGAACAACAGCAGTCATGGATCAAAGAGTCTATGGGCCTACAGGCCCCATCTATTTTAGAAAAGAAAATTTTCTTTCTTGTCAGGTAAATTCCAAAACCAGCTAATGTGGCCTCCAGGATCCAGGGGATGTTGTTAGAATCCCAGAGAATGCTAAATCAGCAGCCCTTTTTTCTCACTAATCTACCTAGGGGGAAAAAACGTGCCGCACAAAATGCTCTGCTCATGTTTTCAGTTTTCCAGTGTCTTTTCAGGATGAGCCCTGACAGATAGTTGAACAAGTGCCCTTCGGATAGTGCACGCAGATAGCTGAGCAGAGGGCCTGGGAATTCTGAAATACAGATCAGATGACATTCTTATAACTTAATTTTCTTGAGTTCTCTAACATTCTTTTATCTGTCAACATTATATATGACAATTGTATCACACCCGAAATGTTTATTCCTGCAGCTAAAATCAGTCCAGGTTGCAGTCTTAAATATATCGCTATGTGTTTTTATTTCATCATCCATCCTGATAAAAACTGGCATAACCTTGAGCTTGAATGTCTACTGTCATAGGATTCGTGTTTCTTCTGGTGACACACCCATTCCATTGGGTAAAATTTGAAGCTGCAGCAGGCTGGAGATAGGACTATCAGCATCCAGAAAAGGGAGATATAAAGGAGCATGAGGCATGAACCATCAGTTGTCAGGGTTTTCCTGGTCTCAGTAGGAACAGATTTTTGCTGTAAACATCACAGGGGGTGACATCCTGGTTTTAGAAGCACATTATACAGCTCCAGGTGTGCTGATCTTGTGATACACATCTCAGCATCCATTAGGGGAGAGATCCTAGCCCTCCTCTTCCAAAATGTTCCTGGAAGGACCTAATACCTCGCACAGCTGTTCTCCATCTCATTTCTATTCCTAAAGAGAGGAGATGGGTTAATAGCTGTATAGACAGAAAATTGTTTTCAGAAGGAGTTGGGAACAGAGCTGTAAAAACATAATGTCTTCCAGACCAACTTTTTTTCGTTCAGGCAATCATAACAGACAGTCAGTATTAGTCAGACAGAGAGCTTTTCTCTCCTTTTCTGATTCCTCTTTAGAGTCTGACTTACTAATATCTCTTTATACCTGGCTTCTCAAGCAAGAGACCCACCTTAATACTTATAAAGTGAGCTCTCTTTATCAATTGTCTTGACTCAAATTTTCCTTTATCTGCTCCTCTCTTCTATCTATGATAATTTCAGATTCTCAGATCTCATTTTCTCCTCATACCTCTTTTGTTTTCATATTCACCTATCCAAAATATCTGTATGACTTAGTATCTACCTACATCAGCTCTGGGGGGTAGGTTGGGATTTTGGGTCTCCTCAATTTGTGACTTTCCTTCTACCATTTTGCTTGTGTCTATGGAACATGATCATTTGAATCTGTTTAAAAGTTTCTTCATTTCAGTCTTCTTGTCAAGTAAACTTCCTTTTATCATATAAGTTCCAACTCTTTGCTGACTTTTTTTTTTAAGATTTTATTTATTTATTTCACAGAGGGAGAGAGATCACAAGGAGGCAGAGAGGCAGGCAGAGAGAGAGAGGGAAGCAGGCTCCCTGCTGAGCAGGGAGCCCATTGCGGGCCTCAATCCCAGGACCCTGAGATCATGACCTGAGCCAAAAGCAGAGGCTTTAACCCACTGAGCCACGCAAGCGCCCTCTTTGCTGACTTTTTTTTTTCTATTTATTTTTATTTTTTATTTTTTTAAAGATTTTATTTATTCATTTGACACAGAGAGAGAGATCACAAGTAGGCAGAGAGGCAGGCAGAGAGAGAGGAAGAAGCAGGTTCCCCGCCGAGCAGAGAGCCCGATGTGGGCCTCGATCCCAAGACCCTGGGATCATGACCTGAGCCGAAGGCAGCGGCTTTAACCCACTGAGCCACCCAGGCGCCCTCTTTGCTGACTTTTAAGAGAGAATGTGTGCTTGTCATTCAGATCCAACCTGCATCATTCATGTTTGTAAAATTATCTTTATTTCACTAAATTATCCTAAATATACTCATTTTATTTTTAAGTTGTCTACTGACATTTTTCTTGGATGATTTTTTTTTCTTGCTGTTTTAAATCCCTAGCCTTCTAGAAGGGGCAAACCCTCATTCTTAAGAAGAATCACCTGAATATTTTAGGGGTATAGTAACACACAAAGCAACTGGTTCTGCCATAGAACTTTGCTAAGAACTACATAACTTCCCATGCTTGACTTCATTTATCAAACAAATGCACTCAGTGCCTCTTCTCCCTGAGAAAAAATAACAAATGGGATCCCAAGGAATAACTTGACACTGTGGTTATTCCACAGCATCCCGAGACACACAACATCTTTATTTCTTCCTTTCTTAAAATGGGTTTTGCTTTCTGCTGTCTCATCCATTCGCTGTTTTTTAGGTTTATATAATAAAAGCTGTCTTTTTATTTTCCCTTTCCTTGATAAATTTACATATATCTCTCTTGTGAGCTGTTTTTAGGCTGTTTACATGTATTTTATGGCAGATAAATAACTATTTGACCTGAAATTTCAGTTGAAACGATTAGAAATCTTCCACAGAGCTATAACATTATAGTAAGGCTCAGCTGGGTTTTTGTCCCAGACTGTGTCTGATCTGTTCTGCTCAAAGTTGCAATGCATGAAGAAGTAATTTTATAATGAAACTGCTATCAGAAATAAAATCATGTCACTGAAAAGTTTAGAACTAAAAGGAGACTGGTATTCTAATTTCATAATTTTAGAATGAGGAAACAAAAGTGCAGAGAGGTTGCTTGTCCAGGATTTCAACAACGAAGGAGGGCAGAGGGCACCTGGGTGGCTCAGTCAGTTAAGCATCTGCCTTTGGCTCAGGCCCTGATCTCAGGGTCCTGGTATCGAGCCCCGAGTAGGGCTCCCTGCTCAGTGGGGAGCCTGCGTCTCCCTCTCCCTCTGCTGCTCTCCCTGCTTGTGCTCTCTCTCTTTCTCTCTCTTTCTGTCAAATAAATAATTTTTTTAAAAGTAAGGAGGGCATAGCAGAGTGAATATTGCCTCCATGAGATTTAGTGATATCCTATTTATCAGTATTCACATGCTTAACATTGGATCATTTTCAAATACTTGGGACTTATTTCTATCCCCTCCCCTGCCCGTTTTCTCCATTATAAGGAAAATTTTCTGACTTCTTAAAAGAAAATATAGGATTTTCTTTTTGGATGTTTATGTTCATAACATTACAAATATGAATTATTATCCAGTGCAGTATAACTAGTGAGCATAGGTTCTATTTGTTTTGTTATAAAAATAAAGTAAGGCCTGGAGCTATTGTTTCTATTGTTTTTTTATCATCCCCCAAAGAGTTGTCTCAGACTTTCCGAGTCTACTTATCCTTCCTTCCTTCCCCTTTGGTCACACATTTGAGCTTGCCACTTCTAGTCTCCTGTAGGTTGGGAAATATTTGGGTAAATATTGAATGTTAAATAATATTTACTAAAGCTCTTAGTGAGTGATCAAGAACCTAGTATAGGCTCGTGCTGCAGTAGCGCCTTTTCTGTTTATTTATTTTTATCTTTTTTTTAAGATTTTATTTATTTATTTTTCAGAGTGCACAGGGAGGAGCAGAGGGAGAGAGAGAAGCAGGCTCCCCGCTGAGCAGATAGCCCAATTTGGGACTCCATCCCAGGACCCTAGAATCATGACCTGAGCCGAAGGCAGACACTCAACCGCCTGAGCCACCCAGGCACCTCCTTTTCTGTTTACTTTTTAAATCTGGGTGGTGATCTTGAGATCTCCAAAGAAGTGGAGAGTAGGACATTTCTCTCACTTAACCCTACTGAGAGGGTGTCAGTATTCACCCATAACACTTGGTTGAAGAGGGTTCCTCTAGTCCTATTTCAATTTACAGGCCTGAGAGAAAACTGAAATTCCACTCTTGCAAACATACTTTAATTTATAATTTTGGATTGCCTCCTATATTCTGTGATTTTCCTCAGACCAGTAAATGGCTCCATTTAGAAAAGAACGGAGAGGGTGTACTCATTTCAGAGCCGTAGTGTGAGATGTGCTCAGAAGTCCGATGCCCTTGATCTCAGAGATGAAAGAAGCACTTTCGCAGGTGGATGCTGGCTTCCCAGGCCTTCCCACTGCTAACAGCTAAATGGAAATACCAGAGAGTGGTTGGTGGAACAGAAACACCACTGGACAGGTCTCTCTTTGTGAGTAATGCAGCACTATTCTTTCTAACTGTCAGGGTTCTCCAGAGTGGATGCTTTTCGTTGTTTTTTTCACTTACTGGTTTCTCACCTTGGAAGGAAACTTCTCTGTCTCTCTCTCTCTGTGTCTGTGCATGCATTTCCAGATAGTGACTGTAATGGAAGTAAAGGAGGAAGATGTGAACTGAACTGGGTCCAAGAGTGACTGTAGCAGAAATCCCAAAAGTTCAAACTAGCAACAGCCCAGTCTCACTATTTGCTCTTATTAACAAGGGATGAGAGAAAACAATTGGCAGTAAGACTAAATCAATTTCAAAGTCGGAGCTATCCTGGCTTTGTGAATTCTAGCCATCACAGAGTATTGATTCTAAGAAGTACATTTCTTTTTTCCTCTGATTGCTGGGTGTCTGTGGTTACAAATATTCCACTCTTCTGTTTATCCCAATATTAAAAAATTAATTTCAAAGCGGAGTGTTAAATTGTTTTTGATATTAGTTTTTCTAAAAGAGAATCTTTGTTTTTAGTATTCTTTCTTTCTCATATAGCAACTTTCCTATTAACTGTACTGAATGCTATGAAGTTCAGTGATTACCTAGAATTCGTTTCATTAATTTCATGTGGTATTTCTAAGTGGCATTTAATTTATTAGATCTCGTGTATTTGTTCTGGAATATTTTGTCATTAATATGTTTAGAAACTTGGTTCTGTTTTGTTTTAATGGGATCGATTGTGGTCTTTGAGGCCTTGAACAATCACAGGGTGGTCTGCGGACCTGCCTTTAGACACTGCTTCTCACAGGCAACTCGAGCCCTATGACTAATAAGGAAGAGAGTGAATACCTGTGGTATTTTCAATCTGTGTCATTTAGAAATAATATCTACTGCTTGGTTGTTTAAAATAGAAATTATCAACCACAATCTTTGGGGCGAATGGGTGACTCGGTCAGTTAAGCATCTGCCTTCGTCTCAGGTCATGATACTGGGGTCCTGGGATCAAGCCTCAGGTCCTCAGTGGGGAGCCTGCTTCTCCCTCTCCTTCTAGAGCTTCCTCTGTTTGTGCTCTCTCTCTCTCTCTCTCTGTCAAATAAGTAAATAAAATCTTTAAAAATAACAACAACAACAAAAAAAGCCATGATCCTTTACTTTGGATGGTAGTACTATTTTAGTACCTTTTCCCCCCGCCTGTATTCTTGTAGGTTTTATTTTGCGATGAGAGTGACCTTATCTATCTAAGTTTTTAAATTGTGTAGTTAGGGCTCTGCAGCTTCCCACCCCCCTTATCCATCAACATTTCTTGTTCAGAGTAATGTAAATGGGTTGAGAGAGAGAGAGGAGAGCGGGAGAGAGTGAGAGGGAGAGAGAGGAAGAGAGTAGTGTATGCTTTTTAAAATAAAGGAAAAAAAATACATGAACAGAAAATGAACAGGTAAAAAAAAGACAAGAAAAGGAAACATGATTTGAACTGTAATAGGAGATAGAGCTAAATTTCTGTATTTTTCATGATAATAAAAACTCTCATGAAAAAAATTTAAGAACATGCTATGTATTTCAAATAACAATTTTTAAAGTATTCAAGCTACTTGGATCCCCAGTCATGGAATAAACTAATACCAGAATTTCAAAGCCATCATTTTAGGAAAAAAATGATTTTAGATTTTCAAGTGATTGTGATTTCATTTCTTTTTTTAATTTTTACTCATTTATTTGAGGGAGGGAGAGAAAGGGAGGGAGGGAGGGGGAGTGAGCACAGAGGCAGAGGGAGAAGCAGGCTCTCCGCTGAGCAGAGAGCCCCATGCAGGACTTGATCCCAAGAGCCTGAGATCATGACCTGAGCTGAAGGCAGATGCTTAACTGACTGAGCCACCCAGGTGCCCTGTGATTCTGTTTCTTGACACAGAATTGAACAAAAGAGCTAAATGCCGTATTCCTGGCCTCCCACACCCCACTCTCCCCAGGCTGGTGGTTGATGTTAAGAATAAAAGCAGAGACACAGCAGGAATAAACACAAGGGGAACAGGGGCTTAGGAGGTGGACAAAAGCATTTTCTACCATAACTGGAGAAGTTCTTAGGAACTGCCAAAACTTAATCTGAAGCTAGTCTCTGGGAATATATGACCACCTTAGAAAATAGGAAAATGTCTAGATTGTCATTTCAAAACATCTTAGTCACCCCAAACTTTGCATTTCTTATTAAGATCTCACAAAAATAATGATTTCACTCTGTTACATTGACAATTGTTTACTCCCTATTGGCTTCTGACCCTATCCTTCCTTCCCATTGCTCAACTTGGTACTCTGACTTTGCCAAATTCCCAGCAGTCTGACATGCCCAGTGTGATCTCAAGTTGGCCCCACTATCCTGTTTGATTCTGTGTTGTTTTACTCAGTCCTGGCTTTCCCACCATCTGACTTTTGGGCCCAGAACTCCTGAACTTTGAACCTTGTATTATCCCAAATGGCCTTTCTCCCTAGGATGAAAGGATTCCTCTAATTCCCTGGGAGAAAATAAGTGTTTAGCTTTGGTCCTTCCCTCATAGTCTTCCCTATTAAGAGTCACCAGCTAAAATATTCAGTGAGCTAGTCCAACTGCATTTCTGTGCTGCCATTTTTTGGTCACCCTACCCACTATGGTATGCATTAATGTTTTCGATCCCATCTATTTCATGGAGTGTCACAAGAGTTGTGTACCCCTTTCTGCCATTTACAGTGTCTAACACACTCATGCACGATTCATTAGAGCCAATTGTGTACTCATAATTGTGGCAGGCATTTGGACAGACAATACAGTACAAATACGTGAGTGTTGCTGGCTTTACCAAGCTTATTTTATTCAGTATCATTGATATAAAAGTTAAATTTGTGGGAATGGATTGGCCCTTTTGTACACACTGCTCTGCTCTAGCACATGACTAGAAGAACGCTGCCTGGAGGAGAAGTCCTGATACAGGGGACTGCAATTCAGTCAGACTGCCATTTTCTTAGTTGGAGTTGTCTTCTTATGTATTGCCTCTGCTACTTTATTCTGTGTCATGCCCTCACTTCCTCCAGTTCAATCGTTCAACAGAAATCCCTTCTCATTTTGATTTTAGCACAGTGGATATAGTTTTTCATTCTCAAAACGTGTTATTAAGTGGTAGGTAAAACAAAATGTTAATGAACAACAACAACAAATCCTCACACCTTAGTGTGTGGTTTGCCAGTGGTGGTGGTATGTATGATAAGAGGAGAGAGCAGGGAGTTTTGCAGAACAAGTACATGTCAAGGGGGTTGCAAGTCATGAATAACACATCACAGTTCAAGGGCCATTTTTCCTTTGCTCTTCGGGGCTCCAGCAGTAAAGCTGTCCTCCAATTCTAAGAATACTAGCAAAAGGAAAAAAGACACCATCCAAGCTAAAATCTTTCACATCCTAAAGCAACATTTACCATAGAACTTTCCTTGGGTTGAGACACATGTGCAGCTTTACTCATCTCTTACTCTCACTCCCTACCTGCCTGTTGGCCATGGAGACCATCTTGTTTTCCAGCATTCTGGAGTCCAACATTGTGAACAACATTCTCCACTGAAGAATAGACAACAACTGATAAAATCAAGCCTTTTCTTATTTTCAGCCTTCTAAGCATGTCTCAGACACAAAGGGAAATTCGTTTCAAATTGCTCTTCAGATTTTGCCTACTTCACAACTGATTTAAAGGCAGTGAGCATTAAATAATACTTTATTACCTTCTGAATTAGGTTTTCAGTCCTGCATCTCCAAATAACTTTAAATAAAAACTTGGATGAGCCTAGAATTAATCACGCAAATATGCAGTGTACAGCGTTAACATCTGTTTATTGAAGTTTCCATATGCAGACAGTGATGGTGGAATATTGTGACAGATAGTATAGTCTTCACTGACAGTCCTTTTATTGGCTATTTGCAATAAAATAGCTACTAAACCATATTCCCTTCTAGGCTGCAGGATCATTGCTTCTATTCCGATCTGGACATATCTCTGCCATAATGGTCTTCTACTCTCAAGGACTCAATTTCCAGACAAATATTTCTAGGCTCACACTGCGAATTCCAGAGTGAAGGTGAGAGTGCCAACTGTCCCTTTCTGAGAGCATTTTCCCCATGGTAGAGCGTGGGCATCGGTTTTTCTGCCTGTGCGTTCTTCACTCCTACAATGTCCAATGCACCTTGGCTGTTGACCCTTTCTTGGTCCTTTGACTATATCTATCTAGCTGCCCAGTCAACTTGTGAACACTCCTGAGTGTTTATTGTTTACATGGACTTTGATCCTCTTGCCCTCTTCTGCTTTTGGATGTTTGCCTACTTGAATTTGGCCTCACCTGCTGCCTACCTTTCTTGTTCACACAGAGACTGCTTCTTGGTCTTGAAGTCCTGAATCTGCTGCCACTCATGAATATAAAGAGCCAGCTTCTTTTTGGATGACTGTCTGATCATTTCAGAATTGTCCGACTGCAATTACCGTGTCCTTTCCGAGAGGATCCTTGCAAAATCTAGTCTCTCCCTGTGGTTGTTGCTGCCTCGCTTAGTTTTCTCTATAGTGCTTTATCCGATTCATCATGTGAATTTCAGTCTTTATATACCTGTTTCAAAAATCTTGAAATGAGATGTATTTGATTTGGGTATGAGAAGACTGATTGCCATTTAAGAACTCATTACTGACTGCATCATTATTGGAATGAAGAATCGTGCTTAAGGGATTTCTTTTGAAAATAGAAATGAAGTATCGTATGTTTGGTGTCCATGGCAGCCAAACCCTTATTTGTGCAGAGGTTGTGATATTAATGCCTGTTTTTAAATTAAGTTTTGGGAAGTTGGAAAAGAGCATGGACTAGAGGGAAAATAACTGAGCATCAGACAGACAGGTTCTTACCCCAGAACTGTTTTCTTACTCTGGCAGGTGAGGCATGCCACTTAACATTTCTGAATATCAATTTCTTCCAGACTCCATGCAGTTGGTTAAAGAATCAAGTGAGATAATATATACAAAGGGTCCAGCATAAACTCTTAGACTAAAATAGGTGTTTAATAAATATTACTAACCCATATCCTATCTTACCAAACCCTTCATTCTTTACATGGTTACTGCTCTACACATAAATTTGATCACAGTAATTTCTTTCTTTCTTTCTTTGACCCTTCAGTATCTTAGAATGACGTTAGAACTCTTAGAATGGACATAAAACTCCTAAGCATGACCACGATGTATGATTTTACCCATAAGCTACCTGAAACATGATGGTGTACATGTTCTGAAGGCCATTTTCTCCTGAAAATGGTCAGTTTTTCTGCTGGATGGATAGATAGTGATGGGCTATCAAAGGGAGGAACTAGCATAGCTTCTCCAAGTGCACAGTATACTTTGTTTATTGAAGTAGAAATGGATCACCTATGGCCTCAGTTCCCATGAAATTCCTGGAGTGAAGTATTGGACATGGTCACTTGTGTGCATGCTTGTAGATCTCAAGAGTATGATTTTGCCAAATCTGTGTGTTTCTATGTCTCATTCCTTTGTCACTCACCCTCTTTCTCACTGCATCTTCTTCATCTGCTCTGTTTGTCCACACTGGGAAATTCTTTCTAGACTAGAGTTAAGCAGCTTTCTCTAAAACACGGTCCATTCTCCCCAGGTCTCTTACCCATTTACATGAGTTTCAACAGTCCCCTGAGGCATGTGCTTCTGAACCTATTTTTTGGTTGTGCTATTTTCATGGTTTTCCTTGTGCCGTCCCTTACCTGAGGCAAGTGAATTCATAGATTGAAGGGATGGGGAGAAAACAATACTAGAAATAAAAATACATTGGTTAGTATTTCAAAGATAGCATCTCATCATTTAAGTGTAGCCCATCACACTGATACGTTCTAGCACCTAACATACGAACAATATTTATGTGAGAAAATGTTTTCATAATTTTAGTAGAAATCATTAGGAACGTATTACCTGCTGTTGTAAGTACATATGTAGTACCAGCGTGGTTTGTTTCCTGTCATCGCAGTCACATGGCTACTAAGTAGTGGAATTGAGGACGCTTCCAGCTCTGTGCCGGCTGATGAGGAGGACCCAGAGCAAGAGGAGGTGATGAAAACCTTCAGGGGCACTTTTCCAAGTCAAGCTCTCCTCCTGCCTTGTTTTCCTGCTCCCGCTTGAGCTTTTCCTTTTCTTTGTAATCAGTAGTAGCCTTTTACTTTCAGCAAAGATTACAGAGTCTCTGTAATTTTGGTCCTTATCCTCTGTCTCTGAAGTTAGTAAATAGATTTTTGTTAATTGTTGTTGCTTTTAGCAAAAATGAGAAACGGTCAAGGTTAAAAATCACTTTTTCAGGTATGGTTCCGGTCCTTTCACTCTTTGCTCTCATGAAAGAATTTATGCTCTAGTCCTACATTAGTAGGACCCAGCTCTGAAGTTAGACAGTTGGGTTGGGCATTATATCCTGTCCCATTGCTCACACCAGAATTTCGGTCCCTAAGAGGCTGAGTGAAGTCTCATCTTCATTTAGGATAGGAATGGAGTCAGTTTTTTAAAGGAAATCCATCCCAGACATTCTGTTTCAGAGGTCAGTGAAGGCGTTCCAGTGTGAAGGTGGGACACCTTTGGGAGGGCACAAGAGGAGGAGACAGGGCAAAGCCTGTGAGGGACAGAACTACCTTCCCATTTCCCCTTTATTCTCAGCAGTCTTTCCTTAGCTCTGTAAGCCTACCCTGGGTTATTTTTGGAGTGGTGTGTAAAACAGAGATGAGTAGTGGAAAAAAGATAAAAAAGGAAAGTAGAGGAATTCCAAGGATAGGATGGGAAATTCAATCAGCCGTTTGGCTAGACAGCTATTGAAATTAAAAAGTTGTGCATAAAGTTAGGTGAACTATATATCTTTGGAACTATCTAATTGGAAAGTTGGACAGCATCATGTTTTCTTGGGTCAGATATAACTGATACCTGACTCAGTTTGTCAGCTTTCCAAAGAACATCTTCCTGATTTTTGCTTTTGAATTCTTTGTCTTTTCCAGCATTTGCCACCAGTGTTCATATTGACTACATTGGCCACCTCGGTTCTATAACATTGTATTTTGGAGACTCATGAAGGTCAAGGTCCCAGAGAACATTTGGGAAATGAATGAGATGGGTGTTTTCTGTAGGTTAATGTGGCAGAGACTTGATGGAAGATGTCCAAGGCTGAATGGTAGGAATAATAAGAGCCCTCATTTGTTAAATGTGTTCCCTGGGTCAGGCACTGTGGTTTTCAGTTCACATGCAGTAATTCACTTTGTGTTCAAACACTTTGTGTTCACTTTGTGTGTGGAATACCATCATAACACTATAAATCCCAGCTGGCAAGGACACACCTATGAGATAAATAGGGAGATAGGGGCTGACACCTAACAAAGAAATCTGGTGGACAGAATGACAATTAACAAGGACCAAACAAGACTGACCATTATTTTACATATAATGGTAGGAGGTCAGCCAGCAAGTGAGGAATAAATCACTGAGGCAATTGATGCCAAAGACTAACAAAAAAATAAGGATCTCTGGGCAAAATCCATAGTTCTTACAGAAGAGGTGGGTCAGCTTCCTGATGGGAGTTTCTAAGAAGTCACTTAGCATTGATGACTGTTTCACAGTGTATTATTCGAGCTTCTTTGCCCCACCCTTTACAATTCCACTGGGTGAAATACCTATGGAGTGAATATGTGTGGTTTTATATATTATATTATATTATATTATATTATATTATATTATATTATATTATATTATATTATATATATATTAATATATTGAGTGGTATGTGTGGTTTTCTAGATCTCATGAAACCATGATATTAATAGTAATCCAGATTGCATTGTACAAAGAGCTATAAACTTTGAGCACTTCAGTTTTTAAACAACCCTCATTATCTCCAAAGGATCTCAAATGCTTGACAGGTTCATGAGTATATTGTAAAATATTTGAACCTCTGTACTTGTAATACACAAATATCAATATAAACATTGTTCATGCCAGAGCCTTTGTATGCCGAGATATGAAACTGTGGTCAGGCAGGAGGGCAGTTGAAATCCTCTTGGAACATAAATATAGTAAAGATGGCTAATGAAAGACTAATTGATGCTAATAGGAATCAGTCAATTTTGATACTGTAATTTGTTTAGTGTCATAATAGCAATTAAGAAAAAGAAAGAAAAAAAGGTTTAAATATCTAAATTCTATTTTGAAAGATCCAAGGTTAAGATAAGGTTGTAGCATAGCTTGTTTATTAACATTGTTAAAAATAATGATCAAGTTAATTAAAATTGAATTATAATGGTACCATCTAGATAGACTCACGACAGCCATTTTAATGAGTGCCTTTGAAGGTAGCAATAATAATTAAGCTCTTTTGAAACCAGCTCCATGTTTTTATATGTGCCCATATCTTTCATGTCCCATTGGTAAAACTTTTGTAGCAGGATATTCAGACTGTGGACTCTAGAAATAGCTGTGGCCCTGACTGCTCTGTGGGGAACTGTGTGCTATTTGAGAAAGAGTAGTTACAATCAATGTACGTTATCCCTCTCTACACCACTTTGCTACCTTCAAAGAACCCTGGTAACACCGAAGGAGAGGGAAGAGTCTAAAGCAAAAGTCCCCAATCTTTTCTCAACCTCTGGGGACTCTTTTCATGTCAAAATATTTAAAAGTTTTCTCACGCATGAGTAGTTGTTTAGTATCCTATTGATTAATCAAAGGTATAATGAAACTATGATTTCAGGAGTAATTTGCATTCTGTAAGTCACAACTTCTGCATACCTAGGGGAAATATTAGTGAGTTCTTGTTTGAGTCTGACTTTTTTTAGTTCTCCAACAAAGCTGCTGTTTTTTGTTCCTCCCTTTCCCTCTCTTCTCAGGAGTGGGCTGTTGGTATTAGAAATTGGGAAAAAAATAGGTCCCCGTGTTTTGGTAACTTCTTGATAAGTCATTGTGAGCAGTAAGTTGGGAAAAAAGAGAGTGAATTACCATGATGTAGATATCAGTACACCTGATACCTACTTGCTCTTTGCATAAGGATGTTTCTCTTATAATTTACTACAAATTTCTACTTTGTATATTTGTTTTTGTAATTGGAACAAAATAAAGGTAAAGGAAGAATGAAGTTGGATATTTATTTTTTGCCCCTGATTCTGTGAGTTTATGTAATTGAGACTTTATGTAATGAATAACTAAGGCTCTTTATATAGTAAATAAATTTTGACTTTAATGGGCTCAGGAGTGACCAATGATGTTAGTAAACATACTCAATGTAAACAATTTATTAAACTTCTTATTGCAGCCTTTTAAGTAAATTATTTATTTTTTATTTGAAAACCTCATGATTGCTCAAAAACCACACAAAGTTCTGATAAATATCCACAGGTTGAGTTATTAAGGCTCATTAGTAGCCCAATAAGGAGTTATTACACAAATTTGTCACGGTGTCGTAGGTTGTTGCAAAGCTGTGTGTTCATAGATTATTAGTTTACATTTGAGCACAGTGTATATCACCCTGGAAATGGCTATTTTTGTAGGCAATCCCTGTGTCTATTAAATAAAAAATGCAATCATAAGGTCATTAATCTTAGCTTGATAAATGCAAATGCAATTTTTTACTATTAATATTTTTTACTATTAATTTTTTACTATTTATATATATTACAAAGTTATGTATTCAGAAACATAAGCAGTAATTGCAAAGTCAAAATGGGTATAATATGGGTCAATTGATTATATTCACATTAAGAGTATTGAATCTTTGGCCTATTGGACGTTTTGTTTAGAAATCATTTTCCTTAATGGGGCTCCTGGATGGTTCAGTCGGTTAAGCGACGGCCTCTTGATTTTAGTTTAAGTCATGATCTCAGGGTCCTGTGATCAAGCCCAATGCTCTCTGTGCTCTGCATGGGGCCTACTGAAGATTCTCCCTCTCTCTCTGCTTCATCCCCAACCCCCACCCCCACTTACTCGTGGTCTCGTTCTCTAAAAAATAAAAACAAAAGAAATAATTTTTTTGCCATATAATCTTAGAATATGATAATCTATTAAAAGGAACTACATGCAGACAAGGCTAAATTTAGACAAGCATTTTAGTTATAAAGCTGACATCTTTCATTAGTAAAATTAAAGAACAATATTGCTGTAATCTTCTTTCTGTTGAAATATTAACATAAATCTTTCATCTCAAAAATTCTGAATTAAAATTATCTTTGTGTCCAAAATTTAACCATTTGATTCCAACTTCTAAAAAATACGAGGGGGGACATCATGAAGAATTAATAAGTCCTTTTACATATGGGAAGTAGCTTAGTCTTAGTCTTACAACATTAATTTTATAAAAGTCTTTTAGAGACTTTTATACTGGACATTTGTACAGTGATCCTCCAAAAGGAGAGGAGAAATGGAAGAAAAAGTTACTTTTGAATTACTTCATAAGCAATTTAGAACTTCATAAGCAATTAAAGTTAGAAATTAAACTGAAAAGACTTTGTTGTTGTTTCAGGCTTTCCCTGTGTAGTGTTCAATCCAGAAAATATTTCAATGTTCGCAAACTGATTTTTCAGAAGATTTGATACTATCACTAAATTTCTTTATAAATTTATTTGTTAATAAATAATGCTTTTTCTATTATCATACAACTCAAAACCAGAGATTCTGTGCAATTCCTGCTAAAAAAAGCTCACATGGTAAGTACCTGGACGATATTCCCATTAAATATGTTCATTGTCTTCTGGTCTATAGAGCATTGCATTGGTAATCTAAAAACAACCAAATGAGCATAAAGATAAAATGTCAAAATGTCTTTACATGCTGATTAAAGTCAAGGCTAGCATCTGTCTAAAGCAATGATATTACACTACCATATGAAGAGTTTAGTCTTTTGTTTATCTGTGAAGATGATGCCAGTAACTTTCAGAGGCTACATATGAGCTGAGAAGAAGATTCTATATTGTAGCATTATTTCTGCATTACCTTAGAGGGAAAAGGACAAATGCACTCTAAACTTTTTTAATTCACTCATTCTCAGTGGTTGAGTATAAATTTTGTGAAGTCACAGATTACATCTGAATTGACTTTGCGTTTTGCACAGGCCTTGCATTTGGGAAATGTCAAACATTTTCGGCCTGTGTAAAGGAGCCTATCCATGTACATAACAACTGGCTTCTTCCTCAGATTTGCTCATTCCCCCAGTATTATTTTTCTTAAAAAATTGACAGCATTGGGCTCAACTACTCTACTCTCCTCTTCTGATTCCTTGCATAGTGCTATAGTATCCACAGCAGTTTAAAGGGACATCAGTAGGAATACGAATAAAATTTACATTAATAACGAATATTTACGTACTGGTTAAAATCCAAGCTTTAGTCTTTAGGTTCTGAGTTTCCACCCAGGAGGATCAGTGGAAGTCCCCATCCCCACTGAGCCTCTCACCTACCTCTCATATGATATGGGCATCTTATGTCCCCTCCTTAGAGTTATTGATATTTTCCTGCCACATATCTCTGTGCCAATGCCTGCTCTCTTACCTGATGGCTTTAGTCTGCCCCAGGGTTGGATGTGGAAGCTGGGTTTGGTCTTGCTGTGGTTGCAGATTTCAAGTACAGACGCTGAATACCCCTTGCTCCCAACTGAGACAGGAGACGCTTTCTCTAGCTAATCTTACAATTATTTTATTGGGCTCCCTAAAGGGTGACCACATTCTCTGTCATTTGTTTGTTTGGTTTTGAAATCTCCTTCTTGAGGAATTTGGAATCATTTTCTTCAAGTTTGAGGACCCTTAAAGGGACTCATGTGATGTCCCATCCAAAAACATCCTTCTTCCTTGAAAATGTATCAGTATCTTGGGCTGAAGTCTTGGGAATTCAATTTACATCTCATGGGATGATTTCTACTAGAGCATCTAGGATGGATGGAGAAACCCCAGGATTCTTCCTCCTCAGCCCCAACTCTAGTTTAGACCACCTTACTCCCAGCCTAACTTCTCCACTCTTGCAAAGTCAGCCTTCACAAACTTGCTTGCTACTGTTTTTAAACTTGGAATAAGTTAAGAAATTTGAGACAAGAAAATAAATGAAGGGACACCTGGGTACTCAGTCAGTTAAGCATCTGCCTTCAGCTCAGGTTGTGATCCCAGGGTTCCGGGACAGAGTCCCATATCAGGCTCCCTGCTCAGTGGGGAGCCTGCTTCTCCCTTTGCTTGCCTTTGCTTGTGCGCCCTTGACTCTCTCTCTCTCTGACAAATAAATAAATGAATAAAATCTTTAAAAAAATAAATGGAGAAGATAATAACCTTGTAGTCTTATTTTTTTGTCTGCTTAATAGCCCATGTCTTTAAAAAATGTTAATTTTAATTCCAGTATAGTTAACACACAGTGTTATATCAGTTTCAAGTGTACAATATAGTGATTCAGTAATTCTGTACATTACTAGTGCTCGTCACGGTAAGTATACTCTTTAATCCCCAGCCTCCCCAACCACCTCCCCTCTAATAACTATCAGTTTGGTCTCTATAGTTCAGAATCTGTTTCTTGGTTTGTCTCTTTCTTTCCCCTCCCTTTGTTCATTTGTTTTGCTTCTTAAATTCCACATAGGAGTGAAGCCATATGGCATTGGTCTTTCTCTGATTGACTTATTTCCCTTAGTATTATACCCTGTAGCTCCATCCACATTGTTGCAAATGGCAAGACTTCATTCTTTTTTATGGTTGAATAATTCCATTATTCTTTATCTTCTTTAGCCATTCATCTATCAGTGGACACTTGGCTGCTTCCGTATTTTGGCTACTGTAAATAATTCTGCAGTAAACATAGGGGTGCATGTATTCTTTTAAATTAGTGTTTTTCTTAATAGCCAACATTTTGAACTGCCCTTTGGTCATTGTCTTCTTGGAATGTTCTCCTAGTTTATTTTGAGAATCTTTTAAAAATGACATTATTTTTATTGACCTCTTAGAAAGTTTCTGTTTGGTAATTTTCCAAATACCAAGGACCTAATTATCCTCGACTCTATTCTTTACATAATCAGCCTCTGACTATCTTTTCTATGTCTTAAAAAACAAACTTCTAATTTTAATTTTTCTTCCGTTTTACTTCAAGATCTTAAAAAACCCCAATCCTCACTTCTCAGAATCTAATTTTCAAGTTTGTAAATTATATAAACCACTTGCTCTTCTTTCTGATATTTCTGCGGGCTTTTTGGCCAACTCCCTGTTCATTAGCATCTCCAGCTGAAGGCTAACATAGAGACAAGAAGGTAAGCAGTTATTTTATCTGTTGGAAACTTGAATAAAAGGTTTGGTAGGATAGGACATTAAAATTGATACCTAAAACAGTATTTAAAATTGGTCTGTAGATGGATTACAATCTCCCTTCTCATCAAAGAATGTAATGGTAACAATTATTGTCAAGATTTAACCAGTATAAATGGCATGAGAGAGAAAAACTTTGTTGTCCTTTGCATAGGAAGATGTTGCTGCTGACATAAGTGAAAAGAATCCAGAATAGGAACTCAAATGGCCTGGATTCAAGTCTTATCTCATCCTTCATTAGCTTATGTGATCCTGAACAAGGCATATATGGTGTTTCTCTGTGTTCTCTCTTCTGTGAAATATAAGTAATAACAGATTTTTCATGGGGCTGCTATAATGAAGAGATATCACAGAAGGAAGGCGTTTTAAAAACTATAAGGGGTATTTCTATTATTTTATCATTTTTTCTTATTAATGTGTTAATGAGTTAGATGTATTTCTACTTTCTTTAGTTTTTACACAAGGTAGTTTACTAAGTTGATGGTTATGTCTGTACTCTGTAACACCAAAACATTTTATTATTCTTGATAACTCCACTGTTAAGTGACTTAGAGTAATGACCTCAGTCTCAAGTCTCTAGTTAATTGAGATACAATCCAAACCAGGAGAATAACATTTGTTCACTATGGGATCACTTGTGCCTAGTATCCATGTTCATTGGTAGTCTTAATAGGTCAGCAGAGTATCTTGACTCTATATTTTCTATCTCTGAGTCAAAAAACCATATTGAGTTTCTTCTCTAAATTTGAAATTATTTGAAACTAGGTAAAGCAGACAATACAGAGGGGAAGAAAAATGGGAAAGGAGACCAAAAAAAAGCATTATTTAAAGAGTTTAGAATATGATGAAAACAGGATAAAAGGAGGATTTCCTAGACAAATGATAGGGCTTAGAATATACATGACATTAATATGATCTCTCTGATATGAGGAATTTGAGAGGCAGTGTAGAGTGTTGTGTGGGGAAGGGAGGGAAAATGAAACAAAATGGGACTGGGGAGGGAGACAAACCATAAGAGACTCTTAATCTCAGGAAACAAACTGAGGGTTGCTGGGGGGTGGGGGGGAGAGGGATAGGGTGGCTGGGTTTGGACATTGGGGAGGGTTTGTGCTACGGTGAGTGCTGTGAATTGTGTAAGACTGATGATTCATAGACCTGTACCCCTGAAATGAATAATACGTTATATGTTAATAAAAAATTATTAAAAAAAGAATATGCATGACATTGCTATTAGACACATGTAAAGGACCTAATGATAATTTACTTTCTATCTGCTTGAATATAAGGCATAGGAAACTATTTTTAAAGTTACACGTAATTAGGTAACCATAAGTAAGTGATTCTTTGGACAGAATGGTTTTTTTTTTAAGATTTTATTTATTTATTTGACAGAGAGATTACAAGTAGGCAGAGAGGCAGGCAGAGAGAGAGAGGAGGAAGCAGGCTCCCTGCCGAGCAGAGAGCCCGATGCGGGCCTCGATCCCAGGACCCTGAGATCATGACCTGAGCCGAAGGCAGAGGCTTTAACCCACTGAGCCACCCAGGTGCCCAGAATGGTTTTATTTCAATGGTAGTATTTAATGTTCTACAAAATGCAAACTTAATGAGAAGATTTGGATATGAGAATGAGCTTGCAATCCACAAAAAGGTATGGGTATTGACAGTAAGCCCATTTTGCTGTTATTCAGGTACTCAAATGGAATTAGATGTTTAAATATTTTAAGTTTCACCCAGTTTTATATTAAGAGCTGAGTCCACAAGTGGGAAATTGCATGTCTGGAAGAATGTTTCACTTTATGGATGTGCATGTGTGATGTGAGTGTGCTTGGTGTGTGCATGTGTTTGTGTGTGTGTATACGTGCTCATGTGTGGGCTTGTATGAGCATGGATGCCTGTTCTCATGGGTGAGTAGAGAAAGGAGAGAGGATGTGGTGAGCTGACATGTGAATGACGGGAAAATACAGGCTATCTTAGAGAAATTGTGAGTCAGCAAGCACAAACACTACTCTAGTAGTGAGGGAGAGATTTAGAAATGGCCACCGAAAGTATAAAGCAGGAGGTTTTTCTGGGAGCTGACTGGGGATGGGGGGATTCTGCATATCTTGGAAGGGAGAGTTTAGTTCTTTAACAGAATCCAGTGAACTCCTGAGTCTCGGTCTAAACAGGATCAAAGAAAACCATTTTAATTGGAAACTGTGGTTTGAGTTTGGGGCCCAGGAAAAAAAGCCTTACTTTGGTTAGTAATATGATTCAAGCTATTATATAAGACAGGTACACACAAAGAGGTGAAGAGTCACTTAGACATATTAAAAATGTTAACAATACTTATCTCTGAATGGTAATATCATGGCAATTTTTAATTTCTTTTTTTATGCTTCTTTGTAGTTACTCGTTTCATGAGTTAACATATATTAATTTTGTAATTAAGCAAAAAAAAACAAAAAAACACTGTTTTGAAAATAAATTTAATCACAGATTTTTTTTTTTTTGCTATGATCTAATGTAAGAGTCTAGGGGATGATGGAGTGTGACACAGACTACCACCAAAATATACCTATTAAATAAGAGTATGGTGATGGCTGGTAGTATGTTCCATGCAGGATTTAAACAGACACATAACATGCTTCACTTTTAAAGCCCTTGACTGGGGCACCTGGGTGGCTCAGTCAGTTCAATGTCGGACTCTTGGTTTTGGCTCAGGTAATGATCTCATGGGTCATGATCTCATGTGTCTTGGGATGGAGCCCCTCTCATTGGTTCTGTGTTCAGCACGGAGTCTGCTTGAAAATTCTCTCCCTCTGACCCTCCCCCCCAGTCACTCTCTCTCTCTCTCTCAAATAAATAAATAAATAAATAAATAAATAAATAAATCTTAAAAAAAAAAAAAAAGCCCTTGACTGATAACAGGCCTGTGATGTGATGGAATTACGGAGTCAGGAAGGACTCTGACACCATAGTAGCCATTCTCTCTTTTGTACTTTCTCTCCTTTATTATCTTTCTCAACTGGATTTAGCTGGATTTTTTTGGTCTCACCATTTTAATGTAGTAATACATCCCCTTTCTTTGAATCATGTGATCTATAGTTTTAGGGATGATAGGCATGACACTCCCTCAAATCTCGTTCAGTCTTGTTTAGTTAAGACAAAACTGGACTTTCTCAAAAAGGAACTTCCACCAGGAAATAGAAAGAAAAAACAAAACCAGACATTTTGAAATAGACATGTTTTGAAGCACAGCCTTCTATCTGAATACTGAATCAGATCTTGGCATGTTCCAGTACCCACACAAATTCTGCATTGTTGGTGAGAGCCTGAAGGAAATGTTAGGATTTTGGCAGTTGTTGACTATTCAGTTTTGTTACTATGTTTTTTGCCCTCTTAGGAATGTATGTTTTCCCAAAAGAAAACATAATTAAAGAGTCCCAGTTTCTGATATTAACAGACAAGTGGGTAACATGACAATACATTACTCTATGCTAAGGTCTT
This sequence comes from Ailurus styani, assembly GCA_002007465.1. NCBI lineage: Eukaryota > Metazoa > Chordata > Mammalia > Carnivora > Ailuridae > Ailurus > Ailurus styani. Next base: position 1,323,517 of record LNAC01000361.1, read on the forward strand.
CAAAGAATCTGGCATGGAATCTGAAATTTTTCAGGAAAACTGAAATTATTAAAGTAGTAAAGTGTATTAAAACACATTTAAATCCCTATGTGTTTCCTTTTCTTTTTTATTTTTATAACTGGAAATTTGTACCTCTTCATTCACTTTACCCATTTCACTCCTTCCCCCTTCCCCTTGTGGTTAATAGTTCCCTTTGACTTAGGCACTTGAAACATTAAGCAAAGTGATTGTACAAACTCTTGTTGAGGTTCCTTTAACTAAAATCAGTAGCCTGACAGAAAGGGCATCCAGGGGACTTTGTCTCTAGATTCTCTTCTTTCCTCGACTCTGGCGATACTGATCCTCAAACTTGTCCAAATGCAGTGAGGCCATTATCTTCTTTCTCTCCTCCTGCGTCTCTTTCTTCCTTTCCTATTGCATTTCTAGGTCCTTGAAATCCCCCCCTGATTCTAGAGGTATTAAATTTCTGCCTTGTAAATCTGAGGTCCCTCATACACTGCCTGCCTTTTGTACTGATTTTCATAGACCCTTGTTCTGAGAGTATCTATGACTTAGAAATCTTTAGGATTAAAGTTAGCCCTCACTCTTGAGGCATTTGAGGGTTTTGTAGAGTTTATCTCAAGCATGCTTTTAACTCAATATTGAGCTGACTGCTAAAATTCAACTTTAAGTGATGTGCTGGGTAAGTTCTCACTAGATTCTCTGGGAATTGAATGACAAACACCATTTTCTCTGGAGTCTGGGTCAGTCACAACAGCACGATCCTTTGATTAGAATCTTTTACATCTCTGCTTAAGAGTTTATTTCTCCTTTAAAATTAAGATGTCAAAGTGTTGATAAAAAAAAGTTTATTTCTCCTTTAAAGTTGCTATAATCTGTCTGAGAGATGTCTCCCAGTCCCAGTTAATCCAGAAGTAAGAGAGGAATAACAGACTGAGTCCACTGAACAATCAAGCACTTTCTAATTCAGGTTATACTCTGTTGTAACAAAGATCTTTGCTAAATCTCTAAGGGGCTTCTAGAAAAGGAATACGGTGACCCTTGTATTCCTGCAGAGAAGGGAGACGGAAAGCCTAGGGCTTTGCGAGATATACTTCCTTCATGCTTAATCCTCAAGTGAGAATCTTCCTATCCTTTAGTTGTACCGTCTAGCTTAAGATAATCACATACATCACACATGTCAATGAAGTGATGTCAAATGGAAAGTGTAGAGACAAAGTCAGAAGATGTGAAGGACAAGGTTTGGGTATAAGGCTGTGTCCAGAGGCATATCTTAACCTTTCAGATTAGAGATTATCCAGTAACCACCCTGAGTTTAATTTTTTATTGTCTTGAGTCTAAATTGCTTGGGGTAGTAATTGTTAGGTCCTGAAATAGGTTACTGACGTGATAGTTTCCTTGTCTTTTTTAAATGTCACGATCTTGAATCATACTTATTGACACTTGTCTTCCTGAGGCTTTTGAATCCATCAAATGTGTGCAGATTTCATTTTGGTTAATTTCATTGTTTTGTGGCTTTCATCTAAAACTGCTCATTGGCATTTACCTGCCAGGGTATAGCTGGAACACATAAAACCATATGGGTTGATAAAGGTCATTTAGTCCTACCAATTAGAAAATAAGCTGCATTGCTTCTGGTTAGGGATTCCATGCACATTTTTAAAAAGGAAATGCCAAAAGAGAGATTTTGTTTTTTCTTGCAGAAGTTAATTTGATTCATTAAAGGGCTGAGAATTCTCTAAGACAGAAAATCAGTTTTTAGTGGGCATCAGGTTGGGACAGGGCAGATCACCAAGAAGAAAGATTCCAAGAAAGAAGATAATAGATAAAAATAAGTGTCTACACAGGCTTTTATTTTTGTTGTTTCTAAAGCCGCACGTGTGCTCTTCTTCTATATCATTGAAGATTCCCAATGAGAAGACTCTTATTTTGTGTCTTAAAGAAATCCAGTGATGATTTTTAAGCACTCTAAAGCAGAGATCTTTATAAAGCTTTTTGAAGTAATTAAATGGCTTTCCATGTAACTGATATTGTAAGATCTAGATTTGAAATAGGCATTTTTGGTGGTGGTGAAAGAGAAGGGGTTGCATCAGCAAAAATTTTTACCACTCTGTCCCTTCTTTCACACTGCCATTCTGAAAGCTCTTAAACCAGGATAAGACGTATGTATGATTTGCGTTTCTTCAAGGATCTGAGGGCATCCATCTAAATAAGCATTTCTAGGAATGCAGGTTTAATGACCCAGGTAATTCTGATTGGAGAAATAAGATTTTACAGAAAGACAAGGGAAGGAAGTAAAACCTGTGGGGGCGGGGGGGGGGTTGGGTAAAGAAATGCAGAGCTCTTGGAGGGCAGGAGACGTGTATTTTCCATCCTTCTCAGCACCCAGAGCCCCAGATTTGTCACCGATAGGTATCTATGGTACACAAGTAATGAAATGAGTAACGTCAGCTGCGGAGGAGCAGAGGCGGGGCGGCCTCTGTCTGGTGGTGGGGTAGCCAGCGGCCAGCTCTGTCGCTCAGGCTCCGAGATAACCTAGCAGTGAGACGTAGGGCCAGGACAAGGCTCCTCCCGGCCTCCCCCGTAGTGCGGCTCGGATCTTCTGAAGCTGCCAGTTGCCAAATGAAATCTGAAACCCTGGGCTGCGTCTGAGGGTTGGCCCCGCTCAGTTGTTCCAGCCTCTTGTACTGTATATTTACACATTCACACACAATCACTCTTTCTAACTTCTGGGACTCTTTGCGCAACTGCTAGGATTTCTCAAGTGCATGTGGCAACTCAGCCCAGCTCCGGGGGAAACCGGCGGGGCTCCGGAGGGTCTCCGAGGCCCGGGGAGCTGTCAAGACTGCGGGGGGGACAGGAGAGGCTCGAGGCGCGGGCGGCGGCGGGGGGAAACACCCATAACTTTCCACCCCTGCCACAGCTCTTTCGGCCTCTGAGCATTTCCTCCGAAACCACAGCTGCGGAGCCACCGAGTGCATGGGGCGCAACACTTCCCCTTGTTGTGGGAAGTAAAGTAGCCGTCCCCCCTCCCTTTTTCTTTTCCTTTTCCTCGGGCTTGTCCTGAGAGCCTTTCTCTTCGGAGCAGCCGCCGTCCGCGTCCGTCGTGTGCTCGGAGCAGGGTAGGTGACGCTACGCGGGGGCGTGCGCCGGGGCCACCGCGGGAGGCAGAGATGTGGCCCGGGGGCGAGGGGGCTGCAGGCACAGCTGCCCGAGACAGGGAAGGGAGCTGCTGGGGGCCAGGAGGGATCCCCGGAATCCCGTATCCCGTGCTGGTGCAGTGTGCGTGTGCGTGCGTGTGTGTGTGTGTGTGTCCGCGCGCCCGCTTGTGTGTATGTTGGGAAACAATGTTTTTTTTTTTTTTTAAAGGAAGAAAAGGCGTAAGCTGGTAGAATGTGTTTCTGGTCTTAAACATAGATGGAATTAATAAAAATCGTGCAGTTCAGGGGCCTTACTATCCATCCTTCCTTCACCATCCAGCCCCCCCCGCCCCTCCCTCCCTGTTTGTTTCTGCTAGTGTCTTATGAGAGTTTCCTAGATAACAGGCACACAGAGGTAGGTTTTAATAATGAACTATTTTAGTGCCAATGTAAAATAATAGGGAATCTTTGGTGAATTGTAAGCCACCCGAAAGATCTTGTTTAGATTTTTGTAAAAGTAACTTTTTGAAGACATTATCCATCCTCTCTTGAGTATACATAGGTAATATGTTGCCATTAAAAAAATAGCGTGGACTGTATTTCTTTTATAAGTCTCCAAATAGAAGGGAAGATATTATTTTTTGAGTAATATTTCTTAAAGATATTAGATTTTCAATGCCAATTAGTAATAGGGAGCCCAGGCTCCCTATATGTAGTCTATTTAATTCATTTGAATTAAAAGATAATCTCCAGACTATTTGTGTTTCCATCGTAGTTTTTGTTACTCTCTTCTTTTTTTAACCTTAGCAAGACATCATCATTTCATCTCTTTCTAAAAGAAGGAAATACATAAATCATGTTGGGTATTTGAAATATAAAAGTAAGGGGTTTGCTTATGCATAAGTAAAACAATGTGTGTTGCTGTGTCTACTAAGGAGGACAAATTAATTGGAATCTGGGGATATTTACAGTACAGTTAAGAGCTTTACTCAATTACTGAGAAGAAGATGGACAGACAGATTAAATACAACCAGTCTGTCCCCTGATTCTAATTAGAACTCAAAACCAACCCTTAAGGGTAAGAATGAATGTTGGTATTAAGCTGGGCATCATAAAACACAGAGAATTAATATATTAGAAAAAGCCAGAAAATAAGTATAAAGCCACATCAGACTTGTTAAGATCTTGCTCTCCCTTTTAAATTTCTTAATACTTCCTCTTCTCTGGGGACATTTCAACTTCTAAGGGAGCCCAATAATACAATTCCCTTTTTTGTCTTTCTTGAGTGCCTGATCTTTAGGTAAGAAATCAAGGAATCTGTTCTTTAGATCCATTACTGAGTTGTCAGAGAATTCACCTTAGACATGTTGGGGGACTGAAATATTGGCAAAACTTGAAAATAAATAACATTTTCTTTCCACTCAGAGGAGCTATGGTCTTAGGGGAAGACCTGTAAGTGGGAATAAGAGATAAACTATAAGTTTTTCAGATCTGGAATTTAGTTTGAGTTATGTGTAAGGAATACACAATTAGTGTGGTAAAAAGAAGGAGAATCTGTAATTTTTTTTTCTACATCTGAAAGGCTGTTGAAACTCAGTCTGTCCTTGGCTTTCAACTGTATTATTTTGTTTTATTACTTAATCTCAGGGATTTGGGATTGAGAAGTGGATGGTTTCTGAGTAATATTCTTTTGTGCTGTGTTCCAGTGAATTTGAATCATTTTGAAAATACAACCTGATAGTAGTGAAGAAAAACGAAGTTCTCAAGAAAAAAAAAATCACTGAAGAAGAAATAGCAGTATACCCTTCCAGACAAGACTATAGGCTTTTAAGTGTAAAAGAAAAAAGTGTTCTGGGCTTAAATCTCTGGTGAGGTCCTTTCATGTTTCGCTTGGTATAGTAATGGCTAAAACTCTGAGCATTTTTACTGGTCAGGGCTTTTTTTACTGTGTGGTCTTGGACTCTCTAGGATGGAGGGTGGGGGGTAAGGGAAAGGGCAGGAAGGGTAAGGAATGTGCAACAGGTGGTGATAAATGGTGTGAGTCTGATTACTTTGCTGCCTTGGCCAAAGCCGAGTTGGTGTTTACCAACAGTGCCTTAGTAGTTTTGTTGTGACCTTCTGGCCCATTCAAGTGTGTTTTCTTTCTGGCTAGCTTAGTGTCTGGGTTGGTTTCATAGGGCTAAGAACAGGTACAACTGCTGCAAAATCCAGACTATGCATTTTGTTTCTGTTTTCAGTGCTTAAAGGACTGTAGGATCATCTCATTACCTGTCGTTATTTTCCTAGGGTATTTTTCAGCTGGTAGTAAAGGGTTGTTTCCTGGTGAGTTGAGCTTATGTAATGCTGATCCTTTCTTTCTGCCATGTGTCAATTTTCGGTAAAGGTGAGCACTTCAGAAAAACAAGATGGAGGAGGTGGATAGAGCTTTGGCTTGGAGGTCCATGGAAGGCACAGCCCCTCAGTCACACCTGGGTTTGGAGGAGGTTGACGATAATAAGGTATCCATCCCACAATGGTCACATTTTCCTGAGGAAGAAAAGCCCTCAAGATTTAAAATCCCAAGATGCTCATTTACTCTTAAATCCATGGCTAAAGGACTGACATTTCTCCCAGATGCAGAAGGGTATTTAAAAATAAAATAGTAAATTGTCAACTTTGCCATAAAGTTAATGCTCTTCATGTGAAGCGTTCAAGCCTCAGATTGAGTCTTGAAATGGTGACCCGTCTTGTCTTCGCTACTCGAACTCAAACTTTGTAAGATGATGATGGTTTCAGTGGCTAAGTAGAAGCACATTTGGCGGTGGGGGGGATTGTTCTGATGAGATTCAAGGAATGTTCAGTTTTCCGAGGTTATTTTGTACATGTGTGTTTTAAGCAGCATCTACACTCAACCGTGGCATTGCTACAATTAGTCTTTATACAGGACAGATCTAACTGTGTCAATCCCTTGTTCTGAAACCTTTGATGGATCCTGGGATCCCAATTATCCTACAGTAGTAACTCTAAGCTCTTTAGTAGAGTGACTAAAAGCTTTTCAAAGCCCTTCCTTTTTAGCTTCTTCTTCCTGCACTAGCGCTCCTCATTGTTCTCACTTCTGATTTTTTGCTCATGGATTTCCATTCTCTAGAAATTCCCTTTGCCTGGAAAGTCCCACTGGATTCTTGGTGGTCCGCTTCAACTGGAACTTTCTCTCAGAGAATTTACCCAATTCTTTGCAGGAAAGATAAATAATTTCATCTTGCCTTCTTCCGTGGTGTTTTGAACATACTTTGAATAATTATTTTGAATAATTTTTATTATTAAGATATTATTACCAACCAACTGTAGTGAGTTCCTTAATAGTCATATTGGTGGTGGAGGACCCTTCTGCATCCTAGAGCCCAGTCCAGTGTCTGAAACATATAGTAGATATGTGTTAATGTTTCCTTGATAAATGGGCCAGCAGAGTTATGAATGAATGAAGTACTGGTGGACTCCAATTTATGCAGAGTTTTCTTCCCAAAGGTCCCATTTGAAAAATATCTATTTGGACTCAAGAGTTCATTTTCGAAAAGTAACAATGCTACAAAATATAATTTGCTTTCTAGACCAGCCCACGTATGTCTATTTAATTCCTGTAATAGATGAAATTTATGCTTTTGAAATGATAAAGTGAAAGCAAAGCAAAACAAAAAAAGGAATCATCTTTTTCTTTTGAGGAAATACAAGGTACACTTGAGTTTAAAGATAGTAGAAATAGTTCTAATGGATATACATTTTTCACAATTGTTTTTTATGTTATACTATAAAATCTGTAATCTATCACATCCCAGTGGGAGGTCCTGGGTTTGTCTGTGAGGAGTAATAATGGAGTTAAATTTAGAGATTCTGCTGTTTGTGGATGGGCAATTATTTTAATTAATCAAAATAGGAATACTAATTTTGGCTATTTAATAATTATCTTGAGTACTAGTGCTTGAAGGATTTTGGATTTAATTAACGGAGAATGCGGAGGTGGATGGAGAGGAGGAGATTCAGAGGGGCATCTCTTCTCATGTTACTGATTTTTTATTACATGTATTTTCTTTTCATCTCATTTGGGCACCTAGGCCAAATCCAGAGTTTCTTCCGGAAAAAAATCTTCCTACAGTTATTCCTGCTGCCTGACCTATAGAAGGGGGTTGCTCTCCATTTGAACCGAAATACAAATGGGCTTCATTTCATTTTCAGAGCAGTGATAACCTCCGGCACTTGCGTGCCTCTACCATTTACCATGTAGATATTATTTCAATCAACAGTGCATCGTGCTTGTGTTTTAGTCACCAGCTGGGGACCCTAAGCTCACATTGTTCCTGATGTAGTATCTCTGAGGAGAGTGGAAGAGCAAGCATTGATATTTAAGAGTAAGAGTCTACTCAGTTTTCTAAATCTTCCATGCTCTCTATTTTTATCAAATTCTATGACCAGAAGCTTACCTATCCCACTCACGTTACAACACATTTTTGTTATACTGTCTTCATCACACTGTACTCTAGTGTAGTGCCCTAGATTTTACTGAGTTGACATAAAAGAGGTAGGCTGCATGGAAATTATCTTGGCAATTTTTGTTATGTATTTCAATATTCCTTACATGAAGGTCTCCATAAATTCATTTTTGCTCTTACTGCTTTACAAAGTGTGCCTCTTCTGATTCTGTTAAAAGAAAGGAGACTAAGAATCACCATGTTTCTCAGTTTGGACTGTCACTCGAGAAGCTCAGACCTAAATCTGATGCTTAGTTGTCCCCTGGTCAAGGTCTTCTTATGACAATTTGCAACCTTTTATGCACCTATCATTCTATACCCTTTAACTAAGTTAACTCAAATCCATTATGGAAATAGATTGAATTACCTTCGTTTTGTATATTTTTTATCCTTTTTAGACATGTAGTTAAATATTTATAAATCTCTATCTTGTAACCTCAGTTTAGTATTTTAGAGCCAATAATTTTTCCAGACTTTTTTTTTTGTGGTTCCTAGAAACATTCAAGGTACTGTTTTTATATTCTCTGATGGATAAAATAAACTTGCCCTAAATGTTACATTTCTTGAAAAACTTGGGAGTCATGTCTGAATAATATTTAAGACCAAACATGGGTATTTTTTTCAATACATGTATCACAAGTGAATACAAGGGCTCCCTTAGGGATATTTCTCGGAAACAGAAAACTATTTTTGTAACAGATGAAATCTATCAATAAATTGAGGCTCAGCCCTATAATTCGTGTTGTTTTCTGCCCATCACATTGAGTTTTCAGAAAACAAAGTAATTTTTCAGATTTCCTGATGGGGGGAAAATAGCTTTCATTTTGTCCTGAAATATTGTTTTCTTTCTTTGAGTCTCACAAACTCTCATAATGATAGTCACTCTAATGAACTAAGTACCTACTAAGTACCAAACACTCCACAAGATGCTTTTGCATATATGAGTTGTAATTCTAGGACTTGTTAGAAGCAATTAGTGATTCCAGCAGTAATATCTGTTCTCTCTAATTCTGATATTATTATTTCCATTACATGAGAATGTTTAGGCTCGGAGAGATAAAGAAGCTCACCTAAGGTAACCTAGAAGCGATAGAGACTCAAGAACCAAAACCATGTCTGCCTAAGTCTGGATAACCTGCTATTTTTACTATATTACCTTCCTCTTGGTCTTCTTCTCTTCAATTATTAATTTTAAAGTCATAAAAATCTGTGTGTTTTAGGAGTTTGATGTACCATACAGACCCAGGTCTCGGCATGGTCTCCATGAACTGGCTTTGGAACTTTCTTATGGCTCTTGCAGGTGACAGTATTCTTGTGCTGATGAGTTGGGGCCCCTGGGGTGAGTTACCACTATGAAGATTCTCCTGTGAGAAAAGAGACTCTAGCAACCTCAAACTGCTAACTGAATCAATCTGTAGTGATCAGCCTGACCAGAGAATTTTCTGGTGAGAAGTACATAGAAAAGGTATGATCCATGAGGTTTCAGTGATCTATCCCCATGACTTAATTCCCATATATGGGACATACACCTCAGGAAATCTGTGAGCAAGAGGTGGAGGTGGAGGAAGGGGAAGATGCAAGTGTCCCGTGGTCTGAGGACTGGAGACCTCCTTAGGGTCCTCCTTTCCACCTTAGGAAAGTTGAAATGTAGCAGGAGAGGGTGATTTTGCTGGAGAGAGCAACTGTGAAGGGGAGAAAAGTTGAGTTGGTGGTAATACTCACTGGTCACACAAAAGTGAAATGAGCAACAAAGGAAGTGATTTCCAAGCCAGTCTTTCTCCAGGAAGGACATTCACTATAGAAGTTGTTGAAATGCATCCCACTCCTCTTTGCAAAGATAGAAAAGGGACTTCTCCATTCTTCTTGAGGGGTCATCTTTGATTGTTTTATTGTTTCCCACACAATGGTTTAAAAATTTCTCATATGAGGAAACTTCTAGCAAGAAAAGATGAGGCAGAGCAGTCGAGAGAGCCTGATGTTATCTTGTTGCACTTCATTTCATAAACCTAGAATTTAGCTACATGAGTACCACCTTCAGAGTTTCGTTTGGTATTCAAATCCCATTATGGTTTGGCTGTTACTATGAAATAGTCAATGCAGTGTTGATGATTTTATACAAAGGCATCTATGGGTTATACAAAAGGCCCCAGGCTTCTCACAATTATGATTTGCTGATTAAAGACTTCATCATTGGTAGCAACTTACAATTTCATCATGGAATAACTTTTCTGTATCTTTGGGATTAGGTTCAAGTTGGCAGATTCCACAGTGGAGACTTGTTTTTGGGTCCCTAAAGACAGGCAGAAGCCATAAGGAATTGTCTGGGCGAGGAGTTCTGAGAACTTCTGCACAACAGATGGAACTTCCAGAAAGGATGGATGGGAGAAGGAAAGTAGTAAGGTCATAAGGTCATAGGATAACCCGATATCCTCGGAAGGCAAGGAATTGAGTGAAAGGGCAAATCCAGAGAAAACACTGGGAGCTGGAAGCCAATGGAAGGGAGGCTGTGTGTGGTGTGGCAACTGAGAATTTGGCCTCTGTCTAATAATAGATAACAATTATTGAAGCCTTACTGTGTGCCTAGTTTTACCAAAGTCTTGTCATGGGTCATCATCCCCTTTAATCCTCACAGTTCCCACGTGAGCAGGCCCTATTATTGTCTCTCTTTTATAAATGGGAAAACTGAAACTTGGAGAGGCTTAGTAACTTACCAAAATCACATAGCTAAGTAGTAGATCTGGTATTCAAAACTAAAACATCTCACTCTGAGGCAACAATCTTTGTCATTAAGGTCTGGAATTAGGCCTCTGTTCCAACATGGCTCTGATGTGCACAAACCTGTGACCTTGGGCAAATTGTGTTAATCTCCTTGAACCACGGATTTCCTCTCTGTGAATACGGGCGCTTAATAATACCCACTTTATAACGTTATTATGGGTTTTTAATTTATGAAGTGAGCAACACTTGTAAAGAGACTGGAAGGGTATCTGGCAACTGGTATCAGGCATGGTAACAGTTATTATTATTAAACTAAATGATGAACATGGGAGTCCTGAACAGTATTTTTCAAGCAGGGGTTCTTGATCTATCAGTGTTCATAAAATCAAGTTCTTTTTAAATGAAAAGCAATAGAAAAGGATGGAATATAATGGGAAAAAGTCAGGATTCATTATGTATAGTAAAAGTAAGAATTGTTGCATACATTTTGATGTCCGTTTTGTGTATATGTGTGTCTCACACACTGGGTAAAAATGAAAAAATATATATATTTCTGATTATTAACTGTAAAAAAAGTATTTTAAAAAAAGCATTTAAAGTAACATTTTTTTAAAAGATTTTATTTATTCATTTGACACAGAGAGAGAGATTACAAATAGGCAGAGAGAGAGGAGAGAGGAGGAAGCAGGCTCCCTGCTGAGCAGAGAGCCCGATGTGGGCCTCGATCCCAGGACCCTGGGATCATGACCTGAGCCGAAGGCAGCGGCTTTAACCCACTGAGCCACCCAGGCGCCCTGGATAAAATCTTTAAAAAACAAATCAAAAAATCTGTTGTGTTTCTATAAAACACTAATAAACAATTAAAAAGAGAAATTAAGAAAACAATCTTATTTACAATTGCATCAAAAAGAATAAAATNCCAGGAACCAGTAGCATCAGTTTCAACAGGAACTTGTTAGAAATGCAAATTACCTGGCCCCACCTGCACCCATTCGTGTGTGTTTTAGTAAGCCCTCCAGGTGACTAAGGACAATTATGTATTCAAAAATGGTATTTGGAATTCATGAAAAAAATTAGGTAAGGCTATATGTAAATTATTTAAGAGTAGTTAAGAGTACATGTTGTATTATATTGACTAAGGATTTAAATTTTCCGTAGAATGCCAGCCTGTGCTGTGTGACTTGTTTTCTGTAGCCATTTCCCCATTTTTTTCTATGCTGCCTGCCCACAGCACAAGTGGGTAAGTTCCACAGATGTCAATTACTTTATATGTAGAAGGACATTGAGTGGTTAGATCCTGTGCTTTGTGCTTTCTTCTGGCACTATAAGGTTAAAATTTAAAATTCTTTGTGAGTAGCCCTGAGCCCTGAATATCTAGGTTGTGTTCAATTTGAAACATTTTAATGATAATAGTCCAGATGCCCGAACACCTGCAAAATTAGGAATTAAACTAAGAACTTATAAAAAAACTACACTCAATATTTTACTAATTGAGATATTTATTTTGAAAAGCACATGCAGACAAGAAGTCATTGACAATCTAGTTAATGTAAAACTAATATTGATGATAAAAAAAATCCTTTTGGCAAACATGAAAGTGATATAAATTTATGTCCTGGAATATTTTCCCCCTCAAAGGAAACAGTGAAGGTGTTTTAAGATATTTATGTATCGTATGCCATTACTATTATAGAGTGATGCTATTGCTTTGACTGGTCTTTGTTCATTATGGTGTTTAATGTAATTTATCATTATATTTAGTTTTCGGTTTGAGGGGGTGTTTACTTTAAGACTTAAAAATATACTCTTTGAAGATACAGCATCCAAATTCATTAGAAAAGACTTGAGGACTTTGTTTGACTTTAAAAAAAGTAAATGAAATAGGGGCTCCTGGGTTGCTCAGTCAGATAAGCATCTGCTTTTGGCTCAGGTCATGATCCTGGGGTCCTGGGATAGAGTCCCACATAGGGCTCCCTGCTCAGTGGGGAGTCTGCTTCTCCTTCTCCCTCTTCCTCCCTGCCACTTGTGCACTGTCTCTCCCTCTTGCTCTCGCTCTCTCTGAAATAAATAAATAAACAAATATTCCTTTGGATTTTTAAAAATTTATTTTAAAAAAACATTTTCCCTTGGATTTTTAAAAAGTGGCTTTTGGTATCTATTAACATTTTAAGTATTGAGTGATGTGTGAAAATATTTTTCAAGACAAAAGTGCAAGGAAAAACGAAAGTCTCCCTTCTGGCTCACCACAGGTGAAATTTCATGTTTAACGGTAGCTTGAGAGGTATTTCCAAAGATCCTTTCCTGCTTTGCATTCTGTGGTTGGAGAGGAGTGGAAGCGGAAGAAAGGGGGGAGGTTGTGGGCTGGATCCTGCTTCTGGTAGTGATTAGCATTGTGAACTCAGGCAAATCATGTCATTTTTCTGGACTTTAGTCTCCTTCTTGGTAAAATAGGGGGCTTGTAATAAATACTTTCTAAGATTGATGTAGCCCTGAAGAAGTTTCTCTTGCTAAATGGTCATGTGTTCCTTTTGAGCGATTTTGGTAAGAATATGGCTATATGTCTATATTGGCAGGGCTCAAAAATATGTTTGACTTTATGGAGGAGTGAGGATATGGAAGCCTTATAGATTGATTACTTGACAAAGTTTAGCTTGACCTTGACATTGACACATTTCATATACCAATGGGTTAGTTTTCATCAGCTGTGGGGTTGGGGACATGGTTGATACCACTTGTGAGGTGGCATTTGAGAATGCCTGAGGGTGTTCTCGGTCATCCCAAAGACTGAGTGAACTGGTATTTAATGCCCAGGGGTCAACAGTGTCACACGTCTTGTAACGTGTGTGCCAGTCCCTCACTACAAAGAAGCTTTCCTCCCAGAATGGCAAGAACATTCCCATTGGGAACTAGCAAATGAAGTTAAAAAATTTAGTTTTAACTCCCTATTTTATGAAGTCATCTGGGAAATTGGAAGTGAAGTTCTTGTACACTTTTTGTGGATTCAGTAACACACATGCAAACAATATCTATTCTTGGATGACAACTGGTGTTTATGATGCATGGGAGAGAATAGCTTCCAGCTCCCTGCACTATATATTGACTATGCAGTAAGAAAAGCAGTAAAAAGCTCAGCTTTGTTAGCACGGTGTGCAAAGGTAACTTGAAAACATACTAGGAATAGTTCCTTTTAGTATGAAGTTGCTAGTTTCCTCATGACAGCGATATTTTTAATGAAATGGCTTATAGAAGTTTCCATTCAATATAAGTAGACATTTCTTGGGTCCAAATAAATGTTCTGATTAAGGCAATAAAGGCATAGATTTGATTCTTTATGATTAGAAATTCCACCTGCCTAACAGTTCTATACATGATGATGAGTGACATGAACACTTCTCATTCACCCTCTGGCCTCTTCAGTACTTGGGCTGGCCTTGCCATATTCCAGGTCAGGTTAAGGATGGAATCCATTTAGCAAGAGTGACTCATCCAGGGCAACCTCAAGAACTTTGGTAATGTTTTCAAATTTGATGAGAACTTTGCTTTGGAATCCCTTAAATCACAGGATCAGTTTATTAGAATTATTTCATCTCTTTTATCTTCTTGCACTCATCAAGTCCCTGGTTTGTTAATGTGATCTGTATACTTTTAAACTTACTGCTTCTATTCAGCTCTTAGACATTGTGAGTAGAGAAGGTGTTGGATGGATAAAACTATTGTCAAGCAAACCAAAGCCAATTTGTTATTTTCCAGGAGTGAAAGGGAACCCCTGCTTTTCCTATCTTTGGTGAATCCGAGATTTAATACCTGTAGGAGAGGGGGGAAAGGGAAGTGAAATTGAAATGCGTAACTTTTCATTTCCCATAAATTTGGTTAAAAAAATTAGATTTCAGGAGGAGGTTGGAATTACAGAGTTAAAAAAAAATCTTTTTACTTATCTTTCATGTTCATTATCCATGCTAGGCCTCCACGATTCACAAAAGTTACATGCTACATTCCCCTTAGAATGAATTTTTTGGACATCAGGACAAAAACCCACTTAGCAAACAGTTATAACCATTCTATTTCAATTTGATATGGAAAATGAGTTTAAAGCGATATAGGTGATTTGGGGTTTGCCTGAGAATACAGAGTCTGGAGGCACCTGGGAGGCTCAGTTTAAGTGGCTGCCCACAGCTCGGCTCATGATCCCAGGGTCCTGAGATCCAGCCCCACATTGGGCTCCTTGCTCAGTATGGAGCCTGCTTCTCCCTCTTCCTCTACCTATTACTCCGCCTGCGTGTGCTTGCTCTCTCTTTCTCTCTCTCTCTCTGTCGAATAAATAAAATAAAAAAAAAATACAGAGTCAGGACAAGGCAGATGAGGCTCTTGGGTTTTGGGGACTGATTTTCCTACCCCACTGCCCTATTCCCCAGAAGCCCCCTCGCCTTGAGTTCCCTGAGACAACTAACTGCAAATGCTAGCCTAAAGCAGCCAATGCATATAATGAATTACCTCCTGTGTTCTGCAGCAAGAAGTGGACTAGTTAAGTACCATCTGGCAAAACTGAGAAAAGAGTCACTCATGATTTTTGGTGTTCAGTTGTTCAGGTGTGGAATTGTGGCTGAGAAAAGAACAAGTGAGTATGTAACTCCAATTTTAAAATGCATTTTTACTGAGCCTAGATTAACCCCTAAAGGCGGCTGAAAAATATACCACATTAAAATCAAGGTGTAACTTAGAATACTTTCTGGTTTTAGTTACATTTTAAGCCTAATTCCTTGTAATATTAGTAATTATATTGACCCCATTTAATATGAATGTTCTCAACACACTGTAGAGTCTCATTCAAGTCAGTCCTCAAACCACACTACAGTTGCCCATTCATCTCTTATATTATGCTGTTCCTATTTTTGAAGAACAATGACATAAGTAAGCCTGATGATATTAAATAACTAAAGGATTTCATGCAGCAAACAAAATCAAGAATTAACAAAAAAACTGGTTAATCTCTTTCAGTGCTGCTTTACCGAGTCAAATATTCACTGAAGGTGAGAAAATGGGGTGGGGGGCGCCGGAGAAGAGGCTTCAGCTCAGGGCAACTGCTGTGTAAAGCTGAGAAACAGGGAGCCTTCTTTCTGTGCCTTGCTTTTATTATCTCTCTGTTTGCGGTCCCATCCTCTACTGTTTAATTTGTGAAACATTCCAGGGAGTATCCTTAGCTTCCCTGACATGAGTCTGCGACTGGGGCTTGAAGGCTCTGAGGGACTCCTTTCTGAAACGGGGGAGGACAAATAGAGGAGGCTGGCTGGGTAGCCCTTGGCTCAGTGGCTTGAGACAGACTTTTCCGTGGGAGCAGGTGAGGCCTTTGTGCCGCTGAGCCGTAGGATACCAGAGCCTGCTGCCTCACACAGCTTTGCAGGCAGTTCTAGAGTGTAGGATGCCATCTCAGAGAAGTGGGGGGTTACTGCTGTATCTCAAAAGAAAGAATACACTAAATGCTTAGACTTCCTTCACCCCTTTTCATGGGGCCCTGGTGGTATTATATCCGGGACTTTGCTTCTAATATATTTATTTTCACACAAGAATAACACATTAGTGGCTAGGGGTAGTTCTTATTTGTTTAGCAAAGAAACCTCTGACCAAATGCATCGCGATAGCCATAGTAACATACTTTTAGCTGCTGTTTTCTCTTTGTTTGATGAAGAGGTTTTGAATAAACCTTGAATAAAGGTTTTGTTAATGTCTTAGAAAGAGCCACTAAATAAAACAAAATTATATTGAACTATTTGGTGGAAATGCCAAGCAATTAGTGTAGGGTGTCATTAATGAGCTGTATTATTAATGTGAAATGCTAACCTAATTCAGAAAGAGTAAATGATATGCAAAGGTCGTATTACCATGAGCCTGGAGGGGGCGGGGATGGAGGGGAGCTGTAAAGAGAGAGAATAAGTAAATACACGTGTGAGGTTAAGGTGGAATGGACTGGAATTGCTGGTGATGTTTCCTAGGAGTCTGGGATATGCTGAGTTAGAGCTGGTGCTGCTGTTTGTCAAGGTTGTCAGGGAACAGACTGCTTAAGGGATTGGAGATTGATTCCTGATACCAGTGTTGGCCCATAAATGGTAACCAGAATAATTAGGACTATGTTTACAGACTTGGGGACAGGCAGCAAAAACCCCTGGTAACTTATTTCCAATGGGCCAAATTAAATTTTTATCTTAAATCTGAGCTTTGATTCGAAACAAAGGTATTAGCTGGTTTTTCTTGAGTTGGTGGTTCCTTTACCTTGTGACTTCCTGTTATTCCATTGTGGAGTTTCCAGAGAATTCTCTTTAGAATGCGTTCACATAGGAATCAGTCTACCTGCCTGCTTTCTGAGAGACTGAATTTGGTGCTGTGGTTGATTTTGATCAGCGGTAGGGAAGCACTATTATTTTTTTTACTTTATTAAGAATTCTAGTTAACAGTTCAGCCATAGGATGTTTGTTGGGCAGTTTTTGGAAGGTTAGTAACCTGGCAGCCCCAACTTCTCTTAGAATGATATATTTACCTCTGTGGTCTGAGTGTAGCATTCTGTTGATGATAAATAGGGGGCACTAACAAAGAGTTGACAGCTTATTTGAAAACAATTTTTTTTTCAAAACAGAACTCATATGATGTAATATTATAAAATTCTTCATTACTGGGTAACTTATTAGTGAATTTTTCCCCATAGAGACTATCTGATATAATTTGGCGTCTCAGATATTTTAATCTTTATGTTTTTAGTTCAACACAAGTGCTTCTTTCTGCAGACTACAATTTACCTTTTGTTAATAGATTTGTTTATTTTAACACTCTTCTGATATTCAAGCATGATTGACTTTTATTTTTTTGTTTATGAGCAGTATTTATAAGATTTGGTGCAAGACTTGGTATTCTGGGTTGATCAATTATCCTATTATCTTACTTTATTCTCTTCAAAGTTTTGAATAAATTGGGCATGATATTAAATGTCTTGAGCTTTATCACATAAAACAATGCTTTCTTAGACTAATTTTAAGTTGATAATGTTCTCATAATTAATGACTTTTTAGATTATAATTGTTTATTTTTTAGTTCATTGTTGGTTAGTATGGTATAATTTCTTCCATTTAAAGTGAGGCTTTAGGAAAATTGCAGTTTTGTTCTCTCATTTCTTCTATTTTTTTGTTTAACTATAAATATCAGATTCATAAATTATGACACAAAAAAGGTAATGGAAACACATCTCTTCTGCTATTAATTGCCACTTACTGCTCTGTGACTTTTTTACTCATTTAATATTAATAAGTCAACCAGGCTCTATTTCAGTTCAGATGTGATCTAGAAATCACCAGGACTCCTGGAATCTGTTCACACCCACATGAATATATGGCAACCAGACTGAAGAGAGCAGTGGTGGTGGGCAAGGATCCTGAGAGGGATTCTGAGTGGATTAGGTGCTTACTAGAGTCTTGGAGGCACTGTTTTTCATCTGCACTTGGGCTATGACTCTACACTTGCTTCTTACTTCAAGGAAGACACTGGCCAGAGTGCATTGTCGACCAGGAGACCAAGGACTTTGTCTTGTGATGGTAGCCTTCAACACCTCTGGGTGTCCGTAAGGCCATTTCAGAAGAATGAACCTTAAAGTTCCTTTAGAAGATTCAGCTACTTCACACTCTGAATTCTAGTGCATTTGAAATTGTATTGAGCAGATGACAGCCCCACATCAACAGCCCTTTCCTCTTACAAATTCAGTGTCTTGCTTCAAAGGAAAGAAAAGAGAGAGGCAAACCAAGAAACAGACTTTTAACCATAGCAAACAGACGGATGGTTCCCAGAGGGGAGGTGCATGGGGGATGGGTAAAATAGGTGATGGGGATGAAGGAGGACACTTGTGATGAGCCCTGAGTGTTAAATAGAAGTGTTGAATCACTATGTCATACACTTGAAACTTATGTAACGCTGTATGTTAACTATACTGGAATGAAAATAGAAACTTAAGGGGAAAAAAGTAAATGATACAACATTACTTTTTACTTCCTAATATCTTCCATATTGATCTAAGTCTCTCACAAATGAAGCAAAATAATAGAAAACAGCCTTTTCCCCCCAAGCTTTTCTGAGTATAATAAGAAAATTTCACAAGAATCCTCAAATATAAGGAGAGACCTAAGCCAAAAATAGACGCTCCCACCTGACAAGCCATTTTGTCTTTCTGGAAGATGAGACCTATAAACTGCAGGGTATCACAGTCTTTCCCTGCTTTGTTTCAGGGTTTCAGTGAAGAGGGAAGGGAGCTGGAAAGGACAGAGGGGGACAGAAATGCTAAGAAAGAAAAGTAGCCCAAATCAAGTAGTAGTTGAGTACAGAAAACGTTTATTGTTATTAATGTAGAATTATCAGATATGAAGGCAAATTGACTTCTATTAGAATGTCAATTTTTAATAGTGTATCTGAATTTAGTACCCCATAACATGATAGGTGTCACAAGCATTTCTGATGCTCAGATAGAAGTATGATAACGATTCAGTGCTTGGGTTTCTCTCCTTAGTTGTAATTGGTGAGTGTCAGCATTATTTCTCTTGGATAGAGAAAGACCATTTTAATCCTTTAATAGTACTACTTATTTTATGTATGTTTGCATCTCATTTTGATTTGGTAGCTTCCAAACCGAGGGGAATGTATGAAGTAGTTAGATTATTGTTATTCTTGTCGTGAGATTTTGATCTTTTAAATAGCAGAGTGAACTCTTTCTTTTAGTGAATGCGTTTTCCACCATTAGTCACACTCAGTGGTTACATTCTCTTTTCTTTTATACAAATGCCAGCATTTTTGTAACTTCTTGCCTAATGGAGGGTGCACGTTGAAAGTTACTGAGAGCCATGAAAAGGAAGAGACCACAGGTGTTTATTTACTGAGGTTAAATAAGAGAGTCATTGATATGGTATCTTCACCCTTGTGTGCAGGAATCTAGGAAGCTTTTGGTTGCATGTGCCTTGCTGGCTTAGCAGATGAAAAACAAGAACAGCTTCTGAGTATCAGCAGTGACAGGGCCACCAAGCAGCAGAAATAGGACCATCACAACCCCTGTTGATTTGTGCGTGGGAATCCTTGGTATGGTGAGAATGCTTATTTGTTTACTTTTCATAACCTAAAGTAAAGAACTCCTTCCTTGAAGAAGTCTATCTCCCCTCTGGCTTTTGAGAAGATTATAATCTTTTGCATGATTTATTGATCACCTTTTGACCGTGAGTGTATGTCATGTCATATTAGACATGTTTCAAGTTCAACAACATAGCAATAAAAATGGCCACGCCACAATGTGAAGGCAAGCATACTTCAGCTCTGGGATATATTCAGTTGTAATAATAAAAAAGTACAGCCTTAGGTGCTCCATGGTTCATCACATTTTTCTGTGAGTTTTTCAGACTCCTAGCTATAGACATTAACTCCCATATTTTCGTCACAAGTTGAAGGCCTTTAGGGAAATTGATATTACCCAGTGTCTTTTTTTTTAAGATTTTATTTATTATTTATTTGACAGAGAGAGAGAGATCACAAGTAGGCAGAGAGGCAGGCAGAGAGAAAGGGGGAAGCAGGCTCAGGGCTGGGAAGAGAGCCCGATGTGGGGCTTGATCCCTGGACTCTGGGATCATGACCTGAGCTGAAGGCAGAAGCTTAACCCACTGAGCCACCCAAGGGCCTTTACTCAGTGTCTTTGGTGAAAGTTTACCCTTTCTAGAAAAAGTCTACCTACAACATAGGGAGGGATGAGTATGAGATTTATGGATGGACAAAGAAGGAATTAAGTCACTTTATAAAGTTCAGAAGTGGAGAAGGAAGGAAGGAAAGAAGCCATCTCAGGCGGAGGTAAACCCATGTGCAAAGAAACAATGCTGTGATGAGAATATTAGGAGATGTTTGGTAAATGTCCAGGAGTTTAGGATGAATTTGGGCACTGTTGTTGAAGAGGACGGAAAGGGGTGAAGTAATATGAAAGGGTTAAAAGGACTAAACTTGTTGACTAATGAATGGAAGGAGGTTAGAGAGAAATATGTTGGAAAGACCCTACCCAGCTGAGCTTACTAGTCACGGATGTTAGTGACTACCTCTCGTTCTGCCCCATCCATTTCTGAATAGCCCAATCAGTGTATTAGATCATGTGCTTTTGTGAAGCCTAAAAATACAGTTTCATGCCTCAGCTCTGTCAGTCATAAGAGCAACTCTGGGGAAATAACTTCTGTGGGTATTAAGTCGTGGAAAAGAACATATACTTCTCAGAGATTTTTAAAAGACTAATTTAGGTAGAGAGAAGTCACTTTGAAATAACTGTTGACATGCGAAATGCAGTGTTGCCTACTACTATTCATCGTCAACATTAAAAATGTGTATTTGCAAAAGCAGGGCTCCGATGCCAAATGAAGAAATGCAACACTGTGTCCCCAGTTTTTTCGTTATGCTGTTGGAGCAGTCTCTGGACACATAGTAGCTTTGCAATGCACTTGAGTCTCCCCCAGCATTCCAATTCCTTTCCATCTTTTTAATTTCTAATCTAAACAAGAAGTAGTTATGGTTGAGTTCCTTTTCCTCTTAAGTTGGTTAATGAAAAGTGTGCAGTCCTTTTATCCAAGTAAAATAAATGCATAAGCCATGAGGCAGGCTAATAGTTTATTTTCTTTTCTTTGGTGACAGGAACAAGGAGATTTTTGTGAGGAAACAAAATACTTGTTTGCAAAGAATCAGTGTTAATGTGTCAAATGTGACTAACATTTTGAATCTCATCCAGACACCCACTACAGGGAAACTAAGGACATGGTAAAATAATGGCCATCTTGAATACCTGGTTTGGCTTTCCAGACTAGATTTCCATGTGGCGTGTACCCTAGTCATCTGGGCCAGGTCTCACTCAAGTTTTGCAGACACAACCTTGCTCCTTTAACCCCACACTAGACAGAAAACAGCCTAGTTGTGTTGTTATTTTTCTCTATGACCTGCTTACTTTGGTATTCTGAGTTTTTCAGTTTTACTAATGGGAAAAGGAAGAACACTTTAGAACAGAGTGACTCTGTGCCATGTTTCTGGGCTAAGCCTCATGCAGAACTGTTAAGGGAGCAAGAGTCCTCTTCCCCAAGAGGGGAAATCCATAGGCCTGATACACTACCCTGGTCATAAGAGAATGAAGAGAGCAAAGAAACTCCTTCTCCTCTCAAGCCCAGAGAAAAGTTAGATCTTTGGAAACCGGCCCTGGGATCTACATTCTATCAAATTCTCACTTGAGTCTGTGTACACAAAAGTTTTAAAATATTTACTAAAATGTTTACCCCTGACTATGGCTCTTTTATGAAAAAAAAATGCAGACATGTATGACGAATAGGCACTTACTACCTACATTCTAAGAAAATGAACGGGACCTCTAAGAGGTCACATGGCTTTTACGTCAAAGAGAAACACCTGGAAGTCTAGAAAGCCTGTACCACTCTTTCATTTCTTCTTTTCCTCCTGCTGATGGTGATGACTCAAGGTCAAATATGTGAAGCCATGAAAAGTTGAGGTGCATTCTCGAGGGTTCCAGTTAAATAGAGCTCCCACTTAGCTTGTACCCTTGACTGGACCCAGGCTTGGCCCTGCCCTTGCATTAGCTGCTATGACCATCTCCCATGATCACCTCTTCAAGGAGAGTCCCATTAAACAATAAAGTACAAACCAAAATAAGACAAAGAAACCTATGGTTTACATACTGCTGCTGACGAAGAATTGTGGATAGGGATTGATCCAGGTCTGTGCTGTTCAGTATGGAAGCTATGCTACTGAGCATTTGCCATGGTGCAAGTCCAGTGAGGAACTGAGTTTTTAATTTGTTTCTGATTTTATTTAACCTATAGCTAAGTTTCAAAATGTCTTTTTGTAATTAGTAAAAATAATTTAAGTATTTTTGGGGAATAACTAGGTTTCTGGAAATCTGCTTTTTGAACTGTAAGTTTTAAACTTAATTCCTTATACCAATCAAGTATTTCTGATAAAAATTTAGCTTCCAAATTGAGATGGGCTGTCAGCATAAAAAAAAAAACACTGAATTTTTAAGACTTAGTAGAAAGAATGTAAAATTTCTCACTAATATTTTTAATATTGTGTACAGGCTGAAGTGATACATTTTTCAATACACTGGGTTTCAATACATGATGAAAATTAATGTCACCTATTTCTTTTTACTTTTTCAATGTATATAGTAGAAAATTTTATACATGGCTTTCATTATATTTCTGTGGGACAGCACTGATTCAGATGTTTATGAGAGCCCCATATTTCCACAGTATTGGGTACTGAGAAGTCTAATGGTCCATGGTATTAATTTTAACCATGGCTCCAATTGAGAATAAACATATTAGATGATGACAATAATTAATTTTATATCCTTAGACATGACTTGCCTATGGCTAAGAATACAGATTGATAACCAGGGTGGCTTAGTTGGTTAAGCGGATCTTTTGGCTCAGGTCATGATCTCAGGGTCCTGGGATCCTGGGCTCCCCACATGGATTCTGCTTGAGGATTTCTCTCTCCCCTTCCCTGGTGCATGCACATGCTCTCTCTGTGTGTAAAATAAATAAATAAATCTAAAAAAAAAAGAATATAGATTAATAACCAAATGGGAGTTTATGCCAACCTAATAGGTATCAGATACTCATTGAAACAACTAGGAATATTTAGACTGAGGATGGAATAAATGTTTACCAAAATCTATTTCTTATTCCAGATTTCCTACCCACAACTTTTAAAGAAATTTGTCTTCATCAAGATGAGCTAAGGAAAATATACCATTTCAGTTATATCACACGATACATATAAATCAAGCAACAAATATTTATGAATCATCAGTTAGCTATGGAATGCTTATGGCCTTAGAGAGCAGTATAGGAGCCCATAGGACTTCATTCTTCCTCATGTGGAACCTAGAAATCTGGCATAGTAGGTAGGAAATACATTTTAAAAATTGGAGGTATAGGGGTGCCTGGGTGGCTCAGTTAAAGCATCTGACTCTTGATTTCAGATCAGGTCATGATCTCTGGGTCCTGGGATCAAGCCCATCAGGCTTTATACTCAGTGGAGAGTCTGCTTAAGATTCTATTTCTCTCTCTCCCTTTGCCCCTCTACCCACTTGTACACTCTCTCTCTAAAATAAATAAATATATCTTAAAAAAATAAATAAAAATTGGAGATATAAAATGATGTATATTGCATGGAGCACTGGGTGTTATACGTAAACAATGAGTCTTGGAGCACTACATCAAAAGCTAAAAGCTGATGATGTACTATATGGTGACTAACATAATAATAATAAAAAAGGACATATATAATAAAGGACTAAGTTATAGATTTTAATTGTTTGGAAATTTAGGGGAAAACCAAACAAATGTGAACTGAGGTTTTGTAAAGCGAAGGCTGTACAGCAAAGATGACTCTTGAACTTGGATGGTTGGATTTGCGTGGCTCTGGGGGAGGGAGCTCCCAGAGTTTTTCACATTGACACACTGAGCTTTCTTTTGGGCCATTGATCACTTCCCTATAACTGCTTACTTGCCTTTTTACTCACTGGGATATGAACTCCTTGAGGACAATGATTCTGTTTTTTTCACCTTCTCTATCCCAAAGCCTCTGGTGGCTGGCACATGGTAGGTATTCAGTTATATTTATGAATATAATCAATATCTGAATGAATAAGTGAGAGCATTCTAATTGGAAGAGAGAATAAACAAGAAACAGTGGTTATAAGCATTAAGAGATATGGGTTGCAGAAGATTTTTATGGTTCTACTTTCTGATCTAAAAAATGGAAGTGGTTCCTAACTTCTTCCAAGGAGAAGATCTTCACACATTAAGATAAAGGACTTGATAAACTGTAATGTACTATTAATATTATTATTATTATTCACTATTATTAATAATATTAATATACTATTAATAATATTCACTATTATTCACCCAGGGACAGGTTCTTATTCATCTTTGCAATTGTCACATTGCATATAAATGGATATTCAACAAATAGTTGCTTAATAAATGAATCAAAGAATGAATGGGAGGTCCCCAGTCTTGCCACTTGTTATATTCCTGTTTTCCACCTGCTTGAAAATGCAGGTAGCCCTCTTATTAGAAAAGTGTCTAAACTCTGATTAAACTTTGAGGAGAAGCTTCACATCTTCACTTATGAATGAAGTTCGTGTGTATAAGTCCATGAGTCTTTTGCCTTTTCAGTGCTATTAAAGGAAACTTCTTTTTTTTAGTTAAAAAAATTTTTAAATGTATTCTTTGGTCATTAGAATTAATTCAGGTTTTTTTAAAAAAAGATTTTATTTATTTATCTGAGAGAGAGAGACAGAGATAGTGAGAGAGAGCACGAGAGGGAAGGAGAGGGAGAAGCAGGCACTCCACCGAGCAGGGAGCCTGATATAGGGCTTGATGTGGGACTCATCCCAGGTCCCTGGGATCATGACCTGAGCCAAAGGCAGATGCTTAACTGACTGAGCCACCCAGGTGCTCTGGATTGATTCAGATTTTTGAAGTTTCCAGATGTATGGCCTCAAGATTGAGTTTCCCATTGTACAGAAAGCATATCTCAGTTATATATACCTTCACATTCCTCGTGTGGTTCCTCTTACGCAAAGATAGGGGAAACATAAAATATCTTCCCTGAAATCCTGAACTAAATGTACCCAAAGAAAATAATTTGGGGGCAACAAGGGCAAGGCTACTATTAAAGAAAATGCATTAAAAAAATGCTAACTTTTAAAAAAGAGATACCATCTTAAGAGAGATATTTGCAGAATTGAGTGGTTTATTTTGAAGGTTGCAGGAGTGGTCTTCTATTCTGAAATTATAAGCTGTCAAAGATTATTTCTCTGTGATGTAAACTTTCTATATCTTAAAACTGTATTTGCCAGTTTTACCTCAATAAAGCGGGGTGGGGGAGTGGGGAAGAGTAAGCATTTGACCGAAGTCTAAAAGGCTTAGAAATGCTGTGTCACCACCAGCTAAAAGATAAGCACAATGCAGATCCTACAGATAAAGCTCCAGCATCCTGTCTCCAAGCTCCGAGCATTCATCTTTCGTAATACTCCTTCCTTCCATTCTCGCTGCCTTCACTTCACCCTGCCCCAGGCCCTCACCATCTGATGCCTGGGTTATTGCTGTTTTGAACAGCAATGTAATTAATCTGCCTTTAGCTTTTGTCGTAATTAAATTTATCTTTCATATTGGTGCCAGCTCAGTAAACCACTGCTTTCTTCCCATCTTTCTTCTCCCCACGAGAGTCTACACAGGCCACTTCTTGCTGGGACTTTCCAGTCATAATTGACCTAGTCAACCTTATTTCTCTGTGTTCTTCCCCGCAGGCAGGTCTTTCTACTGTTCTCTTCCCATGTTCCAATAGTCAGTCCTCTTTGGGCCTTTCCCTGCTTGGAATTCCCTCCCCTTGCTTTGTTGTGAGTCTGGTCAGCCCTGGGTCCAGTCCTGTCCTTCCATGAAGCCTTTCTCAAGTCTGTCCCTGCAATGAGTGATCACCGCATTGTCTGAAGTTTTAGAGAATCCTAGCTATATGATTGATCTTATCATTTATCAGATTCTACTTCCTAGTGTTCACTTTCATCTGTATGTTTTAATTAGATATTGCTTAATTGAATTAAAAAAAAACGAAGCATAAGAAAAAAGGATGTCTAGATTATAAAAAGACATGTGCACACATTTAAAAACATATGTAGTGTGTTGCAGAAAGAGGAGACATTTATCAATATGTTAAATATAGAAACATCTTCTAGTGCTGAAAGTTGAACTAGTATCCAAAGGACACTTTTTCTTTGGGACACTCTTTGTTTATCCAGGTATTTGGAAATGCTCATCTGCTCTAACCTGACAGCATATTTATTCTTAAAGCATAATAAAAACCTGCTTCGAGGTTTGTGACTTTAATGCTGCTGACTTTCCTTTTGCTTTTTTCAGGATGTTTTTCCTGCTTTGAATTTATGAAAGGATAATTTTACTTTGAACCCTGAGGCTTTTCATGTAATTTTTAATTTTATATATATATAAGAACATATATATATTTATGATACATAATAAATACATTTAAAATTATATATATTTATAAATTAAATATGATACATTAAAAATGCTACTTTTGTACTGTGGGCTGTAGTAATTAAGCCTTTTATTGGGAAAGCTCTGCTCCTAATAAATATCATGTTCTAACAGCACAAACAGAATGGTGACAAGATGTGCCTCCATATTTATGGCCCTTGATCTTTACTATCCAGAAATATTTCTCAAAGATCAAAACACAGCACACTTGGCTCTTGGCACTAGAAAACTTGGGCTTTGATGGTGATCAAGTATTGCATGTGATGTGGCAGCTCTTAAAAGGGACTCTTCAACAACGTGATGGGGATATACACTGCTCTTTTGTTTCAGAGACCAGACTTTGCCAAGATTAAAAAAAAAAATGTGCTTTATAAGAGTATTTTCCTCCTTTGGATTTTTGACTGGATGCTTATCATTATGAGAAAGCGCCATGGAATGTTTCATTTCATTCTGTGGGGGCTGGCACTAGGACCCTGAAGAAAATGTCTGTCGTGCATATCAATAAACAGAAAGACTTAACATTTCACACCTTTGCACAATTCAGAACATTTTTTCTCCTTTACTGTCCGTCCCACCTCATCTCTTCTCTCTGTCTCTCTCTTTCTTCCCCTCTAGCTTCTCCTCCCCATCTCCTTCCAGGTTCTCCACATGCTTCTCAGGATCATTTTTCTTCCTCTGCTCACCTGAACCTGCTTTTCCTCAGGTGCTCATTTCTTTGTCGCTTCCAAGACAGGATATTCTCACTGTATCTTTCCTCTCTCCTCTGAGTCTGTATTCTTTCTACCAGTTCTTTCCTTTGCAACAAAATCCATGTTGTGGTCTAGTAAATTGTCGGCTGCATACGGTCATGTTTTGTGTAAGCTTGTCTTATTTATCCTTTCCACTATTAGTCTGTTTCTTCCAAAAGAGTTCTTAGAGTGTGGTAATTTAAATAAAACAGTCACACAGCCTCCCACAAAATACAATGAATCCTTTTTTTAAAGATGAAAATTGCTTCAGGATAGATGTTGGCTATTCCCATAATTTAAAAGGCTATTTTATAAGATATTTAAAAATAACTACAAAAATTATGTTTACCACAGCTGAGGCAGAGAATGGGAACTCTGATTAAAAAAATAATCTGTCTTACATGGATCTTTGTGTAATTATAGCTTAATAAAATTGAAAAATTATATCTATTTTGCATGTAATTGAATGTTTCTTTTATCATCCAGGAAAGACTTCAAGCTGGTGTGGTAATAAAACATGTCATGCTGAAGGCATTGGAGTTAGGCATTACATTAGTTTTTCAAAGATGCTATAACAAAGTACCTCAAACTAAGATAGTTTCAAAACACAGAAATGCATTTCCTCATAGTTCTGGAGGCTGGAAGTCTGAAATCAAGGTGTCAGCGGGGCCCTTTTCCTCGATAGGGAAATACTCCTTTGCATCTTCCTGCTTTTGGTAGTTTGCTGGCGGTCTTTGGTCCTCTTTGGTTTGTGGCTATATCACTCCAATCTCTGTCTTCACTGTCACCTATGTTTTTGCTGCATGTCTCTGTACTCAGGGCCATCTTTTTACAAGGACACCTGTTGTTACTTTTATTGCTGGAGACACCATAGCTTAGTAGTACCTGCTCAGTAGTACCTGCTTAGTAGTTGCTCATTAAACATTAAATTTCAGTCCCTCAGGGCCATTATTATGTACTGTGGATGTTAAAAATGCTATCAGAGAATAATCAAATATAGAGTGGTTGAGGTTACTGTATTTTACTAAAGGTTTTATACCTGGATGCTAAGAAATTATTTAATTCATTATGTCTTCTGGAATTGTTTGGAAATGTAGGAGATTCCTAGGATAATTTAGTGCTATAGGTCATGACTAATGAATTGAATTGAAGTTAAAGGTGAAATCTGAGTCCCGATCAGATTTATCTGTAACTTGTTATAATTTTTTTTAAATGAAAGGCTATTTAATTTAAATGTAACAAATACCAAGCTAAGAATATTAGATATTGTATGATAATGATGAGCCATTTTTTAGTCTGGGAGAAAATGGGGCTGAGAGAAGTCCATTGTCACAAAGAAGTTCAAAGAATTAGAAGCTAATTAAAATCAGTACTTTGTCATCCAGTAATTCCACTACTGGGTATTTACCCAAAAAACAAAAACACTGATTTTTCCTTTTCTTTTTTTTTGAGAGAGAGAATGAAAGAGAGAGAGAGCATGACAGGGGAAAGGTCAGAGGGAGAAACAGGCTCCCCACTGAGCAGGGAGCCTGATGCTGGACTCAATACCAGGACTCCAGGATCATGACCTGAGCCGAAGGCTCAGTTGGTTAAGCAGTTGCTTAACCAACTGAAGCACCCAGATGCCCCAAAACACTAATTTTTGGAGATATATGCACCCCGTTTTATTACAGCATTGTTTATAATAACCAAAATATGGATGCAACCAAAGTGTCCATCAATAGTTAAATGCATAAAGAAGATGTAGTGTGTGTGTATAAATATATATACACACACATATATACATACCATATATATATATAAAATGGAAAATTACTCATTCCATATAAAATGAAATATTACTCATTCATAAAAAAAGAATAAGATCTTACCATTTGGAACAACATGGATGGACCTAGAGGATATATGCTAAATGAAATAAGTTAGAGAAAGACAAATACCATATAATTTTACTCATATGTGAAATTTAAGATACAAAACAAATAAAGAGAAAAGAGACAAAACAAAAACCAGACTTTTAAATAGAACAAACTGGTGATTGCTAGAATGCCTGGGGGAGGGGTGAAATAGATAAAGGGGATTAAGAGTATACTTACTCTGATGAGCACAGAGTAATGTACAGAAATGTTCAATCATTATGTTGTACACCTGAAACTAATATGACACTTGTATGTTAATTATAAGTCAATTAAGAAGGGGTAGAGGGAACCAGTACTCTGTTAATGGTTCACATTCCAGAAGACAGAGTACTGAAAAAGGATTTGAGTGTGTTTTTCAGGAGGGGTGTGTAGACCAACCATCTCAGCCAGGGGTTGACGAAGGGTTACATTTCCTGCCCCCTGAAATAATTTAGTTTTGTCTGTGCTTTGTGGATTTTCAGTGCTTCTCTTAGTCCTGTCATGTCACCTCCTGCTGTACACACAGAAGGGGAGCAGTAATGGCTACTTGACCTTTACTTATTCATAGGAATATCTCAGTCAAGAGGAGATTCCAAAGGGAATTTGCCATCTCACTCCAAAAGATGGTTGGGAAAGAAATTTATTAGGTTCTGTTAGTTCAGAAGCAGCTGCCAAACTTTCAACGGACACTTCAAGTGAAGAGGAAATAAGCATGGGCATGATCCGCCTCTAGAGGAAGCATAAATCTTTTCCCTGTTGCCACCATGCCAGCCACATGGGGATTCTTCCTCCAGTGTTCATTTTGGCCCCTGGGATTACGAATATGCCTTATTGGTCTGCTAACTATCATCTTTAACCCACTTACAAAAACAGTCTGAAATAATCATGGCACACCGCATGTAAGGAGAAACATTTTCTTTTGTTCAGTTTTTCAGTTCTCCTGTCCAGCTGCCTAAATAACGCTGTTTAGAATTACTTCCTTTTTCTTTGTAAATGTTTCTTGTGTGTGTGTGTGTTTTCCCTAATTACTTGACTGCATGTGTGTAGCTGGTCTCTTAGTCATGAGGCTTTGTCTGAAGACAGAAGACCAATTTGAAATAGTTTTAACACAAAGAGGAGTTTATCAGCTCATGTAAGCAAGTTGTAGGAAGGGTTGGTGTGGAGCTAACATTAGGGCTGACTAGATCTGGGGCTTGACCACTGTTAAGATTCTTTGCATCTTTTTCCTGTTGGAATGATGGCTTTTTTCTCTGAGACTGCATTCTCCACCAGCGAGGGAACCTTCTGTGGGAAGACCTCATTCATATCGCTACAGTCTGACAAAGAGAAGGCTCATAGCACAAGCTTTGTCAGTCTCAATAGGCTCTCTGATTAGCTCAGCTCAATAGAATATGTACATTCTATCCAGCCAGGTGGGACTCAGTCATAGTCAACTAACATCAGGAGCTGCGTGGCCAGAGGAGAATTTCTTGAAAGAACAGGTGATATTTTGTATTAAAATAATAAATGCCCAATATATCTGATATTGTGAAATGTTTCCTTACCTATTGCTTTGTTTTTTCCCACGATTTCCCCCTCCTTATGATGGGTTCTTTCCTCCACTCTTCAGATTACCTGGTTCTGGTTTGTTTATAATTTTGGTGTTTGTGTGAGAGGTTTGACCTAATGTCCTCACTTCACTTGTTTTACTTGAGAGATGTCATGATAGGGGTCCTAATGTGTGTATATTGCCTTTACCTGCAATCTGTTTTCCTATAAAAGATCTGCATTCCTATTTCTGTCTGGGGAAATTAGTTCTTCATCAGGCTTATTGAAAGTCTTTGTGGAATGGTCCATTTTCATATAATTCTTGCAACTTTTATTCTGTGATAGTGCAAATTCCTTCCTTTCAGCATAATACTGCACATATAGTGTATACCTTTTCTTTTGTAGGGTTAAGTCCTTGCCACATTGCTCATCTTTTCCATATTCAGTAACTAATCCTATCCCCAGCAGTTCTGTTATAGGTAATCCATTTATTTCTTAATGAGTTTAAGAATGAGATATTTGGATTCCCTTTGGCAGCAATACATTAACTATCTTGTATAATATTATCTATTTCTTTGCTTATGCGAAGTGTCAGTCACAAGTGAGTCTTAGAGTTATTATATAAATAGATTTCTATTGTCTAAAATTCCCAAGTCAGTAACACTTTATTAAATATTTATGAGAGTCTGAAAATGCAAGATAAATTATGGGGTTAGATGGGTAAAAAAGGTATTATTGTATTCTTTCCATATTCATGGAGGCTAATTTATAGAGGGCCATTCCAATAGACTGTTCTGTGGATATTTATTCAAATCACTAAACATTCTCCTCTTTTCTGAGTTCCTTCACATCATTTCTCTCTACTGAGAGAAGCAGCCTCATTCAGGTGCTTTGACCTTTTACTCCTCTCTCAGTTGCCTCATCATCTGTTTTCCTACAGGAGGGTTTGTCCATGACACAAAACTATATGCAGGCAGCTCCAGGAGAAATTGCTATCTGTAGATGAGAATAAGAAGAAAAGGGAGATAGCACAAATCAATAGCATTGGGAAGAAAAAGGCATTAACACTACAGATACAAAAGGGATTTAAAGTTCATAGGAGAGTAGTATGACCATATTGGAGCAACAACTTGAAATTTTAGATGAAGTAGATAATTTTCTAATAAAACATAGATTATTAACCTAGCCTAGAAAAAACAGAAATCATGAATAAATCAGTAGCCATGAAAGAAATAAAATTAAGGGTAAAATGTCTTGCTGCTCTTCCATACCAATCACCAAATAATAGCAAACCCTATTTATAGGCATCATTTTAAAAACCTGTAAAAGCAGAAGATGCCTCTCTTAGGCAGACTGGGTCAGAGGCCCCAATCTAACCAAACCACTTATGCAGCTATTGTAACTTTGATGTTAAAAATGAATATAAGGATAAGAATACGTATAGTATATTGTCATGTGTGAATATAAAATCAAAAACCTTAATGTAATATTGGCAAAATATTTTCAGCAGTGTTTAAAAAACTGCATGATAGCCAAAAAATCATTATCCAACAATGCAAGGATGGTTCAATAATCAAACATCTATAAAATTTGGGAAAAAATTTCATAGGATTTTCTCAATAGGGAAAAAGTATTTCCTATAATTCAATACTGACTGTGACATAAACTCTTAGTAAACTAGGAATAGAGAAAGTTTTCTACTATTTTGAAAAGAGATATCTATGAAAAACCTCCTAAAAATGTTATCATTATTTAGAAAAACCTATAAACATTCCTATTCAAGTCAGCAGCAGGGTGAGAATTCCTGTGATTATCCCCATTATTCAACATTGTACTGGATGTGCTAGCCAACTTTAAAAGGCAAGAAAAATGAGACTGCAAGAACTTCAAAGGAAAAGAAAAAAAATTACAAATAATGAAACTAAGTAGAAAATCCAAGAGAGACATCAGATATATCATTAGAACAATTTAGACATGAGTTTGGCATGTTCACTGGATTCAAGATTAACATACATGAAATAGTAGCATTCCTGGAAATCAGCAATTAAATGTCAGAGAAAAAAATACACATCATTTATCATAGGCAGAACAGTGACCTCCCCGCCCCTCCCCGCCAATTGACTATTCACACTGAAATCCGTGAATATGTTAGGTTAGTTGGCAAAGGGGAATTCAGTTTGCAAGTGGAAGTAGGTTTAAAGCAAAGGGATAATGTTGGATTATCCAGAAGGTTCCAGTGTCATCACAAGTGTCCTTCAAACATGACAGAAGGAGGGAGAAGAGTCACTATCAGAGTGATGTGACAGGAGAAAGACTCTACCTGCCATTGCGGAGTTTCAAGATGGAAGGGGATCATGAGCCAAGGAATGTAGGCAACCTTTAGAAGCTAGAAAAGATAAGAAAGTAGATTCTTCCCTACAGCTGCTCAGTGTGGAGGAAGATAATTGGCTTTCATTCTCCAGCTAAGGTTCCTGAATAAAGATCCCTGCTCTCTTTTCCTTTCAGTTTCCCATACTCAGGGGCCTGGAAGGCTCAGACTTTCTAGCCATTTCCCTCCTTGGGCATCTGGAGCTCTGAGAAATTAGACTTATGTATGGGGCTCACTGAGCCTGCAAGGGGAAGCAGACACACAGGGACTTCTTCTCAGATTCCAACCGATTGCAGACCCAGTAACCCTTTGAGTCAGGACTGGCAGAGAGAAAATTATTAACAGTGGAGAGTAAGGAAGCCCTAATGAAACTTGTCTAAAGTTCTCCTCCAGTGACCTACTGGCCACGTATTTACACTGGCTCTGCTGGCCCACTGTGTTGTCTTCACATTAATAAAATTTATGGGAATTATTTTAAATTTGTAATTAAAGGGATAACTCCTGTAATTTAAAGTTTTCATTCAAAAGTAATAAAACCTCTCTTGGTTTGGTTGTTCCCAGAGAAGACCCTGAAATGAGGATTTGAGTGAAAATCACTTTTGGGGAAGTGATCCAAGGAAGCATGTTGAAGAAGTTAAGCCAGAAAGGGGAGAAAAAGAAGTTGATGAAGGGTGCTTATGAAGAAAATGCTGGCTTTGGGCAGCTGGGTCCCAGTCTTGCTGGGGAGCCTCTGAGAGGGTTAATTCTTCAGAATTAACTCATGTAGGAAGCTCCAGCCTAAAGCTTTATCATTCAGAACTTTCAGTCTGCCCTGCATGAGTGAGCCAAGCATGCTCTTAGGATCCAAGAACTCCTCCAATCGGAGGGACATTATTTTTTTTATTATTTTGAATTTAATTTTGTTTTCTGAATGGTAAGTCTTTTACATAAAGTCAAAACTCTGCCAAGAGGGATAAAGGGATAAGTAAATAAGTAAACTAAGATATGTATGTTCCTTTTTTTTTTTAGAGAGAGAGTGAGAACATGGGGCATGGGAGGGGCAGAGGGAGAGAGAGAGAATCCCAAGCAGGCTCCATATCTAGCGTGGAGACAAACATGGGGCTTGATTTTGTGACCCTGAGGTCATGACACGAGCTGAAATCAAGAGTCAGATGCCCAACTGACTGAGCCACCCAGGCCTCTAAGATATGTATATTCTTATTCTTCCTTTTTTTTTCTTGATATATATATTGTTTTATATTTTGTTGCTTTCACTTGACAGTATTGCCTATAAAATCACTTTATTAACAGATCTCAGAACTTTTCTTTGTTTTGTTTGTTTTTACAACTTCATTTGATTTCATTGTGTTGAAGTATCAAGTTTTTTTCAATAGCATTTTCAATAGCATTTAGGCTATTTCTGCATTTTATATTACAAAAGTATCATTTAATCATTTAATCATTAAAATTATTACTATTATTACAAAATTATTATTATTTTTTCTAAACATACCATGAGTATATGTTGTTTTGTAATTTTAGAGGTGAATCTTTAAGGTAAAATTCAAAAACTAGTATAGCTTGGTTAAAGCATAGATGCATATAGTTTTTTTAGATATTACTATACTCTTATCCATAAAGTTATACAATATTGCTCTCCCATATTAATATGTAACAATACCTTTTCTACTCAGCCTTGCCAACAAATTATGCTGTCAAATATTAACATTTTTTATCTAATAGGTATAGTTATACTTTAAATTTCCCTTACTTTGAGAATTCCATCTTTTTATTTTTATTTTTGTGGGCCAGGAAATTTGTATACCTTTATGGGTGTCCACTTTTTTTTTAATGTACATTTTTTTTCCTATTGGGATTTTTTTTCTATTTCTCAATTTCTAAGAGCTTTTGCATATTAAAGTGACAAATTGAAGATTTGTTTTCTGTGATACACATTGAAAATATTTTGTTATTAGTCTTTTGATTTTGCTTTTTAAAAAAGTCAGAAAGTTTTTTCCTTTGACTCTATATTAATTTGTCAAATTTTATTGGATTTGGATTTGAAATCATAATTAGAAAGGCTTTCCATGTATCTATGTTTTCTCCTAGTACTTGTATTTTTTTTGTTTACTTGGTTTTGTTTTGTTTTAACATTTAGATGCCTAATTCATTTGGAGTTTATTGTAGTATATGGTGTGAGGTAGGAGTCACTTTTGTGTTTTTCCAGATGGCTACTCAATGTCCCCAACCTCAGTTTTTGAAAACCCATCCTTTTCCCCAGTGATTTGAGATGATACTTCTATCAAGTAACAACTTTCCACAGTGCTTGTATCCATTTCTGAATTTTCTCTTTTATTCTGCTAGTCTGTCAATGCATGGACTAGTACCTTACTGTTTTAAACCTAGAAAAGTCTTCATAGTGTATTTAAACTTGTATATTTAGCATGTTTAGTTAATCGACTACCTCATAACTATATTTCACTCAATAAAACATAATTTCCTTCACCTAACCCTTATTTTTGGATAACTGGTATCTTCCATCCAACTTTAACAGCAAATGTTGTTATCATATTTCTCTGCTTATATAGCACTTCCAAATATTAGATAATGGTGGACATTTTAATAATTCCTTATGTCGATTGCCAAAATGCTTTCCAAAATAGAACATCTGATACACAGCTCTCATAAAATTAAAAACTTTTTTCATTAAATTTTTTAAAAAGTTGTTACTTTAGTAGCCAAACACTAACTAATTTATACTTCTTAGATCATTAAAATAGTTAGACATTTTCTCATATTTTCATTCACTAATTATCACTTCTTCATGACTTGCTTTACATATTGCCTTTTATTTCATTGGCTTCTTGTTGATATATATATGAACTTGCATATAAAGATATTAATCCTTCATCAATCATGCTTACTGCAATGCTTACCCAGTTTATTAAATTTTTAATGTTATTTATATTTTGTCAGGCTGGTATTTTAAACTTCAGGTTGGAAACTGTGACTCTTGCTTTTATTACTTCAGTAGTCATTTGTAAAATAACTTCTCATTTAAGGGTTGATAGGTATTTATGTTTTTTAATGAAAATGTAATACCTATAGAAAATGTAAAAATAATTCTAACTTGCCAGTGATTTCCATCCTTGGACTAATATAAATTTGAAGCAGTAAATTTGGAGGTAGAGCAATATTACAAACACAAACTCCGACAGCTTTAAGAAGTGAGATCTGTTGAAAGGACAAGAGACTTTCTAAAAACATCACACAGAAATCCTCAAAATTATAGCAGTTTAAGGCCACTGAAGATAGAGCAAATAGACCTAGCAAAGTGCCCACTTAGCAAAGTACCCTAAGCTGATGTCTATAAAGTGATTGTGGAGTTATAAAAACATTAAATGATATTCAGGTTATCATGGAGAAAACAAATATATGACGTTATAAGAAACATTTCTATCTCAAATAATTTTTTAAAATTGCTTAGAAGTGTAAAATCTTTGGCAACCAGAAAAACTGGCTGTGAAGAATGACTTAGTTCCCAGGGTACCAGTTAGATGACATTTTATAAAAATTATTATTCCCTGTTTTATGTGGCTTCCTAGGTTTTAAACTCCTTGGGAATAAGAATCATGATTTACTCCTCAATTCCCTTTTAGTGCAATGTATTAATAGAGATGAATGCCAGCTGAGCACCAGTGTTTTATATACTGATTTTTTAAGTTATTATTTGCCCCAGGGGTACAGGTGTGAGAATCATCAGGCTTACACCTTTCACAGCACTAACCATAGCACAAACCCTCCCCAATGTCCATAACCCAGGCATCCTGTCCCTACCCTCCCAGCCCCCAGTATCCCTCAGTTTGTTTCATGTGATTAAAAGTCTCTTATGGTTTGATCTTCCCGATCCCATCTTGTTTCATTTTTTCCCTCCCTACCCCCACAACCCCCCACCCTGCCCCTCAAATTCCTCATATCAGAAAGATCATGTGATAATTGTCTTTCTCTGATTGACTTATTTCACTTAGCATAATACCCTCTAGCTCCATTCACGTCATTGCAAATGGCAAGATTTTGTTTCTTTTGATGGCTTCATAGTATTCCATTGTATATATATACCACATTTTCTTTATCCATTCATCTGTTGTTGGACATCTAGGTTCTTTACATAGTTTGGCTATACCATGTCTTCTTCATCCATTCATCTGTTGATGGACATCTAGCCTCTTTCTGTAGTTTGGCTATTGTGGACATGGCTGCTATAAACATTGGGTTGCAGGTGCCCCTTTGAATCACTAAATTTGTATCTTTAGGGTAAATACCCAGCAGTGCAATTGCTGGGTCATAGAGTAGCTCTATTTTCAACTTTTTGAGGAACCTCTATACTCTTTTCCAGAGTAGCTGCACCAGCTTGCCTTCCCACCAACAGTGTAAGAGGGTTCCCCTTTCTCCACATCCTTGCCAACATCTGTCATTTCCTGACTTGTTAATTTTAGCCATTCTGACTGGTGTGAGGTGGTATCTCACTATGGTTTTGATTTGTATTTCTCTGATGCTAGGCGATGTTGAGCACTTTCTCATGTGTCTCTAGGCCATTTGGATGTCTTCTTTGGAGAAATGTCTGTTCATGTCTTCTGACCATTTCTTGATTGGGTTATTTGTTCTATGGGTGTTGAGTTTTATAAGTTCTTTATAGATTTTGGATACTAGCCCTTTATCTGATATGTCATTTATAAATATCTTCTCCCATTCTGTCCGTTGTCTTTTGGTTTTGTTGACTGTTTCCTTTGCTGTGCAAAAGCTTTTGATCCTGATGAAGTCCCAATAGTTCATTTTTGCCCTTGCTTCCCTTGCCTTTGGTGATGCTTCTAGGAAGAAGTTTCTCAGATCCAAGAGGTTGATGCCAGTCTTCTCCTCAAGGATTTCGGTGGATTCCAGTCTCACATTGAGGTCGTTCATCCATTTTGAGTCTATTTTTGTGTGTGGTGTAAGGAAATGGTCGAGTTTCATTCTTCTGCATGTGGCTGTCCAATTTTCCCAACACCATTTGTTGAAGAGATTGTCTTTTTTTCCACTGGACATTCTTTCCTGCTTTATCGAAGATGAGTTGATCATAGAGTTCGGGGTCAATTTCTGGGCTCTCTTTTCTGTTCCATTGATCTATGTGTCTGTTTTTGTTCCAGTATTACACAGCTTTGTAATAGAGCTTGAAGTCTGGAATTGTGATGCCACCAACTTTTGTTTCCCTATTTATTTATTTATTTGTTTGTTTGTTTATTTGTTTATTTATTTATTTATCTATCTGTCAGAAAGAGAGAGAGAGAGCACAAGCAGGCAGTGTGGCAGGCAGAGGCATAGAGAGAAGCACGTTCCCTGCTCAGCAAGGAGCCTGATGTGAGACTCAATCCCAGGACGCTGGGATCATGACCCGAGCCAAAGGCAGCTGCTTAACCAACTGAGCCACCCAGGTGTCCCTGGTTTTCTTTTTCAACATTTCTCTGGCTATTTGTGGTCTTTTCTGGTTCCATATAAATTTTAGGATTATTTGATCTACTTCTTTGAAATAAATTGATGGTATTTTGATAGGGATTGCATTAAATATATAGATTGCTCTAGGTAGCATAGACATTTTCACAATATTTGTTCTTCCAATCCATGAACATGGAATGTTTTTCCATTTCTTTGTGTCTTCCTCTATTTCTTTCATGAGTACTACATAGTTTTCTGAGTATAGATTCTTTGTTTCTTTGGTTAGGTTTATTCCTAGGTATCTTATGGTTTTGGATGCAACTATAAATGGGATTGACTCCTTAATTTCTCTTTCTTTGTCTTGCTATTGGTGTATAGAAATGCAACTGATTTCTGTGCATTGATTTTATATCCTGACACTTTACTGAATTCATGTATGAGTTCTAGCAGTTTTGGAGTGGGGTCTTTTGGGTTTCCCACATAAAGTTTCATATCATCTACAAAGAGTGAGGGTTTGACTTCTTTGGTGATTCAGATGCTTTTTTTTCTTTTTGTTTGATTGCTGAGGCTAGGACTTCTAGAAGTATATTGAATAGCAGTGGTGATAGTGGATATCTCTGCCATGTTTCTTCTGAACTGA
This sequence comes from Ailurus styani, assembly GCA_002007465.1. Taxonomy (NCBI): domain Eukaryota; kingdom Metazoa; phylum Chordata; class Mammalia; order Carnivora; family Ailuridae; genus Ailurus; species Ailurus styani. The sequence goes on from LNAC01000361.1 coordinate 1,362,601, forward strand.
AACTGAAAAAGCTTTCAGTTTTTCCCCATTGAGAATGATATCTGCTGTGGATTTTTCATAGATGGATTTGATAATATTGAGGTATGTACCCTCTATGCCTACACTGTGGAGAGTCTTAATCAAGAAAGGATGCTGTACTTTGTTAAATGCTTTTTCAGCATCTGTTGAGAGGATCATATGGTTCTTGTTCTTTCTTTTATTAATGTATTGTATCACACTGATTGATTTGCGGATGTTGAACCTTGCAGCCCAGGAATAAATCCCTCTTGGTCGTCATGAATAATCCGTTTAATGTACTGTTGGATCCCATTGGCTAGTATTTTGTTGAGAATTTTTGCATTCGTGTTCATTAAGGATATTGTTTTGTAATTCTCCTTTTTGATGGGGTCTTTGTCTGGTTTTGGGATCAAGGTAATGCTGGCCTCATAAAATGAGTTTGGAAGTTTTCCTCCCATTTCTAGTTTTTGGAATAGTTTCAGGAGAATAGGTATTAATTCTTCTTTAAATGTTTGGTAGAATTCCCCTGGGAAGCCATCTGGCCCTGGGCTCTTGTTTGTTGGGAGCTTTTTGATGACTGCTTCAATCTCCTAAATGGTTATGGGTTTGTTCGGGTTTTCTATTTCTTCGTGGTTCAGTTTTGGTAGTTTGTAAGTTTCTAATAATGCACCCATTTCTTGCAGATTGTCAAATTTGCTGGCGTCGAGTTTCTCATGATGTGTTCTTATAATTGTTTGTATTTCTTTGGTGTTGGTTGTGATCTCTCCTCTGTCATTCATTATTTTATTAATTTGGGTTTTTTCTCTTTTCTTTTGGATAAATCTGGCCAGGGGTTTATCAATCTTATTAATTCTTTCAAACAACCAGCTCCTAGTTTCATTGATTTGTTCTACTGTTCTTTTGGTGTATATTTCATTTCTGCACGGATCTTTATTATTTCTCTTCTTCTGCTGGATTTAAGCTTTCTTTGCTGTTCTTTCTCCAGGTCCGTTAGATGTAGGGTTAGGTTGTATACTTGAGACCTCTCTTGTTTCTTGAGAAAGGCTTGTATTGCTGTGTACTTTCCTCTCAGGACTACCTTTGCCGAGTCCCAAAGATTTTGAACAGTTGTGTTTTCATTTTCATTTGTTTCCATGAATTTTTTAAATTCTTCTTTAATTTCCCAGTTGACCCATTCATTCTTTAGTAGGATGTTCTTTAGCCTCCATGTATTTGAGTTCTTTCCAAATTTCCTCTTGTGATTGAGTTCTAGTTTCAGAGCATTATGGTCTAAAAATATGCAGGGAATGATCCCAGTCTTTTGGTACCAGTTGAATCCTGATTTGTGACCCAGGATATGATCTATTCTGGAGAATGTTCCATGTGCACTAGAGAATAATGTGTACTCTGTTGTTTTGGGATAGAATGTTCTAAATATATCTGTGATGTCCATCTGATCCAGTGTGTCATTTAAAGCCTTTATTTCCTTGTTGATCTTTTGCTTAGATGATCTGTCCATTTCAGTAAGGTGGATGTAAAAGTCCCCTACTATTATTGTATTATTGTCAATGTGTTTCTTTGATTTTGTTATTAATTGGTTTATATAATTGGCTGCTCCCATGTTAGAGGCATAGATATTTAAAATTGTTAGATCTTCTTGTTGGACAGACCCTTTAAGTATGATATAGTGTCCTTCCTCATCTCTTATTATAGTCTTTGGCTTACAAATCTAATTTATCTGATATAAGGATTGCCACCCCAGCTTTCCTTTGATGTCTGTTAGCATGGTAAATTGTTTTCCACCCCCTCACTTTAAATCTGGAGGTGTCATTGGGTCTAAAATGAGTTTCTTGTATGCAGCATATCTATCGGTCTTATTTTTTTTAATCCATTCTGATACCCTGTGTCTTTTGATTGGGGCATTACCCCATTTACATCCATGGCCACTATTGAAAGATATGAATTTAGTGCCACTGTATTGCATGTAAAGTGACTGTTAATATATATTGTCTTTGTTCCTTCCTGGTCTGTTACTTCTAGGCTCTCTCTTTACTTAGAGGACCCCTTTCAATATTTCCTGTAGTGCTGGCTTGGTGTTTCCATATTCTTTTAATTTTTGTTTGTCCCAGAAGCTTTTTATCTCCTTCTTTTTTCAATGACAGCCTAGCTGGATATAGTATTCTTCACTGCATATGTTTCTCATTTAGCACTCTGAATATATCATGCCAGTCCTTTCTGGCCTGTCAGGTCTCTGTGGATAGGTCTGCTGTCAATATAATATATCTACCATTGTATGTTACAGACCTCTTGTCCTGAGCTTCTTTCAGGATTTTCTCTTTGTCACTAAGACTTGTAAATTTTACTATTGGTTGACAGGGTGTGGACCTATTTTTATTGATTTTGAGGGGGTTCTCTGTGCCTCCTGGATTTTGTTGCTTGTTCCCTTTGCCAACTTAGAGAAATTCTCTACTATAATTTGCTCCAATATACCTTCTGCCCCTCTCTCTCTTTCTTCTTTTTCTGGGATCCCAATTATTCTAATATTGTTTCATTTTATGGTCTCATGTATCTCTCAAATTCTGCCCTCATGGTCCAGTAGTTTTGTCTCTCTTTGCTCAGCTTCTTTATTCTCTATTATTTGGTCTTCTGTATCACTAATTCTCTCTTCTGCCTCATTTGTCCTAGCAGTAAGAGACAATTTTTGATTGCACCTCATTAATAGCTTTTTTGATTTCAACTTGGTTAGGTTTTAGTTCTTTTATTTCTCCAGACTTTTGTTACTCCAGAAAGGGATTCTCTAATATTGTCTATGCTTTTTTCAAGCCCAGCTAGCACCCTGATAATCATCATTCTGAACTCTTGTTTTGACATATTACTAATGTCCACATCGATTAGGTCCCTAGCTGTCGGTACGGCCTCTTGTTCTTTTTTCGTGGTGAGTTTTTCTGCCTCGTCATTTTATCCAGATAAGAATAGATGAATTAGAGAACAAAATACTAAAAGGTTAGCAATGACTCCAGACAAATATACACTAACAAAATCAGAAGAGACCCAAAACTTGGCGGAGAACAAAGGGGGAGGAAAAAGAAGAAAAAAATCTATATCTATATCTATCTATATCTATGTCTATTAGACTGGTGAATTGAACAGAGCCACACACTTAGTTTTGGGTGTATTTTCATCTGTTAGAAGAAACTATCTCCCAAAATTTTAAAGAAAGAAAAATACACACACACACACACACACACACACACACACACACACACACACACACAAATAAGGGTAAACACGATGAAGGGATAGAATATAATTGTAAATCTGAAAATTATAAAAGATTCTAAAAGATAAATTGAAAAGATAAGAAGTTGGTTGAAAAAAGGAAAAAGAGGAAAGAATGTGATCAGGCTGGAGACTAGAACAAAACTATGCACTAGATTTAGGGTATATTTTGATCTATTAGAATAAATCATATCCCAAAATTTTAAAGAATAAAAAACCCTATATGTATACAAAAAATAAGGTTAAATACAATAAAGGGATAAAATATGACTATAACAATGAAAATTTAAAAAAGATTTTTAAAAATATACTTATAAAATAGTTAACAAAATAGGAATGAGGAAAAATTTTTAAAAAATAAGAAAAAAATAAAATTAAAAGAATTTAACTTTGAAAGACTAAAGGATAATGGGGAAAAAGCCATGAATTCTATGTGTTGCTTTCCCCTAGCTCTGGAGTTTCTCAGTTCTCATTGATTGGTGAACTTGGTCTTGGCTTGATGTTCTTGCTGATCTTCTGGAAGAGGGACCTGTTGCAGTGATTCTCAAGTGTCTTTGCCTGAGGTGGAATTGCCCCACCCTCGGCAGGGACCAGGCTAAGTAATCTGCTCTGGTTCACTCACGGGAGCTTTTTTCTCCTGAATGCTTTCCGTACAGCTTTGGAGGACAGGAATGAAAATGATGGTCTCCCAATCTGTGGCCCCGTAGGAGCCGAGAACTCAGAGCCCCACTCCTCAGTGTGCCCTCAGAGAAAAGCAGTCAATTCTTCCCATTTCATGTCTCTGGCTGCACTTGGAGCTCACCCGGCCTGTGACTGAACACTTCTATCTCCGGCAGACGGCCCTTTTTGGAGTCTCCAAACCCAGCAGATTCCTGCAGCACTCTCCCATGCAGCTTCTCCTGGAGGAGGAAGGAGGGGTTCTCTCTGGATCTGTCACTTGTGGGGGCCCCTCCTCAAAAAGCAGTGGCCCGACTGTGCCTTGGATCACGGTTTAAGGTAACCCCAAGCTGAGAGACCCCTCCTCGGCTTGGCTCCATCTCTGTAGCCAGCTTCCCTGCTCCAATACCTGGGAGCTCTGTCATGCTCAGACACCCCTGGCCTTTTTGTGTCCCCGCATGTCCTGAGACCACACTGTCCCCATGACAGCTTCACCCCCCGCTTAGCCTCTGGAGCGACGTTCCTCAGTGGAGCAGACTTCTAAAAGTTCTGATTTTGTGCTCCGCTGCTCTCTCATTTGCAGGAAGCCGTCCCCTGCCCCCCCCCCATGGTCTGTCTTCCCATTGCTTTGGATTCACTTCTCCGCATGTCCTACCTTCTGGAAAGTGGTTGATTTTCTGCTCCTAGAATTGCTGCTGTTCTTCTCTTTGATCTCCTGTTGAATTTGTAGGTGTTCAGCATGGTTTGATAACTATCTGGCTGAAATCTTGGGACCTGATGATAATCGGACCCCTACTCCTCTGCCATCTTGCTCCTCTATATACTGATTTTTTAAATCCACTTATTATTCCACTTTCCCAAGGAGGATACAAAAACTTAGAGAGGTTACACTCTTTACCCAAGGTAGATTTCCAGTACAGAACTCTCTGGTCCTCCCCAAATGGCTAATTCCTTTCTTGTGACACCTGGCACAGTGTCATACCTAGACTTCGTTTACTATTTGCTAAGTAAATTAGAAAATTAATTACTTTAATTATTAATTATTGTTAATGAGAGGTTGGAAGTAAGTGACATTTATAATTTTGTTGGAGAAAAAAGACATACACATGAAATGAGATCTCATCAAATCATAATTTAAAGTTCATTATTTTAGTTGCCTTTCTCAGAGCAACTTACTCAGCCTAGAAGGCTTTCTAAAGAAGAAATTAGATCCTTCTAAATCTGAATGTATTCTATTTTGGAAGAATACAGTATTCATCAGTTGACACCAGGATCAAAGCAATATATAGTCACAGGTTGGATGGTCTTTCACCCTTCCCTGCACTGAATTCTTCGCTGGGACTGGCAATCACTTAGTCTTGTTGATTATAAAAGTGAAAGGGGAGAATGTTCTTTGTCTGTCTTCAAAGCTCTCCCTGTCTATGGTTTGTTGTCAAATGTTCTCCTACATCATTTTCCACATTCCATCTTGCAAAAATGTTTTTATGGAGATGATGGCTTTTACAAGTCACTTTTATACCTTTTCTATCTAATTGCTGCCTAATTGTTGCCACCCTTCCCCCATTTTTAACAACTTTGGTGAGATATAACCGTATTTTATGAGGATTTAGAAACATGCTTACTTAGTAAGATGAAGCTGTTTGCACATTCTTTCTTTGTACTTAATGAATTATTGCTTCAAAAACATATTTGGCCTTCTTTCTTACCATGAACCAGCCAAGCAAGACAGATAGTGTATTAAAAAAGAGGTTTAATTTCCACATTCAGTGTAGGAAAACATACAAGATTTATGCAGTTTTTTTATGCAAAAGGTGAAAAGGTTCTCAGGGATTTTTCAAATGATTCATAAATCTGAGTGTCCAGGCGACGGAGGAGGGATGTGGCTAAGTCACTAGAGGCACTGATGAATTTCTCAGATTACAATACCAGTTTCTCAGAGAATATAGCAAATGTCAAAACTGGTTACATTATCTATGTTGATTTCATTTAACACAGGAAATTCCTTAATTAAAAAGGTGAGCACAGGTAGTGTTCCCTCTGAGAAAACCAGTTCTGTCTCCTAATTTTCAGTAATGCTTAATGTAGTAAGAAGAACACAGTGTGGGGCTCCTGGGTGGCTCAGTGGGTTAAAGCCTCTGTCTTTGGCTCAGGTCATGATCTCAGGGTCCTGGGATCGAGCCCTGCATCTGGCTCTTTGGTCAGCAGGGAGCCTGCTTCCTTCTCTCTCTCTCTCTCTCTCTCTCTCTGCCTGCCTCTCTGCCTACTTGTAAACTCTCTCTCTCTCTCTGTCAAATAAATAAATAAAATCTTTAAAAAAATGTTAAACAAAAAAGAAGGGGAAGAACACAGTGTGTCCTCAATCAATAACAAATATTTGCAAACCCAGACAGTGATAAGGGGAAAGAAAATTCCTGTTTCTTCACATCTGCCTTCTAATTTATACTAAAATAACTCTTGTCTTTTCTCTTCCCTATTTCCCCCCATTTTATTTTATTTTCTAATTTAAATTCAATTAATTAACTTACAGTGTATTATTAGCTTCAGAGGTAAAGTTCAGTGATTCCTCAGTCTCATATAAGACCCAGTGCTCCTTACCTCTAAAGGATTGAACTCATTTAGGTCTCCTTTATCCATGCAGTGCCCAATTCTACCAGTGTTGATTTAGAGAATGATCAGTTGAACACATAAAATGCTTGGTGCAGGAAATCTTGAAGACATGATGCAGACATGAATTAGCATTAATTGTACTTGGATGGGGACATATGGGGAAGAGTCAATATTAGGCAAGGTAAATGATTTTCCTGATGAAGTTGGTGAGAATGTGTGGTGTACTAAGGAAATACTCAGGTAGATGATGATTATTCAAGTAGAGAATGTGTTGGAGGAAAGGGGAAAAGATTAGAGGAGCCCTGAGGGGAGAAAAGTTAGCTAAGAAAAACTATGCCAAATTATAGTTTAAATATTATTTGGCTATAATGTGCCTGCTTAAATAGTCTTCTTCCTAAGCCCTTTAACAATGCCTTTAGTACGCTGATTCTCAAAATAGCACTGTTTCTCATAAGTAAAAATGGTATTATTCTATTTTGTCAGCTGATTCTCTGCGCATCTATCCCCCTCCTCAGTACTAACTTTTGGGGGCCTCTAATATTAAGACAAGGCATTGAAAGTTACATGAGGGTGGGTGTCAGGCCCAGTGGAGGGCAAAGTGCTGTCATATGGTTTTAAGAACAACTTGAAATAGTATGTATGTATGTATGTTTCTATCTATCCATCTATCATCTCTCTCTCTCTCTCTCTCTCTAATGTTTCCTCTCCTTTTGCCTCTCTCCATCCTGTAATACTCACACTCAGGTACTATCACCCTTTAGGTCACATCCTCCTGTCCTCATCACAAAGGAAACCCAAGCAGCCTCCCAACTGGAAACCTTGCAACAATAACTCACACTCTTGTCATGCATCATCCTCATGTCATCCTCAGACTGTAAGCTCTTCTTGGTGATATTTCCAATCTTTGGGTCACTCCTTTTCCCCTTTTAGCATCTCTACCTACTGCTGATCTTAGTATACTATCTAATCAGTTAATAAAACTAGTTGATACTCTTTTTACCTAATTTTTACCTGTTTAAAATGCTCTTGGGTATTTTTTTCATGAATTTGTGATTTTTTCATAAATCTCATGAGAAACTCTGTATAAACTGTCTCACTCTGACCCATTTAAGAGGTTGATAGAATTATCATTTATTAGTGACAATCAAGGACACTAACCAAAGTTAATGGCAAGCTGTTGTTAGGAAGAAATGGTTTGTATCAGAATGTCAGTGGAAAAGCTAAAGCTATCAAGTTATTTAACTCTCCTTTCTTAAATCGTTTAAATGTTTTATGCCTTTATTGAAGAATTTTCTGATAAGTTTGTGGTACATAAACAATGAATCTTGTGTCACTGAAAAAAAGTAAAAAAAAATAAAGCTTTAAATAGCTATGCTAAAAAAAAAGAAAAGAAAATAAGAAATGATGGGTCTCTTATTGTATAACACAGTGCTGGTTTTCAATTCAGTTTGTTTTTGGATTCTAGAAAAATATGATTTATGTGAGCTCTTCTGGTAAGTATTCAATTAAAACTTCATAAAATGAATAGAAAAAGGTTAGACACTTGTTTCATTAGTGCCTGAATATAGGCTAAGCCTGGAAAAGAAAAATAAGTTTCTTAATTGACCTTTGATTTATTCAAGACCATTGTGAAGGTTGATATCCTTTAAATGGCACATTAGTAAAATAAGACCCATAAATTTAGTACAGCTCAATCACACAGCTCAGAGTATTGTTTTGTTTTTGTTTTTTTTTTCATTTAGGTGTTAAACTCAACTGCTGAAGCATCAAAATAGCAAATACCTAACTTGCTACAAATCACTATTCTTACAACACACTCTCCCTAATATTGTATAGGTGTTGGTGTTTGCATTATTATTAGTAGTAGTAATAATAGTAGTAGTAGTAGTAGTAGTAGTAGTAGTAGTAGCAGCAGCGAAGGTCGTGATGATGATAGATACAGGCAATGTGTTGTTATTGCTACTTACACTACTCTTTCTCCATTACCTTTCCATCTTCACACATTCTTGTTTGGTCCAGTACCATTCTGGGTGTTTCATAAGGTTTGAAGGTAAACATCACAAAAACCTAACTAGTAGATGGTGCTTTTTCACCTTTGCATAAGTAGAAATTGCAGCTCAAAGAGCTTAAGTAACATACCTACGTTCCTACAACTCATAGCTTGTCAGAGCCAGGATTTGAATTCAGATTCCTTGCTCCAAAACTCTTTACCTGTTTCACTACACTGTGCTGTCATGTTATCCTGTCTCCATTTTCCCACATGATACAAAGTAAGGGAATTGTACAATCACATGATCTTTTTCTTTTGGGTCAGTTTCAAGTTACGGTAGAACTATAGTCTCGCTTTGTCTTGGCTTGCCTTTTGCCTGCATATTCATATAATTGTCTGGGTCTATAACTTTCTGTCTGGTGTGTGTATGTAAATAGCCTGCTAGTCACATGACCACATACCAGATGGGCTGGTCATTTGGCCTTTTGGTTGCTGACTCACATCCAGGTGGTTCTGCCAGTCTTTGACGTGGTACGATGGTATCTGATGTATTCAGATAATGTTAGCTATTTAGTACCGAGAACAAAGGCTCATGTAGAAATAGAGACCACATTCTTTTCTCTGACAGTAAGGAAGGCCTCTTCTATTTAAGGATGCTTGTTACATGTCACACACTTCTAATTCTGTTAATGCTAAAATGAAAATAATATATTAAGTCCCTTAAATTTTCTTTGAGAACTAAAATACTCAATCAAGTATTGTATGGGACTCCAGATTTCCCATTAAAAAAATAATTGACAGTTGTAGCTTGCAACTATATATGCCCCAGAGCACCTCCTCATTGCCATCCATTGCTATATCTCAAAGAACATAAACCAGTTTTAGACATGAATGAATAAAAATATGATTAGGATAGCAGCCCTGGAGGAGATAAACATAAGCACTTCTTAAAAAAATATAAATGTTTGCTATTTGAACCATTGATAACCTCATTAGCATCAATGAGACTTTTCCTAGTGATGCTAAACTTCAGTTAGTCTTTTCTTTTCCCTTCTTTAATTTATATTGCAAATATGGCCAAGACTACCAGTTGAGTCACTTACTGCTCTCTAGTTGTTGCATGAAGGTATTGAGGGCCTTTCTAGATCATGTGCATTATTTAAGGAACTTAAGGATCTGTGCCTCACTCTGATTTGGTAACAGGTTGGGTGCTAAGGTTCTCAGTAAGCACACTTTGTGGGATTCTCTAAGCTCATGTATATGAAGTTGAAACAGAATAGCAATAAAGTGAAGACTGGGAATGAGGAATGAAACCTCCTAAGGCCCATTATCTTGGTCACTGTCATAATTGTATTCAGATTTGGAATTTATGTGAGGTCTATGCGTAAATATTGCTAGCATGATTTGCCTTCTGTGGTGGTGACATTTCCAAGCCAAGCTAAAATCGAATTATTATTTCCTACCTATCTAATTTAAGAGATGTATTCTCTTTATCTTTTAGGATTCCAAAGTAGCTTTACAAAAATATAATACAAAACAGTTCAGAAATGCTTTTTTCCTTACCATAAGGGTAAATGGTGGGAAAATGACATAATTACCAAATTTTACACTTAGCTAAAGATAATTGTGTAATTAGGAATAATTTGAAGGCATAAAGTTGAAAATGTCATTTTAGAGGTTTTTAGCATGTTTAAAGGAGCATGTTAAATTTCTAAGTGGAATTATCACCCATAATATGTAAATAGTTAGCAGTAAGGGTCACTTAGCTTACTAATAAGTAAATGCCTTAAAAATGAGTTGGCAAAAAGAAAGGTCATTTTTCTCCTCTCTGGAGGAATGTTTAATAGTAAGAAAATGAGACAAAATATTTAAAGAATTAAATTCTACTGACTTCCTTCCATTAGAATTAAATTTTATAGGAGATAGGTATATCAATAAATATAATTTTTTGACCCTATAACCTGTACTCTTCACATAATTTCATTGAGATAGGATCCATCCTTAAATAGGTTGGCCTTTTTCATATAGATGTGGTGGAGAACAACCCAAATCTGTGCCCGTGGTTTACATTTGTGTATCAAGACGGGCTTTCAGAGATTGGATAATTTATCACTTTTTACAGGCTAAATTGAAGGTAACAATATTCTCTATATGTGACATAGTTTTGCAAAGTGTGATTTACCTTTGTCAGAATTTCCTGGAAAATTCTGCTGCAGAATCCTGACACTCATTGAATCAGAATGTTGGGATGGGCCACCCTTTTACCAAACTCCTGACTGATCTTAAACAGTCTCTATTTAATAACCATATTCTTGGCACACGTATTATTCTTTAATGTGTCATCTATTATTAGTCTAGGACTTAGTAAACATTGAATAACCACTATATAAGATTTAACCATAATAGATAGGAATTTAATTTAAATATTTCTATCACAGTATTATGGACTTTATAATAGTATCAATCACATATCAAACATCTGAACATAAAATCATGTCTTCTGGCCACTTGAAATCTGTAATTCTCACAGAAGCCCTGCGTGGTGGATGATTCTATTCCCATTTTACATGGAGAAGACAGGTTAAAGCTGAATAGCTTGGATAAGGCCACACTTACAGTAAGAGATGACATTAGGATTTAAATCCAAATATGGCCTAGTCCTAAGCCTGTAATGGAATTACAATGACAAAGTGCCCATTTATGAATTCACAGCAGTATGCAGGGCCACCACGAGTTCATATGACACCTTTATATAAAGTAGAAAAAGTTACTCATCCTTCAGAAAGATACAGCCCATGCTGGGTTGCATGAGCAGAACATGGGATAGATTTCACCTCTACTCTCTCCATCATGCCCGTGTGCCGTGAGGAACCTGAATCACCATGAGTGGTGGCCTAGATGATGCTTTTAGTGAGAAAATTCTGGGGCTCTGTAATATCTTATAAACACAAAATGTATGCTAACAGACATGTGAATCCAGTGAATGTCATAGGCATGAAGAGAAGGTAAAATTAGAAGATAGCTTATTGATTGCCCAACTGTGTTGATTTATTTCAGCTGTCTTTGGGTTTCTTGTGAGATGGAGTGGCTTTATATTCCTATTTTGTGATAGAGGATACCAGATGATCTCAACCTTTTAGCTAGAGTATAGCCTTGTTTGACTTGGTTTTGTTTCCATCTATACTATATCCACTATCTTATTAAAATACAAATTATACTTTTAATGCCAAACAGCAGTAATATTTATAGAATATTCAAAGTCTAACTGGACCTTTTCCTATAGCTATATTTTTGTTAATAGTTTCACATGCCCATATATTATTTGTATTTTTAAAAACATACAGCTCATGCTTGTGGCTCATGTAATATGCTTAAATCCTTTTCATACCTCCTTAAATATGCTTAAATCCTTTTCATACCTCTTTTACCTCACCTTTTAGATATCTTGCTATATTTGATTCAAACTTTCTTTATCTTCTCTACTAGGACTCATCTCAGAAAACCAGGGGAGATTTCAACCATTCCATTAAAAAAAAAGGCAGCTTATACAATTTGATGAATTTTCTTTAAAAAAAGCTGTTATGGAAAGATATTAATTTTTCAGACAAAAGATGTGGCTAAATCTTCAGCACATACTGCTGTTTAACCCAAAGATGTTATGTAAATAAACTAGCTATTAAGTGCCTACTGTGTGTCCTGTACTGTCTCAGGTCTTAGCAAGTTTTTAGCTAATTAAATTTAATCACCATATTATTCTTTTGGAGACTGCATTCCAGGGAATAGGTGTTATACTATGACCACTTCAGTACAGACCTGTCACCATTCTTAGAAAACAGCATCCCAGGAGATAGTTTATTGCTATTGCATCAGCCATGGGCATTGCCAACCTGGAGTTCCTGGAGAGTCGTAGATGTTCCCTGTGGAGAATATCTACATGGGGAAAATGTCCTCCTGTCATCTTTAAAGATAAACAATGTTCAACTTATTTATATTAGATGCATACTTATGGACCAGTTCCATGATGTTGTGTTAATATTTCACTTTTAGGAATATTATACATGACCTGTATGTTTTTATATAACTTATTTCTTAAGAGTTCAAATAGTAATTTGATTCTCGATTGAAGTTCACTCTCTGCTCTATTATAGGTCAGCAATATCTTGCACATTTGATTTTCTCTGGAGATGTGGGATGGATCAATGGAATAGCACTGAGCTCCAGAGAAAAGTGTGATACAAATATTAAATTACATTATTATAGGGAAAGTGGAAGTGAGAATATTTTCAAGGAACATTACTGTCTTTCCTGAGGCTGTATCTTATTAATTATTCATTATAATTTAGAATACAAAGTAATTTTGTATTTCTTACATTCAATATAGCTCCAACGTATTTTCTACTACGTCTTCATAAGCTTCACTTGAGATTTCTATTCAATTAGCAAACCCATCTGGGGCATTAATTATGTGTCAAACACTGCACCAGATAGAATGAAGGGTATTATGAGGAACAGGGCATTATTTCCTATTTGGGAAGATAAGAAATGCGTATTAATAATCAAGAGGCAAAATTAAAAGTTTTGAGCCATAAGTTTTGCATAAAAGTGTTTAAAAGTTCAGATGTGGTGAGATTACTTCCAACTTGAACCTGCTCTTCTCCTAAATGTCTCCCTGCCAACTGTTCCATCAGGGGACTTTATTTTGCATGTGGAAAACTTTACCTGAGTGTGCTGAACTATTTCACTCATCTCTTCTTTTACACTTTAGTTCTCTTTTCATCTAAGAGAAGATAACTTAATGCTTTCTTTTGTACACTCATTCTTATACTGTTTCCCAAGCATCACTTTGAAAACAGAAATGCTCTGTCTCTCAAACCTGCCAAGTATTTTTTCCTTCCATATTTTAAATGACTCCTGAAATTTCACTTCATGCACAAAATGTTTTGATTTGATTAGAGAAATAGATATGGATTTTCCTGCTGCTCACCAGTTACAACAAACACCCAATTTCTTTCTCTGATTTTCTGAGACATATAGTCAATAAGTTTGTTTAGTACCTTGTATGTGTTGGGAACATGAATGAATCTGGCATGAGTTTCTGAAACACCGATAAAAAAAAACAGGTGTATGAACTATAGAGTATAATATGACATGGTCAGTGTAATGTATATTCAAGTTGCATTATGAACACAAAGAATAGAATGCCTAGCTCGGGGAGGGGGGCGGGGCTGGTGAGTAGGACTGTGCTAGAAAAAGAAGAGAGAGAAAATCACTAAAGGAATGAATCCATCTATATGAAAGCAGTGGAGCATAGAAAAATGTGTACACATGGGTCAGATCATGGCAGGCCCTGTATTCTGTACCACAACAGCTGGCTTTAAACAGGATACTACATGTAAAGTGTTTAATGCAGAGCTTTATCCACAAAAGGCAAGAAAAAAATATTTGCTATTATTGCTAAAATTACTATTGATTATTTTCAATCATAGTAATCCAGTAAGAAATCTGGGGCCACTGGAGATTTTTAAGCAGAGAAATTAGTAAGTAGATATGCTACTGAAAAATGGCTCTGGCAAATCTGTAGAATATGGATTGGAAGGAGAAAGATTGGGAGGTGGGAGAAGATCAGTTGACAATTGTAGCAATAATGAAGACAAGATACAGTTTAGGTTCTAATGGCATGAGTGTGAGAATTAGCCTCTTTGTACTCAGTTCCCTCATCTATAAATATAGGAATTATAATAGCATTTAACTTAGAGGATTGACATAAAGATTAAATGAGTTAATATTTTCAAAGTTCTTATAACAGTGCCTTGTAAGACTGTGTGTTTGTTAAACAAACTTCAAGCAGATGAACATTGTTTGTATGTCTTTTGCATATATGTGACTTCTAGACTGTTTGTAATTGGACATGAGTTGTATCTATGCCTCAATCCTCTACTGAGGCAGTAATAAAGAACTGTTCATTTGAGTTGGTTATACTTATAATAATATTCAATACTTAGCTAGTCAGTACTATGAAAGAGAGAGACAAGTCTTGATCTTCTGAATCAAATGCATAATAATACCTTGACTACTCTTCACTGATGGCAAAATCCTTCTTGAGCACATCATGTAGTAGTCATTGTAGTACATCACAGGTACACATATTTTAAAGGTTATGTGTACATGAGTATAAAATAGTTTTGTTGTCATCAGTGATTCATTTGGAACTCAGATTTGCTCCTAAGGAGAGACCATGAGCTATAGTGTTCTAGACGTAGAAGTCATAAATTGAATTATAGATTTTAGCAAGTAAATTGTGATGCATAATTTTATGGCATACTACTCATAAGTCTACTTAAATGAAACACCTGTTTGTAACTGAATTTTGGACTGTGAAAAGACTTGGTTGACTTGGTCTAATACTCTGATTTTAAAGGTAGGATTATTGGTGATTGAGAAAAAAATGCAGGTGAAACCTGTCAGAGGACTTATATAAGTTCAGTTGGCTTGAAATTCTTTGGATCACTCTTTCTTTGCTTTTCATCTCCATTTAGATATTTAAGGAGGGTTTCTCGATCTCAGAATTATTGACATTTTTGTTCATATAATGCTTTGTAGTGGGGGGCTGACATGTAGGTCGATGACTTGACGTTGTAGGATGTTTAGTTGTATTCCTGGCCTCTACCCACTAGATACCAATAGAAACCCTTTCCCCAGTTGTGCTAACTGAAAACATCTCTTGGTATTTTCAATTGTCTCCTGTGGAGTAGGGGCAGACCACTCCTAACTGAGAACAACTGTTCTAAATGGTGACTAATAGAAACTAGAAAGTGATTTTCCTGACTTATGCATATGTTCAGGTTTCATCTCAACAATTTCAGTTTTTTACCAACCTCCTTCAGGGAACAAATTTATCTCTTGCAGATAGTATGAGTAAAGTATTTTCTTCCAAATTATTTTATTGGCTTATTAATATTTTAGATATTGCATTTGGAAAGTTTGCCAAATAAAACCTGTTGTACCATCTGGTTGATCATGAAGCTAATGTCTTAATTTCTGTATTCAGTCTTATGAACGTTGGTGCTTTTTGTTTGTTTCAAGCTTTTATTTAAATTTGTTAGTTAACATTTAGTGTAATATTAGTTTCAGGAGTAGAATTTAGTGATTCATCACTTACATATAACACCCAGTGCTCATCACAAGTGCCGTCCTTAATAGCCATAACCCATTTAGCCCATACCCCACCCAACTCCCCTCCAGCAACCCTGTTTGTTCTCCATAGTTAAAAGTCTACCTTATGGTTTGCCTCTCTCTTTTCTTCCCCATATGTTCCATCTGTTTTGTTTTATTTTGTAAATTCAAATATGAGTGAAATCATATGGTATTTTTCTTCCTCTGACTTATTTCATTTAGTGTAATATACTTTAGTTCCATCCATGTCATTGCAAATGGCAGCATTTCATTCTTTTTAATGGTTAAATACTATTCCATTACACACACACACACACACACACACACACACACACACACACACACACACCACATCTTTATTCGTTCACCAGTCAGTGGACATTTGGGCTCTTTCCATAATTTGGCTCTTGTTGATAATGCTGCTATAAACATTGGGAAACACGTGTCCCTTCAAATCAGTATTTTTATATCCTTTGGGTAAACACCTAGTAGTGAAATTGCTGGACTGTAGCATAGTTCTATTTTTACCTTTTTGAGGAATCTCCACAGTATTTTCCAGAATGGCTGCACCAGTTTGAATTCCCACAACAGTGTAAGAGGATTCCCCTTTCTCTGCATCCTCGTCAACACCTGTTTTTTCCTGTGTTGCTAATTTTAGCTGTTCTGACAGGTGTGAGGTGATATCTCATTGTGGTTTTGATTTGTATTTCCTGTTTTTTAAAAAATAATCTCTTTCCACTTTAGTTTGTTTCTTTTCAGAGTTAGTTAATTTAAGTCTATTCCCATTATATTCACAATGCTTGTGACTAGAATGGTGTTCAATTAATATTTGTTGAATGTATGAATGTATGAAAAAATTACCTCACTTTTATCTATGGTGAAAGTGTGAACCTATGGTGAAAGAATTACCTTTTGATTCTTTTGCAAAAAGGATCTGCTTCTTATTTTTAAAAAGAAGAGTGCATATACTCCTCTGGGCCTAGGTAACAAGTGAACATTTCCAAGCCACTTTTTATTTTTATCAAAAATGTAGGGCTCTAGTGGGTCTAAAAATAGGAGAAGAGCATTAAATATGAAGCCTGTAAAGTTATAACAAATGTATACTTTATTTTCCAAATGGATGAGAATCATGATAAACCATTCAGATTCACAGTGCAGTACCATCTTATTATCAGAACTTCTCCTATGTGCATTTTGGGTCTGGACTGTTTCACTGTGATATTTAACTTTCATAAGAATATTTTCTTTACTCCCTTCACTGATCCAACTGGCTTATCACTTTGGAAGTCTCTAGGAACACATCAACTCTCTTTACCTTTTTAATATCCTCATTTTGTAGGACAAAAAGTACTTGGAATGCATTTCTGGATTGTGATTTTCCAAGAAGTACCCCAATTGTACTTCATTGAGAAAACATAATATTGATATATGTAATACCAGCATTACTAATTGATTCATGTATAATATCTCAATTTCCCAGATAGACATTCATTCATAAACATTCTTTAACATTCCTTAGTGCAAGGATAGAGTCAGAAATCACTCAGCAAACCTAGATTCTCTTCTTGGATGGTATTATTTTATGTATTTAATTATACAGGAATCCCTAGGAAGGTTATTCTAAATACTGAGACAGAAAGAAGGCACTTAGCAATTTTTGTCTAAAAAAATAATTAAAGAGTAAATAAATTTAGATTTTAGGTTTTTCATTTGCACAATGTTCAGGGATTTTATTCCATAATCAAAGTGATATGGGGCTTTAAGAATAACTTTTATGTAGTTTGGTTGTATTCCATAATTTTCTAGAAACACTAACTACATGGACCAGATGGTTGGTTTCACTTTCTGTGTAAAATTCTGTTTGTTCTTTTTTATAGTATAAATGTTAAGCATATCAATGGGACTTTATGTGCTAATTCTTTGAACAAAGCCCATAGTCCAGCAGTTGGCCTGACATACAGGTTAAAAAATACAAGAACAAGAGAGGAATATTTCAACAAAACAAATGCACACCAAATTCTGAGAGATGGTATTGTTATTGTTGAGATACATTGGTGGTATATATTATTCACTACTCCGTCTCCAAAACTTAGAAGAGTGTCTTTTGTCTCTTAATGAATGAGAGTGTTTTACTTAGGATATTTGTTTAGTGTACGAGTAAATGTCTGGTATAGAAGAACATGTGTTCTGTAAGAATAGGACTTTGATGGACATGGGTAAGTGTTTTGAAGGGATGAAGAGTATATTTCTCACCTGTGACCTTCCAGGAATAACTGGCAGCTTCACCAAACCATTTTGATTTTAAGCTCATTGTTGCATAAAAACAGGAGCATCTCAAGATCTAGTATTTTATTACTGGCCTTATAACTTATTTATGTTTTATTAAATCCTTAATATGGGTATTCATACTTATCTTTGCTTTAAATATAAAATAATAATATGCTGAGCATATTACTTTGCTCTTTCATAAAACACTCATATCTAAGACCTGTTTATATCCTCACAACAATCCTATGAAGTGAGTTTTTATATATTCCATTTAACAAGTGAAGAAACAAAAGCTAAGTAAACTGATTTGTGCATGATCACTTGTACAAGCTAAAAAGTACCAGTTCTTGGACTCCATCTCCAGGTGTCTTACTTCAAATTTTATCCCCTTTCCACAGCATTCTGTATCAGTGACCAAATCCTGTGGTTCTTTTTGTAATTACCACTTATGACCATAGATTTCTAAGTCTTTCATGGCTCATTAGAATATGCTGTCTATGTAGTAAAAATGCAGAGCACCAATGTTTAAGTTATAGTAGCAACTCAGTTATGAAGTCATAATGGGAATGATGGATACTGTTGTTTCAGGAGTAAATTTTAAAGTCATAATTGAAATGAATTGTGATCTAGAAATTTAGAAGTATGTAGTAGGACATTTCATTTGGTCTTATTTTGTCTCTTTATGAATGATGGTGGTTTACTTAGGGTCCTTGTGGGAAAATAACATTCACCCTAGAAGGTCAAAATGAAGAGACTTTTAGGAATGAATCCCTATCAGGAAAGAGAAAAGCAGGGAATGATCCTCTGGGGGTGAGGGCTGTGGATAGCAAATGATTAATAATGAAAACAAATACTTATCATGAGGATTATATTATTAGTTTTTGAAAATTATCACTATCTGTAACTATAATCATGTCTGTCTATATAACTTTCTTCACATAATATATGGTACAGTTGGAGAATAGATTTGGTATTATAAAAACATCATTCTTTATGTGTAATTTGACCCTGCAGAATTTAGTCTCTCCATGTAAGACTGTATAATATTTAATACCAAATATAATGTTCTATGATTTTTGAAGGAAGAAAATATGAATATTGTGATCACACCATAAACACTTGAATGTCAGTTAGCATCTGACAATAGTTATTCCTGGAGGCTTATTATTTTCCAGGAGGTTCTGCCATTTCACAATCTTGTTGAATGAAAACACACTTGTGCCATGACCATTCTAATCCTGTCACTTCTAAGAAGCCTCAACAAATCCTTAGTGTATAGTAATACTATTTTTATGTTGTCCACTGCTTTCTGTCAGTGATGGAAAGCTTCTGAGTTCCTGAGTTTGTTCTGGTCACTGATCAGTGGCAGGTCTCAATAGGCAAAAACCAATTCCATCAACAAAAGGCACTGACTTGGGAGAGAAAACTTCTCTGCTAAAACCATAGGGCAACACCTGGAACAAAGTCACCTTCAAGGATATGGCTATGTGTTTTGCTTTCCATATGCAACATTATAAAAGCCTAAATAAAATGTTCTAGGAGACAGTGTGAGATAAGATATACAATGTTGTGTTTAGTGGAGAATTCAGAAAAAGAGGTAGCTACTAGTTATGTTTTAGTGGGGGCTTTTGGTATTAATCTTCAAATGAAATATTTTCTATTAATCAAAAAACAATTCATATAAACTTTGGGGCACCATATTGAGGGAGGGGGCATTTTTATTCTTTCCTTGTTATTGTTTATGATATTGTTAATTCTGTCCATAAAGAAATTCCTAGTTTGCAACCAATGTTTGGTGAAATGCATTTAATGGTTTTTCTGTATTTTCCTTTTAATTATTTTTACTTTTGGCCTTAAATTTGTATTATTCTGTCAGTCAAGTTGTATTATAGTAATAGTTTATTTATTTTATATGCATTCAGGAATCAAATTTTGAAGACAATATTCTCTCAAATGAATTCTCTTCTGTTCCATTTCTTTGAGTATGTAGTTTGTAGTACTTAATTATCTTTATAGTCTAAAGCATTCTGAATGATTTACAGCCTAGAGGAAAGGGTATCCTCCCTCATAACTGAACTTGGAATGTACCTTTGGATTTTAGAATGCTATTTATATAGTCTGAAATATATCTCTCAGCCTCTGTCTCAGTTGTCAAATGCAAAAAAAAAAACAATAAAGATGTCATTAGCAAATTTTGTGTTATTTTGGGTATGATTGTTGTGTGATTATAAATGCTATTGTAAATATCAAATCTGTATATATGTAAATACAACAAACTCCACTAAGTATACTAGAATACATTATGATGATCATTAATTTAAAGCTTAGGAAGATTTTTAATGTTAAGTTATTCTCTTCCAAGGAGACAAGGAATGTTCAAGGAACATTAGAACTTTAGTTAAGATACTCTTTTCTAGTCCAACACTGAGCTTGGCTGACAATGTACATGAGAGCTCCTGAGAGCTCAGTCTTTACGGAATGAGAAATCTGCAAGTCCTGGACCAGGGAATGAGGGAATGGAATGAACTAATGTAGATGGAACTAGTCTAGGGAAGTATGTGAACCACCAACCCTGCAAAGTAGAGAATACACACACACACACACACACACACACACACATATAAACCCATCATAAGTTGAAAATATCATAAACCAAAGGTACATTTAATACTCCTAACCTATGGAACATCATAGCCTAGACTAGCCTACCTTAGACATCCTCAGAACACTCAGATTAGGCTATAGTTGAACAAAATTATCTAACACAAAGCCTATTTTATAATAAAATGTTGAATAGTTAGTTCATGTAATTTGTTTAATACTATACTGAAAGTGAAAACCAGAATGAGCGTATGGGTACAGAGTCACTGTAAGTGTATTGGTTGTTTATCCTCATGATCATGTGCCTGACCGGGAGCTGAGGCTCACTGCCACTGTCCAGCATCCCAAAAGTATTGTACTGCGTAGTACTAGCCCGGGAAAGATCATCATTCAAAGCGCGGTTTCTACTGAATGTGTATTGCTTTTGCACTACTGTAAAGTCGAAAAATTATGAGTCAAACCATAGGACCATGTGCGTGTATGTACATATATGTAGTACATATATATTACATAACATATATATATATAATTAGATATAGAAATGGAAAGCATTACCTGTAAGGAAAGGTAAATAATTTGGGGTAACTTGAAAAAGACACCAGTGAAAAGAGGAAAAGTAAGGATTATTGAGTGCCTTCACTATGCATTTGGTTTTTCGTACACCATTTCGTATAAATCAAACAATAATCAGCAAGTTTGGTTTTTAAAAATAAGTTATGAATAATTAATAGCTTAATCTTTAAGTTATAAAAAATAGCATACTATAAATATCTTCCTTAAGTGTGCAGAGCTAGAAATTGGCTGGGCTGGGATTCTTACCCAGGTCTGTCTTTGGGACCACTAAGTTCTGCCCTTTTGCCCCCTCCTCTAGCAGGAAGAACCTACTGGGGATAATAGAAGGAGCCCACGCAGTGGCAGATTTGCCTAGATATAGGTAGAAGTATTCGCCTATTGTTTGAGAGAGAAGGCAGTTGGAAAAGACTAAGGGTTGGAAATATGTCAGGGTTAAAGGAAGGGTAATAAGGGAGAATTAGTGAGAAGTTTTAGATCCCAGGATCAGCTTAGTGAAGTAGAGTGCAGTGGCTACTCATATTGTTCCTCCGATGCTTAGCTATGCATAAGGCTATTTGTACAAAGCCTTCAGTTACCAATTTCAGGCATATGTAACATCAGTGGGATCCTTGACTCCCTTACTTTTCTAACCTAATCAAAAATCACTTGCAATGGCCTCAGGGCAGTAGATCGAAGTGACTGAATAAGGGCACTGTGATTATTCTCCCTCCAGCTAAACATACCCACCTAAGATCTGTTGGGTTTATGTTGGTCATATTTACGAGTCAAAGACAATAACCTCCCTAAATCTGTGTATTTAATAAAGCGGATCTAACTGTCTCTGAAGACAAGGAGTTTAAGGGTATGGAACACACACAGTCCAACTCAGACTCCAAATATATTATTTCCTTGAGCTCTGTTGCAAAATATAACTATAAAATGTCTCAAATTTGGATACTGATTGATTTTCTATGTACTGTTTAGAGGTGAAAGGTGCATTATTTTTATAGCTGTGTTTATTTCATTATAACTTTTAATAGATGGTAAATAAATTATAACTTTTTGTTAAAGAGAAGGAAGTAAAAAAAAAATCAGAAGAAAAAAATCATTATATCCAAAATCATTCCTTTCTATTCTGTTTCTATTATTGCGAGTCAGGCACAAAATATTCTATTATGTATGAAGAGCACATATTGAATTCAATACATATAACACCATTAATTGAAATGTGCATATCAGATATATGGTAAATATTAAAGAATGTACAAGTTGGCAGTTACCATGTTATTAGTGGCACACAAATGAAATGGAGGGAAGGGCTCAGAGGAGATTTAGAGAAAGAAATGAGTCCCATGATTACCTAATTTGACAATCTTAGTGATGATTAAAAGAAAGGAACCCAGTAAGAAGAGATGTGATTTGGTTATGGTGAATAATCAGTTCCAAAGCTAAATGTCTTCACATCTGAAACACAGAACTTTTTCTATTGTCCATCAGATTCTTCATAATCTCCCTCCTTCCTTCCCCTCAAAAAGATATCAAGATGCAATTTACACAAAGCGCTGTGTTTTGTGTATGTTTATATTACGTATGTATGTGGGTCCATGAATATGTCTTCCAGTCCCTTAGGTAGTTTAAAAGCCTATACCTCTAAATTATTACTTTCTTTCCTCATTATAGCTACAGATCACTGAAAATATACTGGTATAGCAATTATTTTGAACGGCTCCTCATATTTTGTTTTCAAGTCTTTTCCAAATACCTTTTTATTACTCATTCAAACTCTGATCAACATCTCTACCTAATTATAACAAATTGCTGTTTCAGAGATTCAACTGGTAAAAGGTGTGGGAGCCTTTGATCAGAAGGACATTTAGTGTTTGGATGTTAACAATTATAGCTATTTTGCTAAAAAAGTCATAGTATCTATGACAACTATGACAAACAATATTTCTTTATAATGGAAGACCTTAGATAAATTTTGTGAGCTTAAATTAACTATAGATCTTAAAGAAAGCTGAAGGATAGGAATAGTTGCTTTTTGATAAAACTGTCAATGATAAATTACCATTAATTTATTAACTTGGATGTGATGTGAAGGATAGTGCCTTTTTATAACTTAAAGTACACACAGACATACAATGGTTGTGTATGTGCAAACATAAGTCTCCAGTAAAAAATACATCTTATGAACATTTCGGGTCATAGGCAATTTTATACAGTGAATTATCAAGAATGAATATTCAAAGCCACAAGAATTAACTACATTATTACTATGGGCAGTATAGGAGACCATGGTTTCCAAAAGTATTTTGTGAGTAAGAACCTAGCTTTTTTTTCTCCAATTTACTCAAGAAAAATTAATCCAGAGAAGGAAAATCATTTTTACCAGATAATATTGTATGTTAGATAGTCTATATTATATGGCTATTTTTATAGTATCTTTACCATTTACATTTCAGTCGTTGGACAAGCACACATTGGGTACCCATTTTATGTTCAATTCTGGTCTATACATGAGGGGAGTGATGATAAGATACAATCCTTGACCTTGGGAAGTTTTCCATCTGGTTGGTAAGATAAGGATCAGACCTAAAGCACAATTAGGGAAAAATACATTGACCGTTGATGCAAGGTCTCCCCTCTTGTGCCCTCATTGTGCCATTCATACTCCAACATTCTTTCTTTTCCTCTTTTGATTACTGACTCTGGTCCAGGGCAGAAGGTGTCTGTTTTGAGCAATGGAAATATAAGACGTTAGCGTGAAAGAATGTGAGCAAAAAACTCTTCAAGTGTAAGAATCCATATAGAGCTGAGAGGTTCCTGTAGGGAAAAATGATCTTCTTCCTGCTAAATTTTAAAACTATTCTCTAGGGTATGCTGGGTTCTAATATCTAGAAAAAGTATTGCTTATTTGAGTGTCTAAACATTTCTTTCCCCCATGTTTACCTTTGACATCTATAAGTGCAGAAAACTTTCTTCAAGACTGTAATTAACTCTTGGTGTCACAAAGCATGTTTTGCTACAAAATGTGATATTCCCTGGTCGTTCGTAGTCAGCATATCACTGAAGGAAATATTTTCATTGTTGACCTTGTACCCCTAGAGATTTATTTATCTTCGAGGAATTGAGAAGCTTAAAAACAGTCATTCAAAAGTATGCATAGGTCATTCAAAGTAAGCATAGGTTGTGGTGTGTAAAAGTCACTTAATAACATTTCACTTGTATTTTGGTGTCAGGGTTTTTTCCCACTGACTTCTCCATTCAGGGTGCAGATATGTGTGCCAAGTCTGAAAGGTGACTTGATAATTTGGTGAAGATGTACACCTGGGAAATAAATTTAGCAAGCTGAGCAAAAAAAAAAAAAAATCATTTGTGCTGCCTTCCGAAACAACAATTTATGTTTTACCCTGGTCACCATTAAGAACAGAGGAGGAAAACACAGTAACAGTCTCATGGGTTTCACCTTCCTTGGACTTTGAGGAATAAATTGAGTTAGGAAACAGGTAATATAGATACTTGGATATGAAATATTTACTCAATCGTTTTATTATCAGGGCTCAAGAAAGCAGGAAATGCATATAAACTTGCCTTTAAAAAGCTATTGTAGGAACAGTGTATATTGAGTACACAGTGTTCAATGTCGATCACTTCCATTTTAGAAATTTTTGACTTTATATTTTTTTCAATCAGATGAAATTACCATTTTTGCAGGTTGAATCTATCAAACATCAGCAGTTTGGTGTGAATCAACCTAATGAAGGGGCTGGGGGGCAAATGATTGTATTTATGGTATGAGATGGCAGTTTTATAATTTGATATTTGAAGTCATGGCTACCATGACTTAACAAAGTTTGTGAGATCATGGCATATGTACAGAAATGGGTGGAGCAATTCAGTTATTGGAAATATTGAAATTTAAAAAATTTTTTAGCATAGTTGACACACATAGTTTTATATGTACAACATGGTGATTTAAGTTCTGTATGTTATGCTGTGCCTATAAGTGTAGCTAACAATCTATCAGCAGACAATCCTATTACATTATCAGAGACCCTATTCTCTGTGCTGTGTCTTTTATTCTTGTGCTTATTCTTTTCATAACTGGAAGGCTTTATCTCCCACTCCCCTTCACCCATTTACCCATCCTCCACCCACTCCCCTCTGGTAACCATCAGTTTTTTCTCTGTATTTGTAGGTCTGATTGTGCTTTTTCAACAGACAATGTCTTAGTCATCAAATAGCTTCTGTGCTTATAATGAAAAGTTGATTTTACTACACAGTGATGAAATATCAATATTATAAATATTGGCATTTCAATTTAATTTGCATCATTAATGACATTTGGGTCCTGATGGCTTTTGCAAAGAGTCTTGCTTTCACTTTCCTCATATTACTGCTAATGAATATTTAATTTATACAATCATTGAATTTGTGGATAATTAGAGGGATGTGTAAATGATAAATATATCATGGAATATGAGAGTTTACCTACAAAATGAGAAGTTATCTATCCCTTAATATAGATGTTGGCCCAGTCTCTAAAACCTGAACCAAAAATATTTGGTTTATCTGTATATCAGAGTTAAAAGCATAATACAGTATTTTTCTTAGGAATGAAAATACAGTGGTTTCTTATATGTTTCATTTAGCAAATGTGGGAATTTCCTTTTTTCCCCAGTTTTTTCTAGAAAAAAATAAGGAATAACATGATAAAAATATAAGAGTAAGACAAATTTTTTAACTTACAATTTAAAGATTTTATTTATTTTATTTGTCAGAGAACACAAACAGGGGGAGCAGGAGGCAGAAGGAGAAGCAGGGACTCTCCACTGAGCAGGGAGCCTGATGCAGGGAATTGATCCCAGGACCCTGAGATCATGACTTGAGCCGATGGCAAATGCTTAACCAAATGAGCCACTTAACTTACAATTTAATATGTATTAAGATGGCAAACCCTTTTTTAGCTTTATTTAGATCTTCTGTCTTATTTTATCAAAGAATATTTTAATGTTGGTTAAGTAATTCCCCTAACTCACATAAATAAATAGCCATAATTTATAAGATAAAGTAAAAAAATGACAGTAAAGTATATATTAAAAAGAAAGGGTTTTAAAATTCTGTTGTAAATGGAAACTGCAGCTGTAACTTTTGCTCCTTAGGCTTTGCTAGCCTAAATTACCATCTAACAGACACCAGGTATTTTTACCTAATTTAAATTGGTTAGGTAAAAGAAAAAGCTCTTGCAACTTTCTTTTTTTTTTTTTTAAGATTTTATTTATTTATTTGACAGAGAGAGAGAGAGATCACAAGTAGGCAGAGAGGCAGGCAGAGAGAGGAGGAAGCAGGCTCCCCGCCGAGCAGGGAGCCCAATGCGGGCCTCGATCCCAGGACCCTGAGATCATGACCTGAGCCGAAGGCAGAGGCTTTAACCCACTGAGCCACCCAGGCGCCCCTCTTGCAACTTTCAAATTTCAATTATTTTTCTACAGTATTCATTTTGAGAATTTATTTGAAAAGTATTATATTCCTAAAGGAACTACTCAGCCAGGTTTATGATATGAAAAATAATGTTTTTTTCAAATAACCTCATTAACATTAGCATACATTTCCATTTTTTTAGGATTTATTTATTTATTTGAGAGAGAGAGTTCTCGCATCCATGAGCAGGGGGAGGGGGATAGGGAGAGAGAGAATCTTAAGCAGACTCCCCTCTGTGCACAGAGCCCCAGGAGACATAGGGCTCAATCTCATGACCCTGGGATCACAACCTTAGCCAAAATCAAGAGTCAGATGCTTAACTGACTGAACCACCCAGGCACCCCCAAATTCTCATAGTTTTAAACAACTCACGACATTATTGAAGCTAATTTGCATCAAAATAAGCTGGTATTTAGAGAATTTATTTATTTTTTTTATTTTTTTTTATTTTTTAAAGATTTTATTTATTTATTTGACACAGAGAAGATTACAAGTAGGCAGAGAGGCAGGCAGAGAGAGAGGAGAGAGGAGGAAGCAGGCTCCCTGCTGAGCAGAGAGCCCGATGTGGGCCTTGATCCCAGGACCCTGGGATCATGACCTGAGCCGAAGGCAGTGGCTTTAACCCACTGAGCCACCCAGGTGCCCGAGAATTTATTTTTTAATACAAATTTATAATGGCTCCTTGATATTCATAATATTTATAAACAAACACAGTCAAATGAAATTTTAAAAATTCAAATGTAATGACATTTCAGAGCAACTTAGGACAAGAAAGAATACTTAGAGGCCCATTTTTTTGTTGTTTTCATTTTAATTCCAGTTAACACACGGTGTTATGTTAGTTTCAGGTGTACAATGTAGTGATTCAACAGTTCCATACTTCACCCTGTGCTCATCACAGCAAGTATACTCCTTAATCCCCCTCACCTATTTAACTCATCCCCAACCACCCACCTCCTCTCTGGTAACCATCTGATTGTTTTCTATAATTAAAAGTGTGTGTCTTGCTTTGTCTCTCTCTCTTATTTTTTTCCTTTTGTTTTGTTTTTAAACTTCACATATGAGTGAAATCACATAGTATTTTTCTTTCTCTGATTTCTTTTATTAGCATTATCTTTCTAGCTCCATGTTGTTGCAAATGGCAAGATTTCATTCTTTTTTAAGGCTGAGTGATATTCCATTGTGTGTGTGTGTGTGTGTGTGTGTATGTGTGTGTATATATGTGTATATATATATATATGTAGTATATTCCATTGTATATATATATAGTATATTCCATTGTGTGTGTGTGTGTATATATATATCTATGTAGTATATTCCATTGTGTATATATATATATATATAGTATATTCCATTGTGTGTATGTGTGTGTGTGTGTGTGTGTGTGTGTGTGTGTGTGTGTATACATGCCACATTTTCTTTATCCATTCATCAGTTGATGGATACTTGGTCTGTTTCCATAACTTGCCTATTGTAAATAATGCTGCTATAAACTTGGAAGTGCATGTATATCTTTGAAGTAGTGTTCTGGTATTCTTTGGGCTAATACCCAGCAGTGAAATTGCTGGATCATTAAGTAGTTCTATATTTAACTTTCTAAGGAACCTCTATACTGTTTCCAGAGTGGCTGTACCAGTTTGCATTCCCACCAACAGTGCAAGAGTGTTCCTTTTTTCTCATATCCATGCCAACACCTGTTGTTTGTCATGTTGTTGATTTTAGCTATTCTGACAGTTGTGAGGTGATTCTCTCATTGTAGTTTTGATTTGCATTTCCCTGATGGTAAGTGATAATGAAGATCTTTTCATGTGTCTGTTAGCATCTGTATGTCTTCTTTGGAGAAATGTCTGTTCGTGTCTTCTGTCCATCTTTTAATTGGATTGTTTAGTTTTTGGTGTTGAGTTTTAGAACTTCCTTATATATTTTGGATGCTAGCCCTTTATTGGATACATCATTTGCAAATATCTTCTCTCATTCTGTAGGTTGCCTTTCAGTTTTGCTGAATGTTTCCTTCACTGAGCAGAAGCTTTTATTTTTTATTTTTTATGTAATCCCAGTAGTTTATGTTTGCTTTTGTTTTCCTTGCCTCAGGAGACATACCTAGAAAGAAGTTGCTATGGCCGATGTCACAGAGGTTATTGCCTGTGTCATCTAGGATTTTTTATAGTTTCCTTATCTCACATTTGGGTCTTTAATCCATTTTGAATTTATTTTTGTGTATAGTTTAAGAAAGTGTCCCGGTTTCATTCTTTTGCATGTTGCTGTCAAGTTTTCCCAACACCATTTGTTGAAGAGACTGCCTTGTTTTTCCATTGGATATTCATTCCTGCTTTGTTGAAGATTAATTGACTGTATAGTTGTGGGTTTATTTCCAGATTTTCTATTCTGTTCTATTTTTTAATGCATTCTCTTTTCTTAAAAATTTTTAAATTCAATTAACCAACATATAATACATCATTAGTTTCAGATGTAGTGTTCAGTAATTTATCAGTTGTGTATAACACCCAGTGCTCATCACATCACGTGCCCTCCTTAAGGCCCATCACCCAGTTACCCCATCCCCCTACCCACCTCCCCTCCCACAACCCTCAGTTTGTTTCCTGTAGTTAGGAGTCTCTCATGTTTTTCTTCTCTCTCTGATGATTTCCCCTTCAGTTTTTCCTTCCTTACCCTATGATCCTCTTTATTGTTTCTTACATTCCACATATAAGTAAAACTGTATGATAATTATCTTTCTCTGGTTGACTTATTTTGCCCAGCATAGTATCCTCTAATTCCATCCATGTCAATGTAAATGGTAAATCCTTTGTGATGGCTGCGTAATATTCCATTGTGTATGTGTCTGTCTGTCTGTATGTGTGTGTGTGTGTGTATGTATGTATATATATACCACCTCTTCTTTATCCATTTATCTGTTGATGGACATCTGGGCTCTTTCCACAGTTTAGCTATTGTGGACATTGCTGTTATGAATGTTGGGGTACAGGTGCCCCTACGGATCATTACATTTCTATCTTTAGGGTAAATACCCAGTAGTGAAATTGCTGGGTCATAGAGTAACTCTATTTTTAACTTCTTGAGGAACCTCCATACCGTTTTCCAGAGTGACTGTATCAGCTTGCATTCCCATCAGCAGTGTAAGAGGGTTCCCCTTTCTCCACATTCTTGCCAACATTTGTTGTTTCCTATCTTGTTAATTTTAGCCATTCTGACTGGTATAAGGTGGTATCTGACTGTGGTTTTGATTAGTATTTCCCTGATGCCAAATGATGTGGAACATTTTTTCATGTCTGTTGCCCATTTGTATGTCTTTAGAGAAATGTCTATTCATATCTTCTGCCCATTTCTTGACTAGATTCTTTGTTTTTTGGGTGTTGAGTTCGATAAGTTCTTCATAGATCTTGGATACTAGCCCTTTATCTGATAGTCATTTGCAAATATCTTCTCCCATTCCATAGGTTTCCTTTTAGTTTTGTTGACTGTTTTCTTTGTTGTGTAGAAGCTTTTAATCTTGAAGTCCCAATAGTTCATTTTTGCTTTTGTTTCCCTTGCCTTTGAAGACATGTCTAGCAAGAAGTTGCTGTGGCTGAAGTCGAAGATGTTGCTGCTTGTGTTCTTCTCTAGGATTTTGGTGGATTCCTGTCTCACATTGAGGTCTTTCATCCATTTTGTGTTTATTTTTGTGTATGGTATAAGAAAATGGTCCAGTTTCATTCTTCTACATGTGGCTATCCAATTTTCCCAGCATGATTTATAGAGAGACTTTTTTCCATTGGTTATTCTTTCCTGCTTTGTCAAAGATTAGTTGACCATAGAGTTGAAAGTACATTTCTGGGTTCTCTATTCTGTTCTATTGATCTATGTTTCTATTTTTGTGCTAGTACCATACTGTTTTGATCAATACAGCTTTTGTAATGTTATTTGAGGTCCAGAATTCTGATGCCTTCAACTTTGCCTTTCTTTTTATGGTTGTTTTAGCTATTCTGGGTCTTTTGTGGTTCCATACAAATTTTCGGATTGTTTGTTCTAGCTTTGTTAAAAATGCTGGTGGTGTTTTGATAGGGATCACATTAAAGGTGTAGATTGTTTTGGGTAGTATAAACATTTTAATAATATGTGTTCTTTCAATCCATAAGCATGGAATGTCTTTCCATTTCCTTGTGTCATTGTCAATTTCTTTCACTGATGTTTCATAGTTTTCAGAGTACAGATCTTTCCGCTCTTTTGTTAGGTTTAGTCTAGGTATCCTACGGTTTTTGGTGCAATTGTAAATGGGATAGATTCTTTAATTTCTCTTTCTGCTGCTTCATTATTGGTGTGTAGAAATGCAATAAATTTCTGTATGTTGATTTTGTATCCTACTAATTTGTATATCAGTTCTAGCATTTTTTTGGTGGAGTCTTTTTTGTTTTCTGTGTATAATATTATGTCATCTACAGTTAGTGAAAGTTTTATTTCTTTGCCAATTCAGATGCCCTTTATTTCTTTTTGTTGTCTGATTGCTGAAGCTAGGACTTCCATTACTATGTTAAATTAACAGTGTTGAGAGTTGACATCTCTGTCTGGTTCCTGACAGTAAAGAAAACCTCTTAGTTTTCCCCCATTGAGGTGATAGTAGCTTGAGTTTTTTGTATGTGGCCTTTATTATGTTGAGGCATGTTCTCTCTAGTCTTACTTTGTTGAGGATTTTTATCATGAATGGATGTTGTACTTTGTTGAATGCTTTTTCTGCATCTATTGAAGTGATCATATGGTTCTTATGCTGTCTCTTACTAATGTGGTATATCATGTTAATTGATTTGCAAATATTGAACCACACTTGCAACCCAGTAATAAATCCCACTTGATCATAGTGAATGATTTTTAATGTATTGTTGGACTTGGTTTGCTAGTATTTTTTTGAGAATTTTTACATACATGGTCATCAGGGATATTGGCCTGAAGTTCTCTTTTTTAGTGGAGTCCTTGTCTGGTTTTGGAATTAGAGTAATCCTGGCTTCATAGAATGAATTTGGAAATTTTCCTTCCTTTTTTATTTTTTGGAATATTTTGAGAAGAATAGGCATTCATTCTTTTTTGAATGTTTGGTAGAATTCACCTGTGAAGTCATCTGGCCCTGCACTTTTGTTTGTTGGGAGTTTTTTGATTACTGATTCAATATCTTTGATGGCTATCAGTTTGTTCAAGTATTCTGTTTTTTCCTGTTTCAGTTTTGGTAGTTTATATGTTTCTAGGAATTTCCCCATTTCTTCCAGGTTGTGCGATTTGTTGGTGTGTAGTTTTTCATAACATTCTCTTATGATTGTTTGTATTTCTGTGGGGTTTATTGCTATTTCTCCTCTCTTATTTGTGATTTTATTTATTTGAGTTCTTTCTCCTTTTTTCTTGATTAATCTGGCTAGGGGTTTATCAGTTTTATTGATTTTTTTTTCAAAGAATGAGTTGCTGGTTTCATTGATTTGTCGTATTGGTTTTTTTTTTTTTTTAAGATTTTATTTATTTATTTCACAGAGGGAGAGAGATCACAAGGAGGCAGAGAGGCAGGCAGAGAGAGAGAGGGGGAAGCAGGCTCCCCGCTGAGCGTGGAGCCCGATGCGGGCCTCGATCCCAGGACCCTGAGATCATGACCTGAGCCGAAAGCAGAGGCATTAACCCACTGAGCCACCCAGGCGCCCTGTCGTATTGGTTTTTTTCTGTAGTTTCTACATCATTTATTTCTGCTCTAATCTTTATTAATTCCTTCGTTCTTCTGGTTTTAGGTTTCATTTGTTTTCCTTTTTCTAGTTCCTTTAGGTTCAAGGTTAAGTAGTTTATTTGATATTTTTCTTGCTTTTTGAGGTAGACCTGTATTGCTATAAACTTTCCTCTTAGAACTGCTTTTTGCTGCATACTAGAGGTTTTGGACTGGTGTGTTTTTATTTTCATTTGTTTCCATGTCCTTTTTAATTTCTTTCTTGATTTTCTGGTTGACCGATTCATTGCTTAGTAGGATGTTATTTAACCTCCATGTATTTGTGGTCTTTCCATGTTAGTTCTTGTAGTTGACTTCTGGTTTCATAGCGTTGTCGTCAGAAAATGTGCATGTTATGATGTTGATCTTCTTGAATTTGTTGAGGTTTTTTTTGTGGGCTGCTATGTGATCTATTCTGGAGAATGTTCTATGTGCACTTGAAAAGAATGAGTATTCTGCTGTTTTAGGATGGAATGTTCTGAATATATCTGTGAAGTCCATCTGATCCAGTGTTTCATTCAAAGCCATTGTTTCCTTGTTGGTGTTCTGTTTAGATGATCTGTCTATTGATGTAAGTGTGGGTATATGTATGTGAAAGTCCTCTACTATTATTGTATTATTAATAATTAGTTCCTTTATGTTTGTTATTAACTGTTTCATGTATTTGGGTTCTCCTATGTTAGGTGCACAGATATTTACATTTGTTATATCTTCTTGTTGAATTGTCCCCTTTATTATTTTATAGTGTCCTTTGTCTCTTGTTATAGTCTTTGTTTTAAAGTTTATTTTGTCCAGTACAAGTATTGCTATTCTGGCTTTCTTTTGATATTATTTGCATGATAGGTGTCTTCCAGGCTCTCACTTTCAATCTGCTGTGTCTTTAGGTCTAAAATGGGTTTCTTATAGGCAGCATATTGATGGGTCTTGTTTTTTTAATCCATCTGTCACCCTATATCTTTTAATTAGAACATTTAGACTACTTACATTCAAAGTAATTCTTGGTAGATGTGTATTTTTTTTAAATTTATTTTTATTATTATTCTTTGCCCCAGGGGTACAGGTCTGTGAATTATCAGGCTTATGCCTTTCACAGCCTTTGCCATAGCACAAACCCTCCCCAATGTCCATAACCCATTCACCCTATCCCTACCCTCCCACCCCCCACCCCCAGTAACCCTGTTTGTTTTGTGAGATTAGGAGTCTCTTATGGTTTTTCTCCTTCCCCATCCCAGGTAGATGTGTATCTATTGCCATTTTATTGCTTGCTTTGTGGTTGTTTCTGAAGATTTTCTCTGATCCTTTCTTGTCTTTCTCCCTTTCTTTATTTGCGGATTTTATTTAGTGATATATTTGAATTTCATTCTCTTTATTCTTTCTAAAATTATTAGTGGTTTTTGATGTATGATTATCATTAGGTTTATATATAACTTAGAGGCCCATTTTAAACCATATTCATAATTCAATGAAACCAAATTTTATGAACACCTACTAAGAACACTTGGTTAATTTCTTCTCAGTAATCAGTAAAATAGATGAATAAGACAGTCCTTGCCTTGTAGATGATAGCAGTCTAGAAGTTATGATCAGCATATTTTTTATATCAGTTTTATTTGGGTTTAACTTCCATACCCAAATTGTACATACATAATTTACATATAGTTTACATATAATTTTTTGTGTACAGTTTGATGAATTTGACATATATATGTATATATATGTTATATACATATATATCCAAGTAACCATCACCCCATATAAAATATATAACATCTCTTTACCCTAGAAATTTCCCTTGTGATCCTATATAGTCATAGTCACCTCTGGCTCCAAACAATGACTGTTCTGATTTTTTTCCCACCATAGACTAAGATTGCCTATTCCAGAAATGTTTTAAGTGAAAACATACTGTTATTGGGAGACAATGCTCCATGACTCTTTCACAGTTCTGCATGTCTGTGAGCAGAGGTAATGACTGCTTTTGTTCAGGACTATTTTTCTTAAGGTATTGGTATAGTGTATAACCTTGGAAGCCAGAAGTAATGTATTCCTCCTGAGAAAAGGGCAGGTGTATTGTTGTCCAGTGT
This sequence comes from Ailurus styani, assembly GCA_002007465.1. Classification (NCBI taxonomy): domain Eukaryota; kingdom Metazoa; phylum Chordata; class Mammalia; order Carnivora; family Ailuridae; genus Ailurus; species Ailurus styani. The sequence continues at coordinate 1,397,000 of LNAC01000361.1, forward strand.
GTTAAAGATAATGTGCTCTTGTGGGGCACGGGTCAGGCAGGCTTCCTGCCCACTGTAATAGATTCAGATTCCCATAACTCCCACCTTCTTCTCCTGCAACACAACTCACTGTGCAAGTGTGATATTCTGGCTAATCCTATCACTATGGGTAATAAAGTCCTTTGTCTTTCACCCAGCAGTCTCCTGTCTTATGCCAGCAAACCTGAAACTTACAAGTTTACATGCTGCATTCAATCTCAAATCTTTTATAATTCTTGACAACAGTTTGTATTCTTTTGTGTCTGATTTCTCTAGCTTGGCATAATGTCTTTGAATGCTATCCATGTTGTTTCACAAATTAATAATTAGTTCCTTTTATTGCTGAGTTGTACTAATGGCATGATTGTATCAAATTGGTTTATGTTCACTTGTTGATGTACATTTGGGTTGGTAACAGTCTGGAAGTCAATGTCAGCACATTTTTAAAGTAGTAGTTATTATATGTAACCCAATAGGGATATTTATAAAATGCTATTATAGTACAGAAGAAGGAGTGACTAATTACAGAAAAGAAAACTTCCCAGATGAGTTGACATTTGAGGTGGACCTTGAAGAATGAATCTCTTTTCTAGAGTATGGAAGAGTATAGAAGGCTTGGCCTAGTGCCCTTTTAAAAAGAAATCAGAGTTCTATTCAAACGTCTAGTCTTGGAATTTTATGTATGTACTTCCATGAATAAGAGATTTTTCTTTTAAAAATTTTTATGCTTCATTTGAAAGTGAGAGAACTGACTTTTCTAATTTTAAGCATCCCTGAAACTTAACTCTTCCTTCAGGTCATCAGCATGATCAGTCCCTAGTGGCACTATGATGTTTTGAGGGGTTGGTGAGGTGATGTCTGCCCTTCCCCCATACTTAATAAATGTATAATAATTTAACTAATATGGGTTATTATTTATGTTTTCCCAGTCTTTCGTAGATAGTAAGATCATGTTGAGGAAATGCTGCTATTTTTATAGATTTATAGCCTACAATCTAGATAAGTATACTGGTTTGGCCACTGAAGCTTCAGAGGTTCTGACTCTCTGATCATTCCCCCTCAAGCAGAAAGCTGCTCTCTAGGTCCCCCAATATAGAAATCCTCAAAGAGCTACCACCCACCCCACACCCCAGTTTTCATCCTCTCAGTGCTTTTGCCACGGACTAGTCCTGCTTCAGAAGACTTTGTTGGTGAGAGCAAGCTTAGTTCTATACCTTTTGGTTAATTATAATTCTTGAATCTTTGCCTTTCATAATATTTATTCTTTGAATAATACGGTCTCCCTTAGAAATATTTGTTTCGGGTTAACTGTATTTCTAATATTCAGGGCCTCTAAAAGAAATAAAACTCTTGGTATAATTTTATAATTTATGACAGATACAAGAAACATATGTGAAATAATTAATACCTAATTATATTACTGACAATGAGTACATTGAATTAATGGGTAATGGGGAGGCATACAGATAGTTGTTGAGCATAGAATCTGAAACCAAACTGCCTAGTTTGAATTCTGGCTCTACTATTTACTCGCTGTGTGACCTTGCTTGAGTTACTTGACTACTTTGGGCTTTCAGTAAAATGAGGATGATGACAACAGCGTCTACTTCACAAGGTTATTCTGAGAATTATGTGAGTTAAAATGTATAAAGCACGTATGATATTGCCTGGTACATACTAAGTAATATATGTGTTCGCTGTTGATGTTGGTAATGATGATGATGACTTTAGTTGTAGTAAGTTCCAAAAGAGGTAAGAATAAGCATTGTGTGCTTGGGTTAAATTTAGTACACAGTCTTGGACAACTGCTTCACAAGGCATTTGTTGTGGGAGTAAAGGACAATAAATTGGGAAAGTAAACCGAGTTAGATTATGATACCTTGAAAATGAGCTCAATTTAAACAGGATGCAGCTCTTGAAGGTTCTGGACCATATAAAATACATGTTTGGAACAATCAGTTTGGCAGTGGTACTGAGAGAAGAGCCAGTAGAAACATGAAATTGGGGGATAGAATGAAGTCATCATATAGATGTGAGGCAAGGCATGGTGGCAAGAGCAGAACAGAGCCAGGTAGGAGACAGGGAATAGGGGAGGATAGGAAAAAAGAATATTTTGGTAGGGGAGCAGGAAGAATGATACCATAACCGTTGGGATAGCTGGGAAAGACAAAACAATGATTGAATCTGGATCTGTTAAAGAAAAAAATCCTGATAAATGACCTTCAAGCATTATGAGAATGGCTTCTGGATTTCAAAGCAAGCCTGACTTGTGTTTGCAATAGTTTTGTTGACAAGTATGATTGTTTTTCCTAATTACTTGGAAATTGACCATCTATTCATGTTATAAAAGACAGCAATAAAAGATGATATAATGGGACTTCATATTTGATCAACTTGAATGTTACATTTCATAGCCATGTTGGAAAGCAGAATTTTCTACAGTCCTTGCATTTGTTTCATGTTTCTTTTTACTTGGAGATTGTAATTTAAGTTGTGCTAAGACTTGAATTTTTATGTGACCCTTTATGTGATATTTTCATTTTATGTTTAAATTCTTGAAATCCTAAAGTGGCTCTATAAGAAGAAATACTATTAGAGTAGTCCCTCAAGGGTCTGTTAATATTGTCTTATGAGTTTTTATAACAATGTTAAGCTATGATATAATAAATATTTAAGTACCTATACTTTGTGCTGGTACTACTTTATTTGTTCCTTCATTTTTTATAAATTCTAGTAATAATCGTGTTGATCTGTATAAGGTGATGGTGTAATATACAACAATGTCGTTTAGTCAGTGGAGGGGGAAGCAAAAAAAAAAAAAAAGCTCTTCCCAGTCCAGAGTAAAATAATAACTGCTCAGATACTTGTTAGTGTATGGCTTGAGCAAGTCACCTTAGCCTCTTGGATCCTATATATAGAGCAGAGACATCAGCCATACTTTTTAAGAGTTTTGTTTGTCAAGATTATATGAAATTATATGGATTATATGGGATTTATAAAGGCCCTATGTATAAATATTGATGATGATGATGATTATTTGCGAGATAATGTGTTAGAAATGTCAAAATATGATGAGTTCCAATTCTTACTGTTGCCATAACTCCTGTATTTTCTTTCTCTCAGATAATTCCATTGTCGTTTTTCTAAAAAAGGTTTTATTTATTTATTTGACAGAGAGACAGCTAGAGAGGGAACACAAGCAAGGGGAGTGGGAGAGGGAGAAGCAGACTCCCCACGAAGCAGGGAGGCCTCTGTAGGCTCAGATCCTAGGACCCTGGGATTATGACCTGAATGAAAGGCAGGTGCTTAATGACTGAGCCACCCAAGCACCCCTGCATTGTCATTTAAAAGCATGCTTGCTTAACAGTTGTTCACCTTTATTTTTTCTCCCAACCTCCCATTTCACCCCACCCCCCCTGCAGTGAAAGGTAAGCGTGGGATTTGCATGAATAATTTTCCAGTGTCTGGAGAGGCCTAACTGAGCTAAGTACGTTGGCACCTGGAATGAGAGAATATGTGTAAGTCATGCTGTAATAAAATTCTTAGGAGTTAATAACATTGTCCTTCTCCAACTAAAATGACACTGTGCTCTATGGTTCATTTTTTAAAGGCAAAAAGGAATTTGTCACTTTCACTGCTAATTTTCTCTTCATAAAGGACTAAGCACACAGAGCCTTATTCTTTTCCCCCCGGGTTGAGAATATGCAGCGTGCTGCAGCATGGCTGGGCTTTATTTGCTGGCCTCTGCTGAGAACGGACACGTGGCAGCTTCTGAGCTCTTCCACCTCACTGCTTTCAAGCTGCTGAAGGGGAAAGAGCAGCAGGTCAATGTGGCACAAGTTCCATGTGGAAGGGCCTGCCAAAAATTTCGAGTAAAAACTTGAAATATATGAGCATAAATATCAAGATATGAATATTTTAGTGATACCTATATGTATCAGTGTTATTATACATAATGTAATACATAATACATAATCTTATGTATGTAATACATAATACATAGTCTTATTTTCTAAGACTTATATATATGTGTGTCTTTAGTAGTCATGTATATATACAACCACTATATCTATACCCTATACTACTATATATATACCATATACTACTATATAAATACCATATATGTCTATCCATATAGGCATATATAGATCTATAGATTTAGATATGTAGACACATATATATGTACCTCCAGGTATTTGATTTTGGCATAAAGAATAAATAGTTTTATAACTCAGATCACTTTTTCTCCTGGAATTTTTGAATTTATGGGCCTCTGCTACAGTTTATTATGTAATATTTGAGAAGCAGTTTAGAGTGATGTTTTAAGAACACAGTCTCTGCAGCCACACTGCCTAGGTTCAAATGTATGGCTGTTTCTAAACAGCCAGTTACCATCAGTAGGACTGTAGGTATCTTCCAGTCCCAGTTTCCCCATCTGTGAAGTGAAAAATAATAATTGTACTTATTTCACAGAGTTGTGAGGTTTAAAGCATACATGCATATGCACATACATATTTGTGTATATATATCACTTAGAATAGTGAGCTGAGCATATGTGAACCCTATATATTATTTATTAAGCAAGTAAAAATCATATTTCTACCTGAAAGTAAAGAGAAGGTAGGGGCTCCTGGGTGGCTCATTCGGTTAAGTGGCCAATTCTTGATTTCAGCTCAAGTCATGATCTCAGAGTCCTGAGATCAAGCCCCAGGCCGGCTCTGTGCTCAGCGGGGAGTCTGTTTGTCCCTCTCCCTCCCCCTCTACCCCTCCCCCTGCTCCCATGCCTTCTCTCTCTTTCTAATAAATAAAACCTTAAAAAATATTAAAGTGGATAGAACGTCACATACAGATTTTTGGAGAGAATGTCATATACAGATTTTCGATAAAAAACATATAAAATGTTTTTTATAGTCTTCTAATTTAAGGTGTGGCATTTTCAAATAAAATGATTAGATGCTACACTAGCACAGCAATTCCATAAAAAGCCGGGAATAGACAGGACTTCTACTCTCTTTATTGCCCTTTTATCGTTAGAAGTATTAATTGTAACTGAACTAGAAAATTTTTCCTACTAATCATGTCACTTCTGAAAGTACCAGAACGTTATTAAGAGACCATTTTGAAGAATCATAATATTTTAGAATTAACAGAAATTTTAGATATCAAATAGTTTATTCAGCCTTTTGTTCTCAAGGAACAGAGGACCGAGGCTGAGAAAATCAAATGACTTTTTCAAGTTCAGGTAACTAATTCCTAAGCCATGTGTACTAACTTCTAGTGTAGTACTGTTTTGATTACAATAGCATACTTGAAACCTGCTGGCGATAGTCCAGTGAAGAACAGAATTTGCCTCTCCTTTGTGTCTTCTTATATTAAGCTATATATGCTATATAATTTTTTATTTTGAAATACTTTCACACTTACAGAAAAGTTACAAGAATAGTACTAGGAACTCTTTTTTTTTTTTTTTTTAAAGATTTTATTTATTTATTTGACACAGAGAGAGAGATCACAAGTAGGCAGAGAGGCAGGCAGAGAGACAGGGAGAGGAGGAAGCAGGCTCCCTGCTGAGCAGAGAGCCTGATGCGGGCCTCGATCCCAGGACCCTGAGATCATGACCTGAGCCGAAAGCAGAGGCTTTAACCCACTGAGCCACCCAGGTGCCCAGTACTAGGAACTCTTAAATACCTATTACCCAGATTCACCAACTGTTTACATTCTGATCCATTTGCTTTATCATATCATCTATATATCTGTCTGTTTATATATGATTTTGTCTTTGAATATTTTAAAAATAAATTGGAGACATCTTGTCAATTTATAAATTCTTGAGTGTGCATTTCCTAAAAGCAACTGCAATTATTTCATAACTGCAATTATTAATAATTGAGAAAATTTAACATTGATACAATAATTTAATCCAATGTATATTTAAATTTACATATATATCGGTACTATGCATGTGTGTATATATATACATTATATATACATAATGAAATATTCAGTCATCAAAAAAATGAAATCTTGCCATTTGCAATGACATGGATGGAGCTAGAGTGTATTATGCTAAGCGAAGCAAGTTAGTCAGAATAAGAAAAGTACCATATAATTTCACTTATATGTGGGATTTAAGAAACAAAACAGTTGAACATAGGGGAAGGAAGGAAAAATAAAATAAGATAAAAATAGAATAGAGAGGAAGGCAAACCACGAGAGACTGTTAATTATGGAGAACAAACAGGGTTGCTAGAGGGGAGGGGGGTGGAGGGATGCACTCAATGGGTTTGGGCATTAAGGAGGGCACTTTTGGGATGAGCACTGGGTGTTATATGTAAGTGATGAATCACTGAATTCTACTCCTGAAACCAATATTACACTGTATGTTAACTTACTTGATTTTAAATTTAAAATTGAAAGAAAAGAAAAAGGTAAGAGATTGTTCCAAATGATAGTACATTAAAGAGACATGACTGACAACTAACACAAGGCTTGACCCTGGCTTGTGGATCCTGAGCCAGAAAAAGTACCCAATATGTGATCTGTTCTGGAGAATGTAGGACAGTCTCTTACCTTTTTTTTTTTCTTTTTTTAAAGATTTTATTTATTTGACAGAGAGAGGGAGATCACAAGAAGGCAGAGAGGCTGGCAGAGAGACAGAGGGGGAAGCAGGCTCCCTGCTGAGCAGAGAGCCCGATGTGGGACTCGATCCCAGGACTCTGAGATCATGACCCGAGCCGAAGGCAGATGCTTTAACCCACTGAGCCACCCAGGCGCCCCCAGTCTCTTACCTTTTTCTGTCTTCTTTTGTACCTTGAGATTTTTGAAGAATACAGGCTAGTTATTTTGTAGAATGTCCTTCACTTTGGGCTTGTGTAATGTTTCCTTAGGATTAGGTTCAGGTTATGCATTTTTGGCAGGAGTATGACAGAAATGATGGATAATGTGTCCTTCTCTGAGTAGCACATCAGGAAGCACAAGATGTTAGCTTATTCCAATACTGATGTTGTAAACTTTGGGTCTACCAGGGTTCTCTGTAGGAAAGTTACTGTTTTACCCTTTCTAAATAATGACTTATTTGTGGGAGATACTTTGAGATTATACAAATATCTTTCCCCAACAAACCTATCCCCACTAATTTTTGTATCCATTGATAATTTACAACTTTATTATTGCTTTCATATTTATTGACATTGGACTGAAAAAAAGAAATTTCTCACTTTTATTTGTTTATTTATCTGTCTATCCACCTATTATATCAATAGAACTCATATATTCTTTTTTTTTAAAGATTTTATTTATTTATTTGTGTGTGTGTGTGTGTGTGTGTGTGTGTGTGTGAGAGAGAGAGAGAGAGAGAGAGAGAGAGAGAGAGAGAGAGAGAGAGAGAAAGCAGAAGCAAGGAGGAAGGACAGAGAGAGAAGGGGAGAAGAACCAGATTTCCTGCTGAGCAGGGAGCCAGACATGGGGCTCGATCCCGGGACCCTGGAATCATGACCTGAGCTGAAGGCAGATGCTTAACCAACTGAGCCACCTAGGCGTTCCCATGTATTCTTGTTTTATTCTACAGGTATTATCTGTCAGTATTTTTCAGTCCTGTATTTGGCCAGTGAAAGCCATTTTAAACTAGCTTCTGTGTCCTTTTGCAATTTTCCCATCATACCTGAGTATTTCCTTACTTTTTGGCACATGTTATTCTAGGATCATCCAGTTCTTTTTTTGGCCAAGCCCTGGAATCAACTTTTTATCTAAGTAGCCATGATTCTAAATGGTATTTAGAAGTCAAGATCTGGACAGTAGATATACTCATTCCTTGGTGCTGGTATTTTATTATTTCTAGGCCCTCTCCACAGATGGCAGTATAAATATGTCTCTATTTGTTTCTGTATCTTTGCATCTATCTATTTAAAACCATGAGATGTTGGTCAAAGGGTACAGAGTTGCAATTATATAGGATAAATAAGTCTAGGGTTCTAATGTATAGGATGATGACTATAATTAGCAGTACTTTATCGGATACTAGAAATTTGCTGAGAGTAGCTTTTAGATGCTTTCATCACACACACAAAATGTGGTAACTGTTGAGATGATATGTTAATTATCTTATCTGTTGTTATCATTTCTATGTGTATGTACACAAATCATCATATTGTACACCTTAAATATATACAACTTTTATTAAAAAATAAAAACCGTGAGTCCACACTGATACCTCTAATTCTGATCTCAAACCACAGGGTGCATTCTTTTCTTCCCATATTTGTTAACTTTCTCTTTCAACAGTGAGAAATCTGGCTTTCCATTTTGCTCAACATATATATTTATTGGCTCAACTTAGAATACGCAGAAGGTAGTTTCATGATCCTTCCATTGTCTCTATAACCAACCTGAGGAAGGGCTCCCCTTGGCACTGCTTCCATCACATACCTGCTCCCTGGGCTGGTCACTGCTTGGGGAGGGGAGTGCTCAGGAACTCTGCATAATCACATCCATGCCTACCCTGTGGCAGTGGGATGGTGCTATGAACCGACACAACATGGCGTGAGGGAAGGACAGCTCCGCAAAGATACGCTTCAGGGAGTTCCAAATAACATATGTCCTGCCAACCTTCCTATTTAAAAAAATTTTTTTTATGTTTAGGATTTAGTTATCTTTCACTGAACTGCTAATTAAGTATATTCATGGGGCAATAAAGCTAGGTTTCAATCAGCTTATCTAGAACTAGAGTGTAAATTAATTCGAGATTTCGAAGAACTAAAATGTGTTCAAATTTTATAAGCATAATCATACCTCATCCAAGATTGAAGTTTAACACATCAAAGTCCATCATAATGTGAATGATGCTGAATAAAGTAGAATAGCAGTTAGATTTTTCTTTTGCTATGACATCCCTCCACTTTGTTCAAATTCTAATGAAAAAATTGTATTGTCAGTACCTCAATATAATAAACCACTGGGAGAGCAACTGTGGCTCAGTGATTAGGGCAAGATTTATATACTCAGAGTACCTAGTAGTTTTCCAGAGCTTATAAAGCAGGGCTGATGATGTTCACCACACAGGATTAATTGACAAAGAAGAAGCAGTCCTTATTGGAAATCATTAAGTACCTCAAGGCTTGCATTTGAAGAAAACCTGAGACTTCATTGTAGACAAATGACTATCTCAGCCAAAGTTACCTACTTGTAAAGTATTTTCTTTGAAGTGTGGTTGAATGAAAAGCTGGCCCCTTGGAGAGCCTTGAAATGATAATGTAATCGACAACATACCTGATTTTCCTGGGTTAGACTCACTAAAGGAATCTGACATTAAAAGTAGTATTTCATACAAGCTTTTATCTAAGCTTAAAAAGGTGATCATCTGGGGACAGAGATGGAGGAGCTCTATAAATGATGAACCCCGAGGTTATTTCCCTATCGTGGAGAGGACCCAGCTGAGAAGGTATCCTGCCCACCCTCCCCCACCCCCAATGCTGACTGTCTTGCTCAACATTCCACTTGCTTCAGCTTGGCTCTCCCCACCCTTTACACTACATGCAAAAGCCATCCTTCATTGCTGCTATTGCTCCCGCATCATTTGGGTATTATTATCCCATTACTTTTCAGATTTAAGTGTGGACCACTTCTTTGTTCCTTGAGACAGCTTTTCGAAACAAAGTTTTACTAATGAGCAATGAGTGAGGGAAGGAAGGAACACACAAAAGCTTAAAAAATGAGATGTTTATAAAATCAGCTTTTTGATCCTATTTTTAGGGATCTAGTCATAAATTGGATTACTATCAAATAGGAACATCCAACTCCTATTACCTTTTCAAAACCTGCTTAAGATCTGTTTCCTTTTTTCTTTGTGACCATATGATACAATGATAGTTGTTGTCTTAAAGCTCTCAGTGAACTATTATTTCCTTCCATTAAGAAAAATTGACTTCAATGTTTGCTTCAGCAGTACATATACAAAAATTGAAGCATACAGAGAAGATAACATGGTCCTTGTGTAAAGATAGACATGCAAGTTCATGACATGTTCCATATTTTTCAGTAATCTACAGCATAGTGACTATGGTTAATAATACTACATTGCATATTTGAAAATAGCTAGGAGAGTGGATTCTGATATTTCTCCTTATGAGGAAAATATTTTATAACTGTACGTGGTGATGGATGTTAACTGGACTTACTGTGGTGATCGTTTTGCAATGTATTCTAATATCAATCAATACATTGTACACCTAAAACTAATATAATGTTATGTCAATTGTATCTCAATTAAAAAAAAAGAATAGTGAAGAAGTTGACTTTCTCTTCTTTTCCCATTTCAAATGTCATTCTCTTTTGTAGAATACCTAAGTTTCTCCTTTATATTAGAAGGATACCTTCAGTTCTTGGTTTGTTTATAGAATTGAAGTAACAAAGAGTCTCCCTCTCGTTTTCATATATGATTGATGGGTTGTGACTGTCTACAGTGTTGTATTGAAGCATCTGGGGGTGATCTTAGGTTCCAAAGGAGAGAGAACTGTGACTAATTAATAATGTCTGCTGTAAGCTTGAAGAATATCTATATGGTTGCTGTATATCTGTCATATCTCGATATCTTTGATGGTAAAGTATTTTTTTTTTATTTGACTTTTGTTTTTACTTAGGTTATCAGCATTGGGAATTCCAATGATTCTTTTTTTTTTTTTTTTTTTTTTTTTTTTTTTTTTTCCCC
>LNAC01000361.1:1409246-1465045 GCA_002007465.1 Ailurus styani
TTTTTTTTTTTTTTTTTTTTTTTTTTTTTTTTTTTACTTATCCCTCAAATAGTGATGTGGTGGTGAGGAACACATCTAAGAATGTACTAAAATACTTTTCTCCCTATCTAATTTAAAACCCCCTTAAGAGTGAGCAGATTCTCTACAGAGTGTGAGGTATTTAACATACAACAAAAACAAAATAAATACTTAAGAGGGCTTTTTAAAAAATGGTTCATCTTACTAGATCATTTTGACTTCTCACCAAATGATGATGGAAATATTGAAGCTTAAAATATAAAATGTAGATTGATATTCCTATTACAGTCCCACCCACATCTAGATAATTTTTCTAGTATTGTCTAGTCTCTGATGTTTTAGACAATTTAATTTCAAGCGAATCAAGCAATAGAATATTTAGTGTTTCCTCAGGAAAAGAACTGCACATTTATAAAATTATTACCATTACAGTTCCCCCAGGTGTGCTCTTTTGGTGACTGTTTTAAACTTCATATTCATAACCATTGCATTTTCTTCAGTTCCTTTGTTTGCTTCATACACAGACTCTTGAGTTTTAAGAAGAAATGTTTCCTTATTTTTAACTCAAACTATGATTAAGGGTAATATCCATAGAGATAAATGGAGGTTTTCTTTCCTCAATAGATTCTGAAGTTCGGTTTAGCCTTAAACTACTAAAAGCTTAAAGGGTTAATGTTAGGTGGGAGAATTTGGATTGAAGTCTTTACACTAGTGTTTAATAACATGAAATGTTTTAGGATTTTTGTACTGTATTCTGGGGAGCTTTGAGGCCCTCTGGAGTCAATGCTGGTAGTCCCCAAAGACTGATGTTTTTGTTCATTCATACATTCCCTCATTTATTTATGTTTATTCAATAAATCTTTGAATATTCATTATATGCAATTAGGCTGGGGGGTTACAGGGAGCCCATTTCCACAATGTGTTATGGTGTCAAAGACTGAAGAGTAGTCAGCATGTGACCCACCTGGAATAAAGTTTATTCCCAGTGATGTGGGAACTCATGGAAGGGAAATGTCCAGATTGGGGATGGCAGGGAAGCCTTTGTAGAAGAGCTGAAGGATGAATAAAGGTTCCCCATGAAGTCCAGGGAGTGAGAACAACCCTTTGTGAAAACCCAAAGCCCCTTTTGAGGTACTTTAAGAAATTGCTTTCTAAAAACAGATTTAAGCTCCTGGAATTTATCTCGGAGCTAAAACAGTCTACACTAGATCCTCTGCATTCTTGGTCTTGTAGACACCGCTGTTTGGTTCATTCTTTAAGGGAAGAGGTAGTCCTGGAGATTAAAGGACAGAGACTGAACTATTTTTCACTCACTAGTTTTCTTTTGTTAGCAGTTAACCTTACCACAAGCTATGAAGATTTAATCCTTTGAAGTTGCCTTATTATTAATTTTTTTTTTTTTGTAAATACATACTGTCTTAATCCGCACTGGCTATCCTAACAAACTATCATAGACTGGGTGGCGTAAACAACAGAAATTTATTTTCTCACAGTTCTGGAGGCTGGAGGTCCGAGATCAAAGTGCCAAGATGGTCGGATTCTGGAAAGGTTCTTTTCTTGGCTTGTGGAAGACCACTTTCTCGGTGTGTGCTCATATGGCCTTTGCCTGTGCCTCCTCATGGAGAAAAAACAGCAGAGACAGAGGGAGACAGAGAAAGAGTGAAATGTCAAGTCTGAAATTACTTAAAAGCAGAATGTTAAAAAGAGTTTTAGGTTCTAAATCAGGTAAACAATTACAATTATTGAAGAAATGTTCTGGGAAATAATAAAAATAAAAATAAACCTATAATTTTATAGACAAACCGTGACCTAGCCCATGATCAGGTTGGTCAGTGAACACCCTATGGCAGAGCTCTTTTATTTATTTATTTTTTCTTGGGCAAAGAATGTCAGATCTGCAGGAATATACTTACATGTCTTCTAGTGCCATGGAACTTAATATTTTATTTCATTTTTTTTTAATTTCATTTATTTGAGAGAGAGAGATAGAGTGACAGAGATGGCAACAGTGATAGCGGGAGAGCAGGAGCGGGGAAGAGAGGGAGAAGCGGGCTCCCAGGAGCCTGACGTGGGACTCAATCCCAGGACCCTGGGATCGTGACCTGAGCCAAAGGCAGATGTTTAACAGACTGAGCCAACCAGGTGCCCTGGAACTTAACATTTTAAAAATGAAAGAAAAAATAATAATAAATATTTTGCCATTCAGGATTTTCTTCACTAGGGAGAATACACAACAATGCATATATATCCACACCTGCCATAAACACACACATGCACACACACGCATATGCACATGCGGTATTTCGTTCTGTGTGTATATTTTTGTTGTGTGAACCGTTACCTATAGAAAGGCTATATGCTAGCATTTAGACATACAGCCCAATAAAATATACTACTGCTTGACAAACCATCATGTTAGCAACAGCTACAAAACAGCTTTGAAAAAAAAAGGTTAGAATTTGATAAATATTGACTATTTGTAGTTTTATATGGTATACAGTGCAAGTACATTCATTTTGCAAAGGAATCAGGTTCTAATGTCAACCCCAAAGGTTGACAATTTGATGTGAACAAAATTACCCTTGAAAGTCACATACATCTCTTACAAATTGCAGCATTTTACCAGATCTGCCAGTTTTATTTTTGTTTTCTCCCCCAGCAGTAGAACAAATCACTGTTCTTTGACAGAACAACTGGAATAGCTCTTGGTGTCGAGGGGCCGTGTGGGGTGAAATCACGTGTACTCTGAAACGCTGGGGTCATATTTGCACAGTGAGAGACTCACCCCACCAGAGGCCGTGGGAACATGACTGCAAGAGGACACCTCCCACTTGTCCTGGGAGCGTGTGTTCACTGAATGTCACGGAGGCCGCGTGGTAGAATTGTCAGGCTATCCAAGCTGTTCTCTCTCCCTTCTCCTTCTCCCCACCTCCCTCCTTTTTCATTCTCTTGTGTTTGCTGAATGTGTGTAGTCATGCAGGTAAATTCACACCTATTGCAACTCTTTGGCATATGACATTCTATGCCCGTTTTTGTTTCTGTGCTTATTTATTTATCTCTGTTGAAATTCAGTCACTTATATAAATACTTGTGAGTGTGGCTGTTTGACTTTTAGAAAATTCTCCTAGGGGTATGAATTTCTTCTCTGATTGTACCATGTAATACTGTTGTGTTCTCAGCCCATCTGATTGCAAAAAAGGATACACAAACCAGTTTCCACTGCTGGAAAATAATTCAAGGCTACCCGCCCATCAAATGATGGGAACTTTCTAAGCCCCAGCATGGCACAGTCATCATCACTGAGGCTTTTTCCTAAGCTTGAAGTGAAGACACCAGTTAACTTCTCAGTTCTGTTTTTGTTTTAGGTTAGAGTAACCATTTATTGATGTTATTGTTGTGTTGTCATTGTTATGTGGATTTGCTAAACACTTAGGTTGATAGTTGTATTTCGTAATCTCCTGTGCTACCCAGGGGCCCTGTCCTGACCACGGGGAAAGTACTTTCCCAGTGGAAATTTGGTTAAATCATTCTCTGAGAATTTGAGTAAACTGTATTTTTCTTCATGCTAAACTACAATTGATTACATGTATTTCCTGCCATGGCTAAAATGTGTTAATTTTGAATGTTGTATTTCTTTATGAAAGGTAGTTTCAGGTTCCTTTAGGTTTGATGATTTTGACATTGTGTTTAAGTACAATGTTCATGCTAATTGAAGTCTTCTCTGTTAAAGGAAAAAAAAAATCAGGTTCCTAAAGTATACAATCTTCTTTAAGGCATAAGGTGCAATTTAGAAAGTCCAAAATATTATTTATAGGAATTCTATTGTGGTTGTCACATAGCTTATTCATTGATTCAACAATTGTTTCCTGAATACCAAATAAGCACTCTTAAAAGCACTGGGTATACTGTAGGGAGGAAAAGCAAGTCCTTGACCTTGTGAAGTTTATGGTCTCCTGGAAGGATAATTGGCAGTGAACAGCTAAAGAAATAACAATTTAGTTAAATTTCAGGAAGACAGAGGTCAGAGTTCAGTGATGGAGAACAGCAACAGGGGAACTGATTCACTGGGTGATTCAAAAGTGTTCCTTGGAAAGGGCAGATTATAGGCTGAGACTTAAAGAATGAGAAGGGGTCAGGCATGTAAAGAGCGTGAGGTGGAGTAGCCAAGGCAGAGATCAGGAAGTATCAAAATTCAAGGCATAACGGGGCTTGGGCAACTGAAAGGAAGCTGGTGTGGTTGCTTGCATCAGGGCTGTGTGTGTGTTTGTTTGTGTGTGTGTGTGTGTGTGTGCATGTGTGTGTGTGTATGCATGTTACTGGAGTGGGGGAAATGACGAGGAGGTGGCATGAGGTTAGATGAATCAGTAAACAGGTGTCAAATGACTCAGAGCCTTACAGGTCATGGTTAAGGCCCAAGTTTTTTTAAAAAAAATAAGTACAATGGGAGCCAATTAAAATTTTAAAAGTAGAAAATCATTACCTGATTTAAATTTTTTAAAAGCTCACTTTAGCTGTTTTGTGCAGAATGAAATTACGTGAGCATATGTTTGTGTTTGTGTTTAAAAATGGAAGCAATGAGACCAGTCAGAGGGCTGTTAGAATCCTCTAGTAAAAGAAAATGGTGGCTTGGGTCATAGGGTGGCGGTGGAGAGGGAGCCAATTGCATGGCTCTGAAATACTTTGGGGAGGTGTATAATCTTCTGATATTCAGGATGAGGAAGAGTCAGGAATCAAAAATGATCACTTTTCTTTTTTTCCCCTTTTCTTTCTTTTTTCTCTCCCTTAATTGGGTGTATCATAGTACCACTTTCTAAGATCAGGTTTGGGGCAGGATCAGGTTTTAGAGGGTGATCATGTTTACTTTAAGACATCTAGCACCACCATTACAAAATTTATGAACTCATCAAACATTGATTGAGTGTCACCATATGTCAGACGCCGTCCTAGGTATTGATAATATCTGGTGTCTTTATCCTTATGGAATTACAGAGGTGGCAGATTTCAGAGTCCTGAAATTTCTCAGGGACCATAGTTAGAAATGGTCCAACCCAGCATCCTCGTTCTAAAAATGAAGGGTAGAATTTGAACCATCTAATTTCTGTAGAAATACTAAAACTCTTCATGGGGCACCTGGGTAGCTCAGTCGGTTAAGTGGCTGCCTTTAGTTCAGGTCATGATCCTGGGGACCTGGGAGGGGTCCTGGAATCAAGCCCAGCGTCTGCTTCTCCCTCTCCCTCTGCCCTTCCTCCCCATTCGTCCTCTCCCTCTTGCTCTCCCTAAAATAAATAAATAAAATCTTAAAAAAAGAAACTCCTCTATGAAAATCTTGGTTACTTTAGTAAAACTTATTTTTACTCATCCAGCAGTAGTTGTGTTATTATTTTCTCTTAGGAATATGATATAATCTATTTTCATTCCTGTTTTAATGAATTGTTACAATTAGTGCTATTAAAATACTTTCCAATGTCTCCTGGAATCATGAAAATATAGGCATTAAAGCCAAGAGTTCAGTGGGCAATGCTATTGTTGATTTCACTGTACTTATAGAAGATGTAGGCAGGGAGAATCATGAATCATGTTCTAATGTGCACACATTTTTTACTAAGGTATTAATGGTAGACAAAGGCAAAACTAGGTACTTGTACTTTTTATATTATTGATGGTAGGATACCCATTACCTTGAAGCATTTTAGGGGGAATTTTTCAAATTTAATATAAAACGTGAATATGAGAGGAAAGGGGGGAAATAAAAAGAGCCCAAAGAAGGAATTTGTTATTGTACAATGAATTAGAGACTTTTGTATACTTCTGTCGGTATGTGCATATGTTGGAATGTTTGTTTTAAGGTCTTCTACAACTTTATAGGTTAAGATATTTGGTCAAAGAATACATAGGTGATGATGAAATAGCCAGTTGTATAGATTTGAGCAATTTAAATACCAGGAAGCCAAAAAAAAAAGATGATTTAGAGTGTTCTAAATAAGCATACTTATTATCTAAATTACATTACAGCATTTATTGTTCATTTAGAATGAGGTTTACTTGGCTTTCTATATCAGGTCAAGTACTATGAAATAAGAAAGTTGAAAATTCCTGCCCTAAGGGCATAACAAACTGGAAGCATCAGGCATGATCCAGTCTGCACACATGCGTGCACACACACGACGGGGAGGCTGTTTCCTGCGCTTGGTGGCTTCTCTCGTGGGAATTCCCTGTAAAGCGAAGGAAGTTTTGAAATGTTGTGTAGAGGTGAGGCCTATTCACTAGGAGAATATTTCAGTACAAGTAAGGGCAAAGTGGATACCGAATGGGACAGATGGTAGTCAACCGAACCACCCGAAGCTTGAAAACGGGGATGGAGATAGATTGTGCTGCACGCCCATAGAACACACAAAACTACTAAGGTGCTGGAAATGCTCCAAATAAGAAGAATTAGAACCAGAGTTCTGTTGCATCCCTGCAAATGGAATGGCAAGACTAAATTCAAAGAAACTAGAGGCCCACTGTGGAAGGTTTGACCCTGTACCTTTAAAGGAAGAAACATACAAGACCGAAGGCTGACAGTGGAAACTGCATAGACTTTACAAGTAGGATTGTGTACATACAAATCGAGTGAAAAATTAGCGGGGAAATGAAGACTAGGTGGAAGGACAGCTTGTTTTCTGAAATCGAGCAGAAAAAAAATAAGAGCTCTGTACGTGAATATGCCAAACAGGAATATTCTCTGTTTTATGAATTAATATGTATCCTTATATCCTCCTCAAAGACACAGGGTAAAGACTGAACTCTTCACTTCCTGAAAAAGTGCTTACAAATAAACATTAGCAAGCATTTGCAGGAAGCCTTTTGGACAGGAAAATGTCTTTTCTTTGTAACCACCGGTGCCCAGCTCTCCGGGAAAGCCACCTCCTGCGTTGTTCCTACAGCAATTTCACTTCTCAGCTGTTGATGAATATTTTCTCCATGATAAACTCATTTTCTTGCTATGTGTAGTGCGTGTGAACTTACGCTCCTTCACACATAACCTTGAAATGTTCTTCCTCGTGCAGGAGGAAGTGGTGCAGCTGGAGTGCACTACTCAGTCCTGGAGTTGAAGGAAACTCAACTGGCCAAGCAGGAATTTTTTTTGACAGAGAGAGATAGAGAGAGAGGGGACACAAGCAGGGGGAGTGGGAGAGGAAGAAGCAGGCTTCCCGCCGAGCAGGGAGCCTGATATGGGCCTCAATCCCAGGACCCTGGGATCATGACCTGAGCCGAAGGCAGATGCTTAATGACTGAGCCACCCAGGTGCCCTTTCCTAGACTTTTTCAGCTGCACCAATTCCAGACCAGCCAAAGAAACTCTCAAGGGGATACTCTGAGCGAATGGGGAGCAGATACATTTTGAGAACTTTTCACATATGTAAAACAAATGTCTTCCACTGAGGTTTTAAAAATAGTCCCTTTAGACTTTAACATGTGTCAGGCTAGTGTTTGCTCAGATAATCACAGGCCTACACATGCAGGACCCAATCAGTGCACGCCAGACACAGAGGCCCATTATCACAAAAATTATGTTTTTGTTGGTGGTTTGAGTTTATTTCTAAAAATTGCTTCTTAACACATTACCTTTAGAACTTTTTCATTCTTTAGTTCTACTTAGGAAGAAAGGCATATTATCACCCAGCTGGCTAGCTCATTGAAGGAAGACACAACAAACGTGCCCCAAGTTTGTCTAGGCATTTGGTTGTCAGGTCTGTGGTTTGCCTCTAGAAATTTGGCAAGTGTGTTAATATATGTTGTCCCCCTTTCCTGCCTATTTTTAAGGGACAGAAATGATTTAGGAGTGAATTGAATTATGTCAGAGTTCCTTATTCTTTTTTTCTTCCTACTTGCTAAATAGGAAAATTCATCAGCTTGATGATGGAGGAGAACAATGACTCCACCGAGAAACCCCAACAAGGCCAAGGGCGAAACAATGCCATCAAGTGTGGGTGGCTGAGGAAGCAAGGAGGCTTTGTCAAGACTTGGCATACTCGCTGGTTTGTGCTCAAGGGAGATCAGCTCTATTATTTCAAAGATGAATATGAAACGAAGCCCTTGGTAAGTAAGAGAAAATAAAAAAGCACTGTGATCATAAGCAAGCCAAGAGGTAGAGGGGTTTGCTAGAAACTGATGGAATCTGAGGTCAACCCAATTTCCCTGGTCTCCTTCAGTTCACTGGCATCTTTCATACTTTTTGTCATTGTTTACTTTGGTTCAAGATGATGGACTTGCTAATTGAGGCCAAGAGGCAAATCATACTTGTCTCATATTAATTTTGAGTTTTACTAAGCTGGAACAGAATGTCTGAGTCCCTCGGGCATACTTACTTTATGAGAAATTTTAATGGACATCTGCTAGAAGCTATATATTGTAGCCAAAACATCTTTCCTTTTCTCAGAAGTCAGTTACAAGCATAGATTTGAAGGAAAACTATAAACACAACTTTCAGTAATTTTTGAGACACCTTCAGCATAAGTTCTCGGGGGTTTCTTTCCACCTTAATTCACATGAAATATAGATACGGTGCTGAATGGAACAACATTGATACATCCAATCAGCATACATAATATACTCTTCTGGGAATCGTTGTTGTGTCTTTTGTGGTTCCTTAGCGGTCTTGTATTTGCGTATTCACTTATCATTTTCTCAGCCACAAATCCCTAGGCTGCAATGAGAGGGAGGAAAAAATCTCTGGCTCTTCTTGTAGCTACAACAGGCTTTCCTAGCTGTGGTCATCAGTTGATGGAGGGAGATGCCCTCTGAAGTATCCCCAGTGTGCTTTCCCTTCATCTATAGCTATAGGATATATAAATGAAAGAAGAAACATTATAGATCGAATGACATAAACATCCCCAACAGTATGTTTTTGAGGCTATTTCCCTTGTGTTAAAGTTCAAGAACTTAATTAAGAATTTAGATCAGGGCTCTGCTTTAGTATTTTACGTCCTCAGACATTATAGTTTCACAAAGTTCTCATTTGTCTAGTTGAATTATAAAATAGCAACAGACGCACAACCTATAAATATTTTTTTGAAATTGCTGCTATTTTTTAAGCATTTATTTACCAGGGCCAGGCATTAGACTACGAACTTATATATACTATCTTATTAAATGCTTAAAATAACCCTATAAGGTAGGAGTATCCCCATTTATGCATGGAGAAACCAAGGTTTAGGAATAATATACATTACTCCAAATTAGACAGTGGTGCCATGATTTGCCTCCAGGTAAGTCCGACCTCATATATCCTTAGCCAAAGACCTCATAAATAAATTAATAAGACTATTCCATAAGAATAAAAATATCATGACCGTTATGGTGCATATCTATATCAGTTCTTGCATTTGTCACAGCAATCCAGTGGGGAATGAAGGGGTTAGCATTACAGATGAAGAAATTATGGCTTAGTGATGAAGAAATTATGGCTTAGTGATATGAAGCAATGTGACCAAGACTGTATGGACATTAGAGGCTAAGCAGTAGAGTCTTTTTTCCCTTATCCTATTCTTTAGGGTTCTTTTCCCGTTGTACCTTGTTTTATACTGTAGGTTACATTATGGTATTACTTGAATATAAAATTGTGTTTATCAAAGTCAGAAAGGGGGGCGCCTGGGTGGCTCAGTGGGTTAAAGCCTCTGCTTTCAGCTCAGGTCATGATCTCAGTGTCCTGGGATCGAGGCCCGCATCGGGCTCTCTGCTCAGCAGGGAGCCTGCTTCCTCCTCTCCCTGTCTCTCTGCCTGCCTCTCTGCCTACTTGTAATCTCTCTCTCTGTGTCAAATAAATAAATAAAATCTTTAAAAAAAAATAAACAAAGTCAGAAAGGGATCAGGTTAATGTGAGAAAACAGAATATGGAGGATCCAGTATGGAGACCTTGATATGGAGAAGCACATGGAATAAAATGGAAGTATGAGTAAGATCCAATGTTTTATCCCAGGGAGTCTTATTCTGATATAGTCTGGCCACAATGGGTACATTTTCAATGATTAATTAGGTAGGGTCCAGCACCTAAATGAGGGGTAAGGAGAGCAGGGGATTCAGGAGCTGACGGAGTGAAGATGTGAAAGAAGATCAAACAAATGTTCTGACTCTTTGGTGAGTTTAGTGTATCTTCTAGTAATGAACGTGGGATAGAGTGGATCAGGCCCAAGCTCAATGTTTCTAAAATCTGAGAATTTGCAGATGTCAGAGAATACACATAGGAACCCCAGTTTGAGGAACTCTGCCCTAAGCTGTTCAAAGAGGATTTTATTATACAGCCTTGGCTATGCTATGTAATTTCTCTGTGTAGTTTCACAGAAGGTCTACAGAGTTACAGATGGTCTTCAGTTCAGTGCAATGTAGTTATTTTGCTAACAAATTGGAAATGTAAATAAGGAAATGCAAAAATTCTGATTAATTCAAATGAAAATTGCCTCAAAATAAAAATCACTTTAATTGGTAATATTTCTAAGATAAGTTGTATTTTGATATCATATGTTACCAGTGTTTCAAACATATAACTAAAATTAACAAAATAGAGTTATATTGATGAGAAAGTACTAACTCTTATACAAACCAAAGAGAAGCTACTATTATTTCCCCCCAAAAAAGTTTCTTAAGTGTTCTTTCCAAATATCATTTGTTAACAAGGCAGTCAAAATTTAGGGTAGGGGCGCCTGTGTGGCTCAGTCGGTTAAGGGTCAGACTCTTGATTTATGCTCAGGTCATGATCTCAGGGTTGTGAGTTTAAGCCCTGTGTTGTGTAGGCCTACATTAAAAAAAAAAAAAGTCATTTCTTTAAGTGAGGGTAGATGCCTGGCACATTGTAGGTTTTGAAGCATAATTTTTGAATGAGTTAGTGAGTGAGTCAATGAAAGGTACCTATAGCCAGGAAGGGCAGGGTTAGTACCAGGTGCTGTGAGTAGTATTGACTATTCTCAATCTCAAGTATCAAAGTCATAACTCAAAATCATAACTTAATATATTAAATCATAATCAATTCATGACAATGAAGTTTAAATCATATTAAGTAAGTCTCTTTTAAAGAATCATCTCAATGAAGAACAATTGAACATCTTAAAAAATGTTAAAACTGGAAAACATTTAGTTGTTATAAATCTTCTTTTTTACAGATGAAGTGTCTGTGTGTGTGAGTGTATGTGTGTGTACGCCTGCATATGCGGGAGTGTGTATGTGTGTGTATTGTCCATGGGATATTGTTAATGACTGGCAGATGAGGAACTAAAAGCCAGGTTTCCTTGCTCTTGATCCAGTGTTCCTTCAGCTTCACTTTTTGCCTGCTCACAAATCCTTAACTTTTCTTTAGATTTTCTTTCAATCAGAACTCCTTCTTGTTTATTTTCAGTATTGGTGCTTTCAAGCATAAGAATGCCCTTGGACTTCATATATTTTGATGAGGGTTATTTCATTATTACTGGAGGGAATGTCACTAATGAAATGAAAAATTCACCCTTTTAAGTATTCCTAACTAGCTAAAAATTTTCAGTAAACTTAGTCTGGATTTGTTTTTCTCTCTCTCAGAAGGCATTTATAAAAGTAGAGTATTAACACCCTTGAAATGTGTGTTTCTTCTGTCCTAGAAAGAGGTTTTCAATTTATTTTAGTAAAACTTTTACTGAGCTTCTCCTCAACTCAATAGAGTCAAACTCCATATTATCCTTTTTGTTAAAAGCTACGTGTCTATTGGGGGAAACAGGTAAGCAAAATTATGATTGCGACAGACAATCATGTAAGTACTGGATGCTCTAAAAACACAGATACAATTAATGCCAAGCAGTGAGTGATGATTCTATGTAGGAGGGTTGAAGAAGGCAGCACAAAGCAAGAGGTGAATGTTACCTGGGGTGCTGAAGGTTGGGGGGAGTTTTCCAGGTAGTTAAGCTGAGAAAAGAATCCAGAGTGGAGGAAAGATACAGAGTTGTGAAATAGATATCAATAGATAGCTCCATTTTGTGAGAGTGGAGAAATGACAAGAAATGGGGTTCGAGTGATAGGTGTGGCCACAACATCAAGGGATGCATATGTTGTACAAAGAGACCTATTCTTTGGTGATGGGAAGCTATTTCTAGAACACCTATGCTACTCAAGTTGCAAAACTGCTTTGATCTTTTAGAAAGGAATAATGGCAGCCATGTTTAAAAAATGTATTAGTTTGTGCAGGTGGCCATAACAAAAAGGTGGCTTG
Source organism: Ailurus styani (assembly GCA_002007465.1). NCBI lineage: Eukaryota > Metazoa > Chordata > Mammalia > Carnivora > Ailuridae > Ailurus > Ailurus styani. The sequence goes on from LNAC01000361.1 coordinate 1,421,475, forward strand.
AAGAACAAAAATGTATTTTCTCATAGTTCATAGTTCTGGAGGCTGGAAGACCAAGACCAAGGTTGGTCTCTGGGGGAGCCTCTCTTCCTGCTTTTCAGACAGCTGGTTTCCCTCTATGTCCTCCAATGCCTGTTGCGTTGTGTACAGGAGTGTAAGAAAGCTCTGATCTCTCTTCTCCTCTCATAAAGACAAGAGACCTATTGGATCCGGGCCCTACCTTTACAACCTCATTTAACTTTAATCATCCCCAAACACAGTTACATGGGGGTGACGGGTAGGACTTCAATATGTGAACGTGGGGGGGACACAGTTCAGTCCGTAATATCTAGTATGTTGCAAACCTCTGTTAATGAATATAAACTTTTCAATTAGGTTTTTCTTTTATCTGTACCATCATCTTTTGTCTCTACTAGGACTTTATATATCTGATTTAGTGCATAATACACTTAATTATTTGAACCTACTATTGGTGTCTTATGTTCTTATTCAAATTGCACCTTGCCTTCTGAATATTGTACAACCTGTACAAGTTTGAAAACTTAGAAAGTCTCACTGTAACTTTTCTTATATTTTCTTCTTGAGCAAAAGGCAAAAATACCTTTCTCCTCTCTCTGGAGACAGTGCCTGATTTGTAAATAAGACTGTCCACCCCCTGATCAGTGTTCCTCAGGCAATACATTAGAGGTATACCTCAAAATAGAGCTGTTTTATGTTTAAAATAAACTAAAGTTCTTTGTATCTTATAATTTTTAAAATGGGAGAAACGTTAGTTCATTTAGGCCAAAACTTTCTCTTCAAATCATTTTCTATAGTCTTGCACTTATACAGATACAGATTTTACTCAGAACAGATTTAAAAAATAAAGTTGAGATGTGCCTAGCTGGTTCAGTTGGTATAGCATGCAGTTCTTGGTCCTGAGGTTGTACCTTGGGTCCCACACTGGGTGTGGAGATTACTTGAAAAAAATGTTATTCCTAAAAAAGAAAGTTGATTTTGGTTGTTTCCAAATAACAGCAACAACAACAACAAAGCACAGAAAAATGTTGTGTGTAGCCAATTTAAAAAGATGAATTAATATATTCATAGTTATTATAAACATTTTGTAAGTACTATAGTTTTCCAGTTTGGGGGTAATATTTTTTCTTTTTTTATCTTCAAGATTAAGTCCCACTTGTATATGGAAAAAAGTTAAAATTATACTGTGTGGAAAATATGTGAAAAAGAAAATTTCTTCCATCAACCCTGAACACCCCTAACACCTTTGAGTAACTATTAAAAATGGCTTTAAAACAGATTTACACCAAGTTTGATGACAGTATCTGTTTGACCATCTTTCACTAATGATTATGACAAATGACTGTGACCTTAATTATAGATGTTGTAACATGAGGGAAGCAGCTGAGTCAGAGATAAAGTATGATCATTATAGTTATTCTAAATATAAGGCACTTGTGTAGATTTTGCAAATGCATCCAGTGACAAATTCTAATGCTTTTTTGAAACCATTTGTTTTACTTCTATCATAAAGTATATTATTACCTGAATAATAGCTAAGGTTCAAGTTTGGTGATACTTGTGAATGTTTTTGACATACCCGGGGTACTATAATTTGTTAAGCAGTGATTTTTTATTTTCTTTATTTTACATATATTTTTATTTTATTTTATTTTTTAATGGCACAGCTGCTTTTTTTTTTCAAGATTTTATTTATTTGAGAGAGAAAGAGAGAGAGAGCACGAGCAGTGGGTAGAGGGAAAAGCAGAGTCCCACTGAGCAGGAAGTCCAACATGAGGCTCGATTCCAGGACCCTGAGATCATGACCTGAGCCAAAGGCAGACACTTAATCAACTGAGCCACCCAGGCATCCCAAACAGTGAGTTTTAGAAGCCAGGCTGAGACTCCTGATAAAAGAACTAAAATCCAAACTGACACCAACCCAATTAAGCTAGTCTGGATTGTCTAGAACAGACATTGATCTGATTGTGTGGAGAGGATTTTTTTCTGGACATGATGAAGATGACACTATATTAGATAACACTGAATTTTCTTAATTTAGAGAATAAAGTGATTTTGAGTAGATTATAGTCTGAGGGTCGACCTCTGAATGTGCAAGAATTGATTAGTGATTTAAGAGTAAACTCTAAAATTATATATATATACACACACGCATATACACACACATATATATACACACACACACATATATATATGTGTGTGTGTATGTATATAAAATGAAACTTGTGGGTTAATGAAATCAAGAAATCTCTAAGGCATATGGATGGGACTGGAGGAGCTTATGCTAAGTGAAATAAGTCAAACAGAGAAAGTCAATTATCATATGGTTTCACTTATTTATGGAACATAAGGAATAGCATGGAAGACATTAGGAAAAGGGAAAAATGAAAGGGGAGAAATCAGAGTGGGAGAAAAACCATGAGAGACTACGGACTCTGGGAAACAAATGGAGAGTTTTAGAAGGGAGGGGGACAGGGGGATGGGTGAGCCTGGTGATGGGTATTAAGGAGGGCATGAATTGCATGGAGCACTGGGTGTTATACACAAACAATGTATCATAGAACATTACATCAAACACTAATGATGGACGATATGGTGACTAACATAACAAAATAAAAAAGATAAATAAAATATATGAGCAAGAAGAAGACAAGCCCTAATTAAGTGTTTAAGGTAATATTAGGAACCTTGAAACTTGGATTTCATCCTTAAATCTAAAACTGACTTTCTGTGTAGCAACTAAATCTCTTGGTTTTTAAAAAGACATGTAAGATGGTGTTGTGTGTCATCATAAATTTTTTGGGAAATCTTGACTCGTTCCTAGAAATGATTATATCCAGATATGATGTTATTAATATAAAATATTTTATTCTGTTTTTAGTTGAACACTTTTTTTAATTGCTTACTTCTGTGCAGCCATTTCCGGGTGGTTAAAAATATAGACTTTGAGTTAGATTGTTTGGATTGAATCTTGACTCAGCCGTATACTAATTACGATACATAGAGTAGTGAGTAAGCTGGTTTAAGCTTCAATTTACTAATCTGTGCAATGAGATGATAATAGTACCTATCTTATAACATTGTTAAGAGGATTGAATTAACTAATTTATATAAATTATCTTAGAAAGCCATGGCACATAGAAAACATAAAATACACGTTAGCTTTTTACATTAGCATGACAAAAAGAATTTATTTAAGATATTTATACCACTAGTTCATTCATTTGATTTTTAAAAAAAATTAACACATACTTACAAATTTCTAGTATGCCTGTAGTTGTTATGCTAGTTTCCAGGAAATATAAAAGTGGGTAATATAACCAATTCTGTAATAGATAGACTCCTCCTCCTCCCCAAAAATAGAATTTAAAAAGAAGCAGCTTCTTTCTCAGGTGAAAGTCCAAAGAGATTCCAGATAAGTGAGGAGGGATCTTCTTGGTCTGCCCCAAACAGGTGTTTAGAAACCTAAGCTGCCAGAGATTTTGTAATTTTAACTTTTGGGTTCTAAATTCACCATGGGGTCATTCCCTTCCCTGTCAAATAGAAGGCAGACATAAAGGGAATATTGCATAGAAGGTTTGGATGGACCAGGTGTGGTTGTGGCTTTTACAACTTCTGTTCACATTTCATTAGCTAGAACTGAGTCACATAACCAAACCCAGGTGCAAAGGGGACTGGCCATGTAGCCCACCTTTATCCTGGGAGCAGAGGAGAACATGGATATTGAAAAAGGGTAGTCCCTGCCACAGGTGATATAATAATATGAAGCATCATGCATCCAGTGTTAAATTCCAGTGGGTGTTAACGATTATTGCAGTTACTATACAATATTATAACTATTTAGGGTGCCCGGGTAGCTCAGTTATTAAGCGTCTGCCTTCAGCTCAGGTCATGATCCCAGGGTCCTGGAATCGAGCCCTGCATTGGGCTCCCTGCTTCTCCCTCTCCCATTCCCCCTGCTTGTATTCCCTCTCTCGCTGTCTCTCTCTCTCTGTCAAATAAATAAATAAAATCTTTAAAATATATACATACATACATATATATATATTATATATATATATTATATATATATATATATATATATATATATATATATATAAAATAACTATTTACCATTGAAAGCCATAAGACGGATACCTATTACCACTGCAAGATTCAGGGAGAGTTTTTCAAAAGAATGTATGTTGAACTGAGAATTGAAAGATGATGCAGCTTTATTACAAGCTGTCGGGGTGGTATACACGGCAGAATAAAAGGTGGAGACCACAGTGCTTTGGTAGATGTTTGGGGAGTATGTAACGGTCAGGAAGAAAAGAAGACAAGAAGTGATGAGAGATATAATTTGGAAAGGTATGCACAGATAAGTAAGCCATGTTAAGGACTGTAAATTTTATCCTGAAACCTTCCGTTTACCCTGCTTTTAGGTACCTGTTTTCCATGGTTTATTGAATTTAGAGTTAATCAGTGAGCATAGGGCTCATTCTAGATGTAGCTCATTGTGAAGGAATCCAAAGTGCCTACCTAACCAAAAAGTCTTCCTCTGACAGTTCTGCAACTCTGTCCAGAGTTCCTATAATTGGCTATTTTGTATTATGACATAATCTCTNTATATACATATATATATATATATATATATATATATATATATATAAAATAACTATTTACCATTGAAAGCCATAAGACGGATACCTATTACCACTGCAAGATTCAGGGAGAGTTTTTCAAAAGAATGTATGTTGAACTGAGAATTGAAAGATGATGCAGCTTTATTACAAGCTGTCGGGGTGGTATACACGGCAGAATAAAAGGTGGAGACCACAGTGCTTTGGTAGATGTTTGGGGAGTATGTAACGGTCAGGAAGAAAAGAAGACAAGAAGTGATGAGAGATATAATTTGGAAAGGTATGCACAGATAAGTAAGCCATGTTAAGGACTGTAAATTTTATCCTGAAACCTTCCGTTTACCCTGCTTTTAGGTACCTGTTTTCCATGGTTTATTGAATTTAGAGTTAATCAGTGAGCATAGGGCTCATTCTAGATGTAGCTCATTGTGAAGGAATCCAAAGTGCCTACCTAACCAAAAAGTCTTCCTCTGACAGTTCTGCAACTCTGTCCAGAGTTCCTATAATTGGCTATTTTGTATTATGACATAATCTCTGGAAAAAATGATGGAAAAGCAACTATGTTACAAGTAAGCACTTGACCTTCTGTCATACATTCTTACCTAAGCATGAATTGTGGGCATGCCCTTCAGGTCACTTTTGACTGTAGACAGAAGGATTGAGAAAGTCTGTTGCTGCTGGAGGGGGCACTTGGGATAAAGAGCAGCAGATAATGTCTTGGACAAACGTAGAGATTGATGGGGCGCCTGGGTGGCTCAGTCAGTTAAGTGTCTGACCCTTGATTTTGGCTCAGGTCATGATCTCAGGGTCCTGGGATTGAGCCCCGCAGTGGGCTCCATGCTCAGCGTGGACTCTGCTTGTCCCATCCCCCTCCCTCTGCTCCTCCCTCTCACTCTCTCTCAAATAAATAAGCAAATAAAATCTTTTAAAAAACCCTTTGAGATTGATGGGTGGGACATTGTAGCCAGTGGGAAAACAGTTAGGAGAAGATTCCATCCTCATAATTTTCTCTAGAATTGACTGTACAGTATGGGCATTTCCCTAGAAAGCAGCTGAACCCAGTTGTTTTGTATACAGGTTATCGAGTCAGATTGCCTGGGGTCAGATCAGACTCCATCACTAGCTATAAGCCTTAGGTAAATTTCTTTTTACTTACTTGATTAAATTATTCATCAGTTAACTATAAGTGATAATACCTACACCACAGAGTAGTTGTTAGCATACCTGAAATGATGTTTCTAGAATACTCTTTTTTTTCCAGAATACTTATAGTACCTGACTGTATATCAAGCTCTCAGTAAATATTAAGTATTGTTGTTAGTATCATCATCACCATCATCATTTTTATCATCTTTGTCTATTACGATACCCTGTCAGGATCTATAATATATACTTTATTACTTGAATAATGAAGAAAATAATAGATGGTCGGCCCATGTAAGTAATGCTAACTTCAAAGCAGAAGATAACTATTTTTGGTTGTGACCTGTGCTGTCAAAACACTGAACTCACATGGAAAGATTCTCCAAAAACAATGCTCACCTTTGTAGGATGTCTTTCCTTTTTTTAAAATTGCTTTTGGTGCTCCTTCAGAGCTTATCAAAATGACTATGATGACAGCAAAGGAGACTTGAAGGATTTTCTTTGAGAACTGGACCACCCCAGAGAGAAGCAGCCCTGGTTTTCTTATCTTATTCCTCAACCCTAGTTTGAGGGTGAATTACTGGAATTGAATCCCTTGAGTTCTGCTTCTAACATTTAATCATATTGACTGAAGCCTTTTGTATTTGAGATGCAATTCAATATATGGAACCAGATAGTCTGTATATGGATTATCTCATTAGCATAAACCTAGGCATATTTCCACTCTCTCAATTAGTGGAGAACAGAATTTAGGGGGAAAATGAATAGGTAAAAATGTGATTTGAACATTTACATTTTCAGTGCTTAGAGTAATGTATTTTAAAAGGTGACTTTTTCTTTCCCTGGTACATGAAATATTTCACAGCCATTTGCTAGTTATTTTCTCTTAAATTTCTTTTGGGCACTCAATCTTCCTTTTTTTTTTTTTTTTACCTTTATCTTGCCCAGATCTAGCTGCTCTCTACTTTTCTAGCACTATTACCATATGTTCATTCGTTGACTGAATATTTATCAATTGTAAAATACATAAATTATTCTTTATAGAATGTTTTGTCCGCTTTTATAAGGAAGCAATGCCAGAAGCATGTATTGCGATTCTCACTTTCTGAATTTTGGCTTCTTTCCATTAGCATAATATTTTCAAGATTCAGCCATGTCTAGCATGCATCAGCACTTCATTTCTTTATATGGCTGAATAATATTCCATTGTATTGATACACCATATTTTCTTTATTCTTCCACTGATGGACATTTGGGTTGTTTCCACTTGAAGACTCTTATGAATAATGCCACTATGAGTACTCATGTACAGGTTTTTGTGTGAATCTATGTTTTCATTTCTCTTGGTTTTATATGTAGGAATGAAATTGATGGTCTATATGGTAACTTCGTTTTTAAACTTTTGAGAAACTATACCAGTCATTTTTTTAAAAAAATTTTGTTGGGGCACCTGGGTGGCTCAGTCATTAAGTGGCTGCCTTTGGCTTAGGTCATGATCCCAGGGTCCTGGGATCGAGTCCCACCTTGGGCTCCTTACTCATCAGGAAGCCTGCTTCTCCCTCTCCCACTCTCCCTGCTTGTGTTCCCTCTCTCACCGTCTCTCTCTCTCTCTGTGTCAAATAAATAAATAAAATCTTTTAAAAAAATTTATTTGAGAAAGAGAGAGAGCGCTAGAGAGACTGCAAACATGGGGGCTGGGTGGAGCAGATGGTGAGAGAGCAAGAAGAGTCTTAAGCAGAATCTCCACTGAGCGTGGAGGCCCACATGGAGCTCGATCTCACAACCCTGAAATCACGACCTGAGCTGAAACCAAGAGTCAGATGCTTAACTGACCGTGCCATCCAAGCACCTCCTATGCCAGTTATTTTCAATGATTAAATTTCAATGTAATTTAAAACTGAGGCCCCATGCTTAGTTTTAATCTCATCTATGTTCCTCTGTATCTTAGTACTTACCAGTCCTGAGGGGTACTTCAAGCAGGGAGGAAGCACAGTGTGCCCATGTTCCTTTCCTCTCTCCCCAGCTCTAAGAGATGGGAGAGAGGAGGGGGAGACAGAAACAGAGAGAGACCAGAGATAGAGAGAGAAGAACGTGTGTGTGTGTGTGTGTGTGTGTGTGTGTGTGTGTGTCTGTCTGTCTGTCTGTCTGTCTGTCTTTGTGTCTGTGTCTATGTGTCTGTGTCTGAGAGGGCCATGAACTGGATACTCTTCTTCTTGTTGAGGCCTCTCTTATTGAGAACAGACAGAGGGGAAGAAGAGATCAAGGACAAATGCATCTCTAAGGGCCTATCGCTGTAGGGGACTACAGTGGGTGCTCTTATTTCTCTGGCTGCATTCATGGTTCTTTATAACCATCTTGACTGCCCAGGAGTTTGGAGTTGGGGCAGTCGCTATCTTGCCCTCATTTCCCCCTCTTCAGTGCTCTGAGTGGGCAGTACAGCCACAGCTTCTTGCTGCCAGGATGTCATTACCAGGTATCCCACCTTCCCCAGTTGAACTTGATCTCCCGGAAATTCAGGTGTGGCTGATTGGATAAATGTAGCACTGCAGGCTCCTTCACACTGTCAGAAAATTTTCTCTGCCCTGCAATTTTTTTGCCCTTTATTCAGGGATATGTTCAGAACACCCCAAGCACATTACAGAGTTAGGAACAACCTGCCAGTCTCCCCAGTGGCAAGTGATTCTTCTAGATTTCCTTTCCTTTTGCCTTTAGGGGCTTAGGACTTTCCCCCATACTTCTTTCCTTTAGCAGGAAGAAGACAGGTAGTAGTGCTGGCCACAATGGTAGTATCTGATTGGGTTGGATTCTATTTTTTTTTTTTTTATTCTGTTAGAATAGAAAGGCACTTTGCGGATGCCTGGGTAGCTTCATTGGTTAAGTATACAACTCTTGATTTGGTCTCATGTCATGACCTCAGGGTCATGAAATCAACCCCTGCCTCTAGCTCCATGCTATGCATACAGCCTGCTTAAGACTCTCTCTTCCCTTCCCATTACCCCTCCCCCAGCTCATTCTCTCTGAAAAACAATTAATAAAATAAAATAAAATAAAATAAAATAAAATAAAATAAAATAAAAAGAAAAGCAGTTAGCAGCTCTTTATTTCTGATTTTAAATCCCAGAAATCCATCTCGGACAACAGGATAATTCCTACTCCACACCCTGTTATAAAAAAGCTACGTCATACTTTTACAATTTTTAAATTACAACTTATAAATCAAATGTACATACTTTTTTTCTCCCAGATAAGTGAGACTAACATTCCTTTATTAACAAACAATTCTGGAGATAGTTAAAATCCTACATGTGTCTGACTTCTTATGATTATTAACTTGAAACAAGTTCCATTTATGAGTCAGTTACCTTGCCATGTACAAAAATATGATTTGGGGGGGAAGTTTGTGCCCTTTGAGCCCATTTACTCATTTCTCCTGCCTCCTTTACCCGCCAGACTCTGGCAGCCACCCATCTGGTCTTCGTATCTATGAGCTTATTTTTTTGTTTGTTTTGTTTTTTAAATTTGTTTTAGCGAGATCATACAGTATTTATCTATCTCTGCCTGACTTATTTCACTTAGCACAGTACTTTTGATGTTCATCCATGTTGTTGCAAATGACAAAATGGTATTCTTTTTGTATAGCTGAATAATGTGCCATTGCATATATGTGATCTATATCTCTAGCCACATACCACATTTTCTTTATCTTTTCATCCACTGATGATTTTTTCCATATCTTGGCTATCATAAATAATGCTGCAGTTAACACAGGGTCCACATATCTCTCTGAGTTAACGTTTTTGTTTTCTTCTGAGAAATATCCTGAAGTGTAATTGCTGGATCATATGGTAGTTCTATTTTTAATTTTTAAAAGGAACCCCTGTACTGTTTTCCTGGGTGACTACCTCAGTTAGCATCTCCACCAACAGTGTACAAGACTCTCCTTTTCTCTGCATGCTCACCAACACTTGTTATCTTTTGTCTTTTGATAATAGCCATTCTAATGGGTATGAGGTGATATTTCGTTGTGGTTTTGATTTGTATCTCCTGATGATGAGTGATGTTGAACATCTTTCCACATACTTGTTGGCTGTAAGTTTTTGAGAAAATGTCTATTTGGATCTTCTGCCCATTTTTCAAATAGGACCTTTTTTGTTTGTTTCTCTCTCCTCTCTCTTTCAATTATTGAGTTGTAGGAGTCCTTTACATATTTTGGATATTAATCCCTTAACAGGGATTTTAAAATGTGATTTTAAAATATTTAAAATATTTTCTCCCATTGAGTAGGTTGCTTTTTCATTTTGTTGATGGTTTCTTTTGCTGTACAAAAGCTTTTTAGTTTGATGTAGTCCCACTTATTTTGCTTTTGTTGCTTTTGCTGTTGGTGTCAGGTCAAAAAATAGTTACCAGGACCTTTGTCATGGAGCATACTGACTATGCTTTGTTCTAGGACTTTTATCATTTCTGGTCTCATTTCAAGTCTTCAGTCCATTTTGGATTAATTTTTATGTACGAGATAGTGGTCTAGTTTCATTCTTTTGCATGTGTTTGTCCAGTTTTCCCAACATCATTTATTGAAGAGACTGGCCTATTCCATTGTGTATTTTTAGCTCCTTTGTCATAAATTAAATGATCATATAAATGTGGGTTTATTTCTGGATTCTTTATTGTCTGACATTGATCTATGTGTTTATTTTTATGCCAATTCCATACTGTTTTTGGTCACTGTAGCTTTGTGATACAGTTTGAAATCAGATTTGTGGTGCCCCCAGTTTTTTGTTTTTTGTTTTTTGTTTTCTTTCTCAAGATTGCTTTGACTACTTGGAGTCTTTTGTGGTTCCATAGAAATATTTGGATTATTTGTTCTATTTCTGTGAAAAATGTCATTGGAATTTTGATAAGGATTTCATTTGAATCTGTAGATTGTTTTGGATAGCATAGACAGTTTAACAATAGTAAGTCTTCTAATCCATGAGCACAGAATATCTTTTCATTTATTTGTATCGTCTTCAATTTCTTTCATTAATGTCTTGTAGTTTTCACAGGTCTTTCACCTACTTGGTTAAATTTACTCCTAGGTATTTTTTTCTTTTTGATGCAATTATAAATGGGATTTTTTTTATTTATTAAATTTTTTAATGTTAATTCCAGTATAGTTAGCATACAGTGTTATGTTAGTTTCAGGGATACAACATAGTGATTCAACAATTCTGCACATTATGTAGTGCTCATTATAATATGTGTACTCTTAATCCCCATTACCTATTTCACCCATCTCCCCATGCACCTCCCTTCTGGTAACCATCTGATTGTTCTTTATAGCTAAGAGTGTGGATTTTGGTTTATCTCTTTTTTCCCCTTTGTTCTTATGTTTCGATTCTTAAATTCCACATATGAGTGAAATAATATGGTATTTGTCTGTCTCTGACTGACTGATTTCACTTAGTGTTATACTCTCTTAGCTCCAACCATGTTGTTGCAAATGGAAAGATTTTGTCCTTTTTAATAGCTGAATAATATTCCATTGTGTATATATACCACATGCTCTTTATCCATTCATCAGTCTATGGACACTTGAGCTGCTTCTGTAATTTGGGTATTTTAAATCATGCTGCAATAAACATAGGGGTGCATGTTCTGATGGGATTGTTTTCTTAATTTTGCTTTCTGATATTTCATTATTAGTATATAAAACACAACAGATTTCTGTATATTGATTTTGTATATTGATTGAAACTTTACTGAATTTTTTTATTAGTTCTAACAGGTTTTTGTTGTTGTCTTCAGAGTTTTCTCTATAAAGTATCATGCCATCTCCATATAGTGACTGTTTTATTTCTTCCTTTCCCATTTGGGTGATTTTATTTATTTTTCTTGCTTAATTTCTCTAGCTAGGAAAATATAATTTTAATGTATTAACATATTAAACTACTAAAAACTAATCATAATAAGCACTACATATATTTTGACTTAAGATAAAATATCTTTCTCTTCTAACTCATTGTTCCTGTTTGTGTCATAGTCATAGGAGAGATTAACAGAATCTACTCAGTGTATTAGCATAATCCTCACTAATTTTTGTGAGGCTGGATTCCTACATAAATATACTTTCTAAGTGCAGGGTCACAAATGCTTAAATAATATGGCATCCCTCACTAGAGTTAAAACCATATTTCGGATAAATAGATGCACACCTTCTATTTGGCCTCCCTTGTGGCCAATCTTGAGAAATGAGGTTATTAAAATTTTTTTTTTTTAATTTACTTATTTGACAGAGGGAGAGAGATCACAGGAGGCAGAGAGGCAGGCAGAGAGAGGGGGGGAAGCAGGCTTCCTGCTGAGCAGGGAGCCCGATGTGGGCCTCGATCCCAGGACCCTGAGATCATGACCTGAGCTGAAAGCAGAGGCTTTAACCCACTGAGCCACCCAGGTGCCCAGAGAAATGAGGTTATTAGAATAAAGAACTGAATCTATAGATGTGAGCTCACTGACCTGGATGTTGTTGAATGTGCAATAGTCCTAGCCTTGCTTTCAGCATGCTCTGATTATTTAAATAAGTCAGCATAGCCCTAACTTAACTTTGTTATTTAACATTCAGAGCCTCCTCCAGGAAAGGCAGGAAGGAAACATCAGCAGTAAGACTCTAATAGATTTTCGGACAGCTTTCCAGGGCCACATTCCTGCATCTATGTTGAATCTTTTTCCTAGGTTCTTTGTTTGTTTGTTTGTTTTGTTTTGTTTTGTTTTGTTTTGTTTTGTTTTAAATGCTCAGACTCAATAGTTATATTTTCTCTGGATTTTTAAAGGAGCTTTCCTATATCTCGATAATTTTTGTCTTTTATGAAACCTCAGGGCTCTCCTGGGTCATGGACTTTATCCGTCCATTAGTGAGGTATGTCACCTTCAATTAACCACTTCTCCCCATCTTTCCTCTGTTTTTTTTGTTTTGTTTTGTTTTTTCTTTAAAAATAATTTATTAGTTTTGGATCACAAAATACAGGGAAAGCACAAGGGCAGTGCCTGTGACCCCTTGGCTGTACTCCCTGGGCATCCTTCCTCTGTTAAAGGAAGACATGAAACTGATGGTTTCAGAGTCACTTTCTAGAGTCAGGTGACACTTTCAGAGTCAGGTTTCTAGAAATTTTGCTTAGCCACACAAATGCTCATGCTTTCTAAAAAGTAAACTCTCATGATTCTTCCAGTAAGCTAATACTTTAATTATTTCCTAAATCATTACATTTGCGTATCAAATATACATTGTAATATATATAATTATTTTGGAAATGGGTAATTTACCTTTAGAGTAAAGGGGAATATGAGCAGGAATTCCATTTTCAAACTATGCAAAGATTTCACAAATGTTCTAAGTGTTCTGTCAGTCTGCATTTTGAGTATTTTGGGCAAAGATCTTTAGAGAGGGCAGTTTTAGTTTTAGTCATCATCACAGATAGTGACATAATTACTTATTATTTATCACTTATTATTATTAATTCTCAGTGTTTTCAAAACTTCCTCTTCAAAGTGTCATCATTTCACATGCAGTTGTGATAAAAAGATAGTGCTTATTTAAAATATTGTTTCTCTTTTTACTTTTAAAAATGCTTGAGAATGTTTTAAAGATTCAAATGAGCTTGCCCCCTCTAATGCCCTTTCCTTCTAAAATTGAGATGCAAAACTTATGAAATTGGCTAAATTCATAAGTTGGCTAAATTTTTTGAACATGCATAAATCATGCATGTTTTACATCAGACTGCTGTTTACTGCTTGAAATTCTATCAATTAACTCATTTTTCAAAGCAGAGTCTGTGAAATTCTTTGTGTCACTATCCAAAACCTTTACAATGAGGTCAATGTAAATATCAGATATTAATTTTTCAATTCTTATAACACATCTTAATATTACTGGGCAAAATAAAAAAATCTCAAAATACGGATCTCAGATAATAGTCTGAATTAAAACTTTCAACATATTTTAATTAAATTATTTTGAATCACATAATTTGTTTTGATCATAGAAATAATTTTTAGCAGCAAAATTTGTTGTCAAAGTTTATATATCTCTGATCAGCTACCTTAACTGAAATTGCATTTTTGTTTCTGATCTGTTTTCTCCTCTTCATTTCTAGATTGAGAAACAGGAGTTGTGTGATACTGTCCATGGGGACTTGCATTATGTGGCATTCCAGACAACTGATGCTTGTCTAACCTCCTGTTTGATTTCTGTCTGAAAATTTCAGATTTTTTCTTGCAAAGTATATTAGCGATATTACCAAATTCTAGACACTGATTTTATTTAGTTAAACTTATTTTAGAGTATAATTAACTCAAGCCATTCCTCAATTACAAATTTTTATTGGAGTGGCAATTGAAGTGAGTTTCTGCTAATAAAAATTGAAGATACATTTTAAGAGGTAATTCCTCACTCCGTTGGGGCTTTCTAGGAAGACAAAAGGGAGTAAACATTTATTATGAATTGTTATGTGTTATGGTCCATGTTCAGTACTCTATTTACATTATTATCCTCATTAATTCTTACAATACTATATGCATAGTTTTTTATACATGGGAAGACTGAATTTAATAAGGATTAAAAAATTCTATGCCCCAAGGCTAAGAATTGACAAAACCAGGCACAATAGTGAAATAAATAGTTAAGAAGAAGGCCAGGAAGGGAAATAAAATGTTCTTTGGGGTGGGCAGGAGCCAAACTAATGTCAAGAGGTTTCTGAGTACACGTATTTCTCAAATGTGAGAGAAAAAAAGAAAGAAATGGATACCTGCTTTAATAAATAGGAATATAACTTGCATAGATCCTTGCTGAAGAACCCTGTACTTTTTGAAATAATGATGCCAATTTAGAGGCATACTCAGGGTTCTAAGGATTATGTTAATAACTCATAATTTTTTGCTGAGAAGTCCTAAGAAAAGAAGGAGATGTTGACCTTCTGTAGGCAATGCTCGGTTGTTAGGAGATATTCTCAGAGAACATGTATCCAAGATGGGTTGCATGGCCTGGTAAAACCCATGTACCCACGTCTCATCCTTAGTTTTTGTGGTCATTCGTGAAAAGAATCTCTCTTAGCTTTGTCGGCATCTGTAGGTGGTTCCTATGCTACACTACTCTGATTCCTCAATACCCCCTAATAAACCTGTGTTTTTACTTCTGGCTCTCTTTACAAACTCACACAATGAAGAGGATTTCATGGACAAAAGCAGATGGGATACATTCTTTTTCTAACAAGACTCAAGTGATACATAACAGTGGCTGTTGATTGTCTTCTGAATTCCTATACGTAACATGGAAATGGCGAGTAGGAAATGTACCCTAGAGTACCCTCTTGGACATGTAGCAGGGAACTGAGTAGAGCATGTGCTGGCCTATCAAACCCACCTTTCTGTCATTCTTTTTTGTGGATTTCCATGGAAGCAAATATGGAATGTACCTCTGGTTGCTGAAGTCCTAGAGAGGAACCTAAAAGGATTCACAGTAAAGGTACTCTTTTAAATTATATATCTATTTCAGGGTTATGACTTTAGAAGACACAAGGCTATGGGACTTGAACACCTGCTGATAGGATGATGTTGGAGAATAGATTTGGGCAAGGAATGAAGTTACTTTTTGTTATTTAATGGAATTGAATAGATGAAAGACGTTTGGCTTCCCTTCCATTCTCCTTACTCTATCTCCAAGGAGAGGAAGTTAGTTCTGCCTTGGCAGGTCAAAACTGAGGGGTTTTTCACTGGCCGCTGTGGTTGTGATTGTTCACAGTAATGGGTTTAAAAGGTCAGTCTGGTGCATGCCCTTACATTAATCCCCACCCACCACTTTAGTTCTCAAAGGACTACTCTCCAGAAGGAAAAAGGGCCAATTATCTCTTTACCCTTGCAGCTAGTTTGTTCTTGGCCCAATGTATAAAAACCTGGATCCTGATCCCTCATTAGAGGAAAAATTTCAGACTCCTTAAATCTCTGTGATTTTCTGGGTCACTTTTCGTATCTCTGCATCTCTCTGCCTTGCTTGTACTCCTTTTCTCTATCCTATCTCCAGCAACTGTTCTCGATCTTGGGCCTCTCTGGGATGGTCTCAGTAGAAGGCCTCTTGCTTTGGAACATTCCCTAAATCTTTCTCACCATCTCGCAGTCACCTTTCTCTTATCCTTGCTCTCACTCTTTCAGGTCTGTTGCTGAGATGAGGCATTACATTCCAGTGTCATGGCGAGACTTAGATTTGAGCTTTTGAGTAAAAATTGAGGAAAGAAGACATCATGGTTCAAGGCCACTTACACTCACCCTGCATAGGGAAAGGAGTCTTCTTTTGTCAACACTTTTTATCAGAGATCTATATAGGACTTTTGGCCTAAAGCGTGAGCCAATAATAAAATGTTTTAGATCTTGCTTTAGTGCCTTTGTCTGATGGTGACAGGGGATTCACTGAAAGGACTCAGATATTTCTACAGTCTCTGCCAAATGCCGTTATAATACCATTTTAAGGGCATGCCAATCCATATAGCTCATACAAAATGGTGCTTGAATATCAACGTTCTAAGTCTATCACCTTAAAGAAGAAACTGAAGATCAGGGAAGACTGCAGTTTTGTAAATTGGGGGTCTCATGCTTGATAAAACTGAAAATTGCTTAGACTTACATAGCTCATGTTTTTGAGCAGAATTTCAAATCTAGGTCTTTTGCTATAAGCTCTGAAGCCAGAGAGTAGACAATAGTTCAAATGTACCTGTTTCTCAAAATGGAAGATGTTTGAATTCTTAATCAGATTTATTTAAGTGTTCATAGTAATTAAAAAAAATCTGTGTAACTATTATATAATCGAGCCTGCCTCGTGTTTTTTATAGAAGCCCATTGGCCCCAGGTAGTATTCCTTAATTGACCCAATAAAAGAACAGGAGAATATTGCATTCCCTAAAAATGAAGGCCAGATGATAGTACCATGTAGTGTTGTCTTAAGAAAGGTTTCTCAGTTGTTGAGACAGAGATAAGTGGTAGGCAAATTGAGGCATCACATTCTCCCTATGCTAGAGTAATCCGTACTTAATGAGTGGTAATTCATTTTTAAAAATAACATCATCTAGTAGATCACACTGATGTTGATAATATAATTATATTAATTATATAATTATTAGGGTTTTTTTAACCTTAGTTTTTTTAGTTTGTTTAGCACAGATCTGTACATTTCTTTGAGTTGTACATTAGTACATTATTTTATTACCATAAAAATATTTACGTTAAGAGCTAGTGAGAAAGTTTTTCCTTTAGAGATACATACATTAGTCAAATCTGACAAATAGTTGTCTAAGCAGGCAGCATGTTAACAGATGAAATAAACTCAGTTGCAGCCATCCACTTGCTAGGATAGACTCTTGATTTTCTTTCCCCTTTCTTCTTTTCATCCTTCCTTCTTTCTGTATTTCATGAATAGGTGTATGCCTGCTGACATAAGCCAGGTATAGTACTTGATCTAAAACAAGTCACTGCTTTTGTGAAGCTAGTTATAATGAGGGAGACAGTCATTTAATATATAGTAATAACATAATAAACTGGTATGTAGGAAGTGAATGGATACCTAGACAGACAATAATGGAGTGGCAGTGGTGGTAAGGGTGGTGGAAAAACCAAGAGTCCACCATACAAGAAGAAGAGGGAAGGACATTCTGGCCTGAGGGAAGAGCACACACAGCAGAAACAGGCCTGTGAGTTGGTAACTTCATTAGCTAGGGGTTTCTCATTATCCCTACCTTGATCTTGGAAATAGTTTCAGCCCAAACAATGTTGCTTTCTCCACACACCAGTGACTGAAGACTATGTATGCACATGATCAGATCCTCCACAAAAGTCCCTTCTTGCTTTTTAATACTGTATTGATGCTTCCTGCTTGCTAAATGCCTCGTGGTAGCCTTTAATGTATAAGCTTTTAGTTTTTTTTAAGAGAAAATAAAAGCATGTTTTATGTTACTCTGTCCATCCATGATTTCCTTCTTCATTCTCTGCCCAGGCTGGGGCATGGAGGTGGAAATTAATAGCTTCCTCTTGTGAATTCTCATAGAGTCCTGTGAACTGTTTGATAGCATTTGCCACAGAGGATTGCTATTATCTTTCTTATCTAATTTTGACCACTTGAATCCAAAGATGATCTCACATAGCACAGTGTCTGGCACACAGTATGAACTCAATTTACATCTGTTGACTGAAGGAGTATCATAAACTAATATTCAACGTGAATATATCATTCCTTAAAGTGAATGGTTATGAATATTATTGTGGAAGAGTACACATACATAGTTTTTCAAAGTGATGACTGTCTACTTTTATACTTGGGATTATTTTAAATTAGTAGTTGGGGGTTAAAATAAACTAAATCTTTATTGCCTTTCTAAGGTTTCAAAAATGTTAGCCTTTATGTTTTATTGTCTGTGCAAAATTTCTAACATGTAGGGGAGGGAATATGAAGACAGTGATTACAAAGTCTTTGTACCCTGAATACCTGACCTCTTTTTCTGACCCATAAAGTTTCTAATTTAATTCTGATTTAAAATGAGGAAGCATGAGAAGTCGTCTCCTCTCTACAGGACATCAGGTGATATTTTTAGAGGTGGATCACTGGCAAGGTGAAGCTTGCAGGGAAAGGCAACTTTCTAAAAGAAATTACATTGGACCTCAGAACCGATGGCGTATGATGGATAGAGATCAATAAACTTCACCATCTCTTTTTAGCTCTGCAGAGTAAAGCTTCTATAGGCATTTGCATGGAGGTGAATTATGTTTGATAGCAGATGGAACTGAGGTCTAACAGATATCAGAGGACTTGGATTTTAGTCCTAACTCTGCCACTTAAAATCTGAACAATTAATGACTCTACAGGCTCATTTTCTCATCTTAAAAAAAAAATAGAAAATTGCATTGGAGAACATCTAATATTTCTTCGAGCTTGAAATTTTAATAGCTCTTAAAATACATCTTTTATTAATATTCTATAAATTCTTTTCAACTTATAACACACATATGCAAAAGCTAGAGGACAGGGCATTGTAGCACTGGTAAGCTTGACAAGGGAAAGGAAGTTTTATTTTTTACACTTAATATTTGAACATGTTCTTTTTATCATGCAATCATGCTAATGGCCAGTTTGGGGCATGTCTGAATACTTACTAGGTAATGAACCTGGCTCCTGGTAACACCTTCTCCACCTCTGGCTAATCCTACCCCGAGATACATAAACCTTTTGTTCCTTTGGTTCTTCTATCAAGCTATCATTGTCTTTGATTCTCTCTTTTGAGACTAATAATTCCTCTTTGGATTTAGCTAGAGACAAATCTTTGGCTGGAGTGAGAATTGGTTAGAATGGAGGCTGGGCGTGCCTCAGGGCAACCAATTCAACACGTTGCCTTTGTTAAATTTACAACAAAGGTACTTTATTCTTCACAGCAAAAGGAAAGGACACTGTGTCAATTTTGAGACTCAGATTTACATTTTGTGCTTTTTTGCTTTTTTTGGAGGGCTTTTAGCTTTAACACATCTATGGTCAAAATATTCCGATAAATGTATGCATATTATATAGTAATCCTATATGTTAAAAGAATGCTTTCAAATTTGAGTCAAGAGCTTAAAAAAAATGTTGATTTTCATTTCAGAAATGTTTCCTTCTTATTTGTAGGTCCAGAAGTTAAGTCTGATATTTTTAAAAAGCCACTGCTGAACATTTCCATACCATGCCATATTTTTGTACAGATCACTATAATGTTAATTTAGATTATCCCCTTTTTAAGAAAGAAAGGAGAATACCATCTTGGGGTGCCTGGGTGGCTCATTTGTTAAGTGACTGCCTTCAGCTCAGGTCATGATCCTGGAGTCCCAGGATCGAGTCCCACATCGGCTCCCAGCTCCACGGGGAGTCTGCTTCTCCCTCTGACTTTCTCCCCTCTCGTGCTCTCTCTCTCTCTCTCTTACATAAATAAATAAGATCTTTAAAAAAAAGAAAAAAAGAAAGGGGAATACGCTCTTAAAGCAATGCATAGTGTCTGACTGCAAGGCAATGAATTGGTAGCACAAGGGTGCTAAGATTTAGAAAATGCCTATTTGATGTAAATGAGATTTTAATTTGTTTAGAATGGAAAACATTCTTTTCCCCTTTCTTCCTCCCTTCCTTCTTCCCTCTTTGCTTTACCCCCTTTCTTCTTTTTTAATTAAAGTAAACACTCATTGAGTATCTGCCATGTGCCATGCTTGCCCTTTGGAAGAACATACATTACAGTAGACCCGATTTTACTGTGGGACGCTCCCTACAACTTTTATCCATATTACTAATGTACTTTCAAATAGACCTAAAGATGCAATTACTTAAAATTTAACATAAACACCCTCACTTTTTCCAACACATTTCCAACAATTCTTAGATATATGTGTGAGGAAAAGTTAGAGTAAGTGAAATGTAAGTGAAAACCATTGGTTTTAGTTTCCACTATTGTAAAACAAAAGATTGACAAAAATGATTTGTAATGCCCTGCCCAGGCAGCACCATGACTTGGTAGAGACAGAATGGGATATGTCAAGTAGAAACCACATAATGCCTGGAAACATGCTTTAATTTTCTTTGAAGAAAACTGTGATGCATGCTCAAAGTTCAGCTTTATCTCAAGGATTCTCATTCTTACATGCCTTGCAGTCTCGTGCCTTTGGGAATGGAGCCAAAATTGTGTCAGCATTGAAGGTCAAATAGCAAGTAGAGAGTGGGCGGTGAAAAAGACCAGCAGTCAAGGTCCTGCACTCAAAATATAGCTATTTAAAAACAACTGATGAGTGGGCATTTCCCAGTTTTTGCTTTGTCTTCCATAGAAAATATTGTTGTCCCAGTGGTGTCTAGATAAGTCCCCGATGAGCTAAGAGCAGAGAAGAGATATGCAATTTTTTTTCAGGGATTCAAGGAATTCTTTTCTGCTTTAGCTAAAGATGGCTATGGTTATGAGAAAGACAGTTAAAATCCTTATGCATTTTCTTCCCTTAACCTTACTTCTCTTTCAATTTTAAGACCAGCTTTTCTAAAATAGAAAATGGAAAATCCAAAGGGCTGGAATCTTGAATATTCTTCTGAAATAGAAATAGAAAGACGTTTATACATTAACCAGTTCAACTTACCTATCTAGCATGAGCCCTAGGGGTTCTAAAGAGAAAAAAAAATAGAGATTTTTATGGCTTAATAGCTAGATTTTTTTTTTACTATAATCAGGAGTATGGAATGTAATTCAGGTTTACCATTTTGATTTTTCAATAGTATTCAAAATGTCCATTTTTTGATGCTAACTACGTATCATAATATTTTAAGTCCAAGTACCTTGTGAAATAAAATTACTAAAGCCAGGGTGCCTGTGTGGCTCAGTTGGTTAGGCATCTGCATTCGGCTCAGGTCATGATCCCAGGGTCCCAGGGTCAAGTCCCGCATTGGGCTCCCTGCTCAGCAGGGAGCCTATTTCTCCCTCTGCTCTTCACCCTGCTTATGCCTGCTCTCCCTTTCTCTCTCTCTCTCTCTCTCTCTCTCAAATAAATAAATAAATAAATAAATAAAATATTTTAAAAATAAAATAAAATGTATAAAACCATCATTTGTAAAAAAAAATGTTGCACATATTTAAGTAACAGTGGTTAGCATATTCATGCAGTGTACTCACCCTGTCACTACAAAATACTGGATTTTTTTAAAAGCAAGAATTTAATTTTTATTGTAATCCATAGAATTTGACATATGTTTTCTGTAGATGTTATATTCATCAGTAAGTTAAATATTATAAATCATACTTAGGAAATACTTTTTTCACTTGGTCTTAAGATAAAAGATTTTATTGGTATGACTTGGTTATCAGAACAAAAGGTAAAGTTGTTGATTTTCTTTTCTTCTTTAAAAGGAAGTGGACAAATTCTCCTTTCCATCAAAGATCATCCAACATCTTTCCAGTATCCCCCAAAGCCCACATCTCAATACTTACTCTTTGATCTTTAAGAGTTCTTTGCTTTAAATATAGTTACTAATTAGAATATGAACTTTGTCGGGGAAGCCACAGAGTCTTATTCATGTGATTCCATTGTCTAGAACATAGTTAGGGCTTAATTAATATTGGTCGAGAGTAATATGAGTTAAGAAATTAAGAAGAAATCACTTGAAAAAAACAAGTTTCTTGAGAAAACCAAGCCCTTATTGGAGGAAAGTGAAGTGGTACCTAGAGAATAAAAAGAGTGGAAGTTGGGGTAAGGAGTAAAGAAAAACATTACCTATTTTCCAATTTTGTATGTGTTTGGTTCTTACCTTCAGTCACATGGCTTCTACTAAGATCATAAGCTATTTTATATGGAGTCTCTTTGAGAATATAAAATTGTACTCTTTGGGGTGGTAACTATGTATTTTCTCTGTGTAGACACTGATGTTTGGGAGACGTTAAATAAATGTTTGCTTAATAAGAGTACATGCATGTATATATATATGTGTATATATATGTGTATATATATATGTGTATATATATGTGTGTATATATATGTGTATATATATATGTGTATATATATATATAAAGAATCTTAATAAACAGAATTAACTTTCAGAATATTTTATCACTTGAGCCTGCAGTAAGTTGGATATAACACAAAATTAAATAAGTAATTTCCCCATTAAAATATCAGTGAGGATATCTGAAGACTTGTGAATCCATAATTATGACAGAGGATGGTATTGTGATGACTGAAATGACACTTGGGAGATTATCAAATGTAACTTTCATCCTCATTTTAACTTGGAGAATGATTTCAAGCTCTCCTAAGGGATGGATATGTTAAAGTTTAATATATCACAAGAATTCTTATTCATTAAGCAGCCACATTATAAGGCAAAAAAAAAAAAGAAACTTTACAACTTTTCAAAAGATGATATCAATTCATCTTTTGATATCAATTCATCTTTTTATTTTATTTTATTTTTTAAGTTCTTAATTTAAATTCAGTTTAGTTAACATATAGTATATTATTCATTTCAGAGGTAGAATTTAGTGCTTCATCAGTTGCATATAACACCCAGTGCTCTTCACATCATGTTCCATCCTTAATGCCCATCCCCCAGTTACCCCATCCTTCCACCCACCTCCCCTCCAGCAACCCTCAGTTTGTTTCCTTTAGTTAAAAGAGTCTCTTATGGTTTGTTTCCCTCTCTGTTTTTTATCTTATTTATTTAATTTTTTACAAAACACTTTATTTATTTATTTATCTGAGAGAGAAAGAGAGATAGAAAGAGCACAAGCAGGGGGCGGAGCAGAGGGAAAGGGACAAGCAGACTCTGTATTTGAGTGCAGAGTCCAACATGGGGCTTGATCCCACAACCCTGACATCATCACCTGAGCCAAAATCAAGAGCAAGAGGCCCAACTGAATAAGCCACCCATGCATATCCAATTTTTTTATTTTAAAAATGCATTTATTTTCTCTCTTAAATGAGGTAAAATTTGAGCTATGTTTTGTCTTATTATTAGATGGATACAAGGTCTAGAGAAATTGAAAGGGTGAATTTATTAAGCCCAATTATGGAGCTATCCTCACATTTTACAGTTTTACCCATTTATTGTTTCATATTATATTTTAGATACATTAGAATTATGGTGGCTAATTTTCATTTCTCCTAACACCATGTGTCACTTTATCCATCCATTTATAAGAAAACTGAGGCCCAGAATGATGAATATCTTAGGTGAATCTCATAGGTGTCTAATGGCAGAGATAAAAGAGTGAGAGAGTATGTTTTTGTGTGTATATGTGGGAGTGTTTAACATCCTTGCCAAACTGTAATTTGACATTTCTCAATATTTCATCATTATACTAATGAGATTCTTTGAGATTATTGGTGCTTGAAACTATTACTTAAAAAGAATAAGATGAAGGGTATCAATCAAGGGGTTGAACTGTAGTGCTGGGTCTCATATAATATTAATGGTGATCTATAATAATAATCCCATTTGATTATATGAACACAGATTGATAGGGACTTGGATATAAAAGTTTGAAGGAATTTTAGTAATACATTTTTACATTTCCCAAGGCAAGCAAATAATTACAAACTGAAGAAACTACCAGGCTGTTCAATAGAATTATAATACAGGTCACAAATGCAAGCCACATCAGTAATTTTAAGTTTTTTAGGAGTCTAATTAAAAGGAATAAAATGAACAGGTGAAATTAATTTCATAATGCACCTAATATATCCAAAATACTATAATTTCTACATTATAAATAAAAAATCATTGAGATATTTTACATTTCTTTTTGTACCATCTTCAAAATCTATGTGTAGTTTATACTCATAGCACACCTTAATTCATGTAGCCATGTTTCAACTTTTCAATAGCCATGTATGGCTAATGGCTACCATATTGAACAACACAAGTCTAAATGGTCTAACATGCTGCCAGCAGTGATGGGGAGGCAGAATTAAAAGGGGGTGATTAGGTATCTTACTCTGGAAAAGGTGCTGACATGGTGAACTAAAACATATGAGAATACCTATCTCATTTCACAAGTGAAGGTGTTGAACCTAACAGTGTTGAACAGTCTGCCCAAGAGTTTGGACTTACAGAACTGCTCAAACTGGAAACAGAACTCAGTCGCTCTTGAACTTTCCATCCTTTCCCCACTCTACTGTTTATCTTCTCTGGAAAAAAAAGAATCAGTAAATAATGCCAGAAAATCACCCTGTACACGAAAGGTCTATAGAAAAGACATTTCCTTACCTTAGACAATTATTGGGTAGAAAACTTCCATTGGATTCATTTACCCAGGTGACTCCCTCTTAATGGTCGTATTTTATTAATAACTACAAATCAGTGATATTGATGTAATAGTTGGTTAGGTGTCTGACTCTTGATTTTGGCTTGGGTCATGATCTCAGTGTTGTGGGATCAAGCCCTGTTTCTGGCTCTTCGCTCAGTGGGGATTCTGAAGGAGATTCTCTCTCTCTCTCCCTCTGCTTCTCTCCTTTGCACGCTCTCTCTCTCTTACTCTCTCAAATAAATAAATAAATCTTTAAAAAGATAAATAAAAAATAAAATTAATGCATGACAGTTTAGTTTTGTATTACATGTATGCAATTCCTACATGTAAAATTCAAGCATATGTGAAAATGACTCTACTATTCATATTAGTATTTTATAAAGTGCCTTTCATAAACTCTATAATTTTGGTAATTGTGAATGTTTTACAAATTGTGGTCTGCAAAGTTAACTGTTTTTTAAACAAATGAATTCATTTTACATTGCTTATTTGTTCATTCAGTTAATATATATTTAATCCTTACTGTATATCCAAAAACCTGTTAGATATTGGCACTAAAATTCAAGATGAAATAGCATGGTTTCAACCTCATGGAGCTAACATTTTATTTGGGAACACAAATAATAAACATGTAAATAAAAATAAATACATGATTATAAACCATATTAAATGTTATGAAGAGAAAAAAAGGAACCAGTGTAATGAAATAGAGAATTAGGGGATATGGTAACAGATTTCCTCTAGGGGGAGGTTCAGGGTAGGAGAAGGGAATAGCAGGTGCAAAGGCCCAGAGGTGTGAAAAGCATAGTCTGCTGAAGAATTCACTGTGACTGAAGCAGAGTCATGCGGTGAGTAGGGACAGAAGACTCAGGAATTATAGTTAGGGGCCAGAAAATACAGTCCCTTGTTAAGAATACTAAGGACCTTTGTTTTTCTAACATGTAATGGAAAAATGTATTAAAGAGTTTAAGGGGGATCTGATTTATGTTTTTAAAAAAAGAATTCCCTGTAGCTACTATGTGGAGAATGAATTTCAGAAAAGCAAGAAAGGAGCTGGGATAATAGGAAGGCCATTGTGTACTCCAGACAAGAAAATAAGAGATGGGCCTTCATCTACCAAAGAAAAAGGTCTAGAAGGCACAGCATGTTCAGATTTTGGTATGAAATAGTTTTGCCCTGGATTGTCTTAGAGAAATCGCTTACCTTCCTTTGGGAGGATAAAACCCCACAGGATATTTTAGATCACACGTGATGAAGTATTTTCACAATTCAGGCATTTCTGTGCTGAGCTCCTCACTTGGGTTGCTTCTCCTTCATTATGTGGTTTCCATCAATATGCTTTTCATATAAGGGGCATGTAACATGCTATACTTATTCAACTCTATTAGAAACTCCCACAAACCTTTTTAAAAAACATTCCCAGGGCAATGTATTCAAATTGATGCATGCCTTGAAAAGCCTTTTTAGTTTTGCATTCTGGTCATCTTTGACAAAAGAGTATAAGAAATGGATGCTCAAATCAGGCTTTTTTCCTCAGCAAAATTGTTGGTAAGTAATGGATAAAATTTGAATATGCTCTTAGGGTGACTCTCACAGCACAAAATAATATATTCATTTTGTCCAAACACTTCAGCAATATTATGGCATATTGAGCATTTTTATTTTCTTCATTTCTGATTATTTCTCAATGTTCTGTAAGAGTCCCCTTTTTTCTCCCCCCCCTTTATGCCATTCACTGCAATCTATATTTTTAATTTGTTTTCTATTTCTCAACTGAAATGTAACTTCTGGTGAAATGAAATTGTATTCTGTTATGGGTTATATCCCTAGGAACTCATGTAGTTATTGATTCATAATAGGTGCTCAATAAATATTTGTTTGATAAATAAATGACTGAATGGCCACTGGGAAATAAACTTCAGTATTTGTATTATATCAAAACCCATTTAGTAGATAGCTATTTGCCCAGTATGATATGCAACAACCTATCCTAGTTGAACTTTTCCTTTAACTCATTTGTATAAAAGCAAGGTTTTTAACCTCTGCACTGTTGACATTAGAGGCTGGACAATTCTTTGTCAAGTACATTGGACAAATTCAATGTTCTACGCATTGTAGGGAGTTTGGGAGCATCCTTGCCTTCTTTCAACTACATGTCAGTAACACCCTTCCCCAAGTTGTGACAACCAAAAATGTCCCCAGACATTGTCAAATACCATTAGTTGAGAACCCCTAAAGAATTATTTTCACTGTATGCAAATAATGATGTTTAAATATGTTTAAATGATGTTTAAATAATGATGTTACCTAGGTTGTGAGGCATTGAACACTGAGTTTTGGTGTTTTCTATGTGAAATGTTTTAATTTTATTGACTATTTTATCAAGAAGGAAAACAGAAATGGAAATAATCATTTCCTTGTGTCCATTTGGAGAAGCTATTCAAAAGGTTTATAGGTCCTTTAAACCTGCTAGTTCACAGAAATCAAGAAAGAACACACAGTTTCAGTAAGACTCTCCTCTGCTGGCAACAAAATATTAACATATGAATTCAGTTTCCCAACGTGAGAACATAGAGAGTTCATAGGAGGCAAAAGGGTTCAACTGCAGTGATTAGACAGAACTATTACCTGCATAGAAAGGAGGGAGAGTAGAGTTCAGTTAGCACCTCGCGAAGGCTCAGGGCTTTTTTTCTTTTTTTTTTAAGAGTTGATTTTTTTTAGAGCAGTTTTAGGTTCACAACAAAATTGAGAGAAAGGTGTAGAGATTTTCCATATACCCTCCACACATGCATAGATGCATAGCCACCCCCATGATCAATATCACTCACTAATAATGAATGTCACGGACACATCTTTATTACCCAAAGTCCATAGTTTACTTTAGAGTTCACTCATGCTGTTGGCATATTCTGTGGGTTTGGACAAATACTTGATGATGTGTATACACCATTATAATGTCATACAGAGCATTTCGACTGCCCTGAAAAAACCCCTTTCTATGCTGCCTATTCATCCCTCCCTGCTCCTAACCTTGGTAACCACTGATCTCTTTACTGCCTCCACAGTTTTGCCTTTTCTAGAAGTCATGCATCAAAATAATATAGTATGTAGCCTTTTCAGATTGGCTTTTCCTACTTAATAATATGCATTTAAGTTTCCTCCTTGTCTTTTCAGAGCATGATAGCTCATTTCTTGTTAGTGCTGAGTAATATTCCATTGTCTGCATGTACCATAGTTTATTTATCCACTCTCCCATGGAAGGGCATCTTGGTTGCTTCCAAGTTTTCGTAATTATGACTAAAGCTGCTATAAGTATCATGTGCAGGTTTTCGTTGGACATAAGTTTCAACCCCTTTGGGTAAATACAAAAGAGAACGATTGCTGGATTATGTGAAAAGAGTATCTTTAGTTTTGTAAGAAACTGCCAAACTGTCTTCCAAAATGACTACCATTTTGCATTCCCACCAGCAATGTATGAGATTTCCTGTTGTTCTACATCCTGGACTGCATTTGGTGTAGTCAATGTTCCAGATTTTGGCCATTTTTAAAAAGATTTTATTTATTTTTTTTGACAGAGAAAGACACAGAGAGAGAGGAACACAAGCAGGGGGAGTGGGAGAGGGAGAAGCAGGCTTCCCGAGCAGCAGGAAGCCTGATGCAGGGCTTGATTCCAGGACTCTGGGATCATGACCTGAGATGAAGGCAGAGGCTTAATGACTGAGCCACCCAGATGCCCCTGGCCGTTTTAATATGTCGGCAGTGGTATCTCATTGTTCTTTTAATTTGCATTTCCCTGATAGCATGTGATAGAGAGCATCTTTTCATATGTTTATTTGCCACACTGTATATCTGATCGGGATTGCATCTAATCTATGGATCAGGTTGGGAAGCAAGCCTTTTCTAAATAAGAGTATGGGAAGCTAGCCAGGGTTTGTGTGTTAGAGGTTTCAGTGGGATGTTTACATTGCTATTTACAGAGTATTGTCTTTTTNGTAAGAGTATGGGAAGCTAGCCAGGGTTTGTTTGTGTGTTAGAGGTTTCAGTGGGATGTTTACATTGCTATTTACAGAGTATTGTCTTTTTTATTGATCAGAGTAAACCATGGTACAGATAAAATTCTGCATTGGACATGAAAAGGGAAATAGCATTGGAAGGAAAAAATATATCATATCTCACATAATTTCCAGGGCAAGATGTGAGGAAGCAAATGACCACACAGTTTATAATGAGGCTCTTCTGTAGAAACACAAAGGTTTAAGGGAAACTTTATGATGCAGTAGGGGGAAAATGACTTCAAAGCTCAGAGAATAATTAATTGCTTCTCAACCAACTATTTTGTTTTATTCAGGCAATTGGACAAAACAAGGGTGCATAATCCTATTTGGAAGGAATCAGTGGATATGTCTCTGATGCTCAATAGACTCATTATCTCAATAGACAAAAAAATGCAATGATATTTCTACTCCCTCCCTGCTCATCATAATACCATTTTTATAATCCATGTCATTTGTATATTCATTTATATTAAAATTATTTGATCAATTTTATTGTAAATTAAGAATTTATAAATGATAGAAAATAGAATGATGATGCCCAAGTAAGTCCAAAATTATGTAGTATATTGTCATACTAAATTCTCAGTGGAACTTTTAATTCAGCTGATTTGGGGAATCAAATATTGTTCTCTCTCTTCCCACCATGGCAAGTTCTGATTTTATCATCATGTCCTATTCTAAAGTCTTCTGTCCTTGATAAAAGGGACTTTTATCTTAGGTCCCATAATATTCGACAGAGAGAAATCTTACAGTGTTTTGTGATGACATTGAAAAGAATATCTTTGATTAATCATTATTACCTCACTGCCTAAAGCTGCCCTATTTTAATGTCTAATATGTTAGGAATTATTTTATAACTTCAGCTCATAAAAACCCACCATCAGTACATCTGTGAGCAAAGATGTTGCTTTTTGAAATGCACCAGCCCATTTATATTGTTATGCCTCATGGCACTGTGAGGAAAAAGTTGCTTAATCATTGTAAGCGAACTAACATTTTCCATTTTCACATGAAAATGAAGTTCAAGTTTTACATAATTAACATAGTCTTTTGTCCTCTATTAATTTGGAGAATAGTAAAGTACACATAATAAAGTGTCTTTGATAAAGTCATTTATTTGAAGACCTGAATAAAACATGCAGAGGTGGTTGCCCACCTTGGAAATGCATCTGTACAGGGACTGTTCTTTGAGGCTCCTGTCCTCTGCTGACCATTGTCGCTTAGGCGCCTCTCATTCATCATCCTTGACATCTTCCCTCATACAATAGCTTATTAACTTTATCCTTTACTAATATTTTAGGTATAAAAATGTTTTTCAAAGGACCCTTATGTTTTTCAAAGGACCCTTTGAATACTGAATAAAGACAATTTGAATACTGAATATCTTTATTTATAATACGTAGATATTATGTGTGTTTCTGAGTAAGAAAAAGGAAATTAGTTACAATCTTTAAAATCATCAGAATAGCATTAGTTTTCTCACTTCACAGCTGGTGATCAAATTTAAATGAAAACAGTCACCAATAGTATAGTATGGATGTCTTATTTTAGAAAACTCAGCATAAGGGAGAAGAAGACATATTCACTCATTCATTCCTTCATTTCGAGTTTAAATTTTGCTTCCTGCATGTGTTCTGGTATCTGCTAGATGCTGGGGATACATTTATGAGATTACACTAGAGGTTCATTAGTGTGCCCACACAGTGGGGCTTATCATTTGATGTTACAGATAGGTGTAAGTGAATGCAAGTAAAATTGTATCTGTGCTAGGAAAAGAAGTTCCTGAGGTTATGAAAACACTTCATAAGGGAATTTGACCTAAACTGGGAAGTCAAGAATGTATTCATTAAGAAAGTGATATTTAAAATCAGATCTCAATGAATAGGATATAACCTGTGGAAATAGGGTAGCAGGGGGACAGTTGTATTGGTGGTGGACTGTTCAAGAGGAGGGAATAGTATAATGAGAAGGTGTTGTGGTGGAATAACTGGAAACAAACCTGTATAGCAGGAACAGGATGAGGGGTAAAATGACATGAGATGAATTTAGAAAACTCTAATAATGAAAGGCTGTCATGACAAAGTGTAGAGTTTCCATATTCTAAAGTTCACACTGTCTACAGATGGAGAAGTATCTACAAGGAAGCTAGAGAAGAAAGATTCCAAGAAGAGGCCAGGAAATGTGGGAGGTAGGTTAAACCAAAGAGGTGGGAGTTGAGATGAAAGGAAGTGGATTGACTCCTAATCATGCAAAGAATGTGTCAAGAGTACCTGAGGATGGATTAGATGGTGGTTATGGAGGGGAGATTTGTAGCTAGTGTGATCAAGTGACTCATGTTCTGCAGTCTGAGAAACAGTGTTGCAAGGGGACCAGTTTTGCAAAGTCAAGTAATTAGTTACATTACTAGAAGATAATGGGCTAGACCCTCTGAATCAGTTAGTTATCCATATAATTTCCGTCTTCAAAGTCAAAACCTACAGACATCTTTTATTATTCTTTAAATTGCCACCTGAGCAAAAAGAAGACTCATTCACCTTTCCCTGTATTCTAAGAATGGCTAACAAGGGGTACGCATCTTTGCAAATCCTGGTAAGGTGGCTCATTAAATATCACGTCCATTGCACAGAATGCTGTCTGCAGAACAAGATGTTGCCTTAAACTACAGAAGCAGATGATGTCAAAATTGGACTGGAACTTGAGGTTTCCTGTTTTCCAGTAACAGACAGATGACTCATTAGGCTTGAATGAGATGCTTTGAACTGGGGTGACTACAGTGATGTTCTCTTCTGCATGTCCAAGTGAGAAGTGCTTCCTTGGCCTGTTATTTCTCTTGCCTGCCATAGAAATTTCCAGCGATTCAATACTTGAAAGAAAACTATGGCTGTATCTTTTAGGGGGGGGGGAAGATCCAGATGAGACAAGTCATGACAAATTACCCATAGTTAAAAAACATGAAAATACCTTTATTACTATTAAACAATCTTGAAACGATATGAGTGGAATTAACCTTCATAACCAGCAATAGGGGACCTGGTGAGATAAATTCTATTTGTATGTTAGAACACTAAGCAGCCATTAAAATGTTCTTATAGTTGAATAGCTAATAAGAAAGAGAAAATGTTCATGATATTTTTAGTTAAAAAGGTATATGTTTCACCCCACTTTGAAAATTTGATTTTATTTTGGTATGTGGCTGTGGCCATTCATACCTACAGACAAAGAACCGAAGCTGAAAATGTTTATGCTGAAGTGTTAGGAATGTTTGTTTGTACATATGATTTTTATTTTACTCTTTTTCATGTCCAGATTTTCATATTTTTGTAATAAACACATTATTTTTGTCATAACAAAGTTTAGAAAGTTTTGTGCCTATCAAGTTGGAAAATATATTTTTAATCATCAAATATTGGCAAAACTTCATAGAAATATGTTGTTAAAAAAAGTTTAATCTAGGGGCGCCTGGGTGGCTCAGTGGGTTGAGCCTCTGCCTTTGGCTCAGGTCATGGTCCCAGAATCCTGGGATTGAGCCCCCCATCGGGCTCTCTGCTGGGCGGGGAGCCTGCTTCCCCCTCTCTCTCTGCCTGCCTCTCTGCCTACTTGTGATCTCTCTCTGTCAAATAAATAAATAAAATCTTTAAAAAAAAGAAGCTTAATCTAAAATAACCTTCCCAGGGGCACCTGGGTCGCTCAGTTAAGTGTCTGCCTTCAGCTCAGGTCATGACCTTGGGGTCCTGGGATCTAGCCTGCCTGTGGTTCCCTGCTCAGCAGGGAGTTTTCTTCTCCCTCTCCCATTGCTACTCGCCCTGCTTATGCTCTCTCACTCTTTCTCTCTAAGATAAAGAGATAAATAGAATCTTAAAAATAAAATAAAATAGAGCACCTGGGTGGCTCAGTTGATTAAGCTCAGATCATGATCCTGGTGTCCTGGGATGGAGTCCCACATTGGGCTCTCTGCCCAGCAGGGAGTCTGCTTCTCCCTTCCCCTCTGCCCCTCCCCCCTGCTCATGCTCTCTCTCCTTCTGTCTCAGATAAGTAAAGAAAATCTTTAAAAAAATAAGTAAAATAAAATAACCCTCCCAGATGTAAGGTCTACAACATACCTCAAAAGCTTAAAGTATTTGTATTCTTTGACCATCAATTCCACAAAACGGGATTTAGTCTAAGAAAATAATCAGAGAAGTTTACAAATATTTATTTGCATGTTACTTTCATGGATTTATAACAGTAAAATATCTGTTTATAACAATAAAATGTCTACAAATGTGGGAATGGCTAAATAAATTATATTGCATTCATACAAAAAGAGCTATATGCAGTCATTTAATTGCATGTTGTAAGAATACTCAATGAAATGGAATATGCTTATGATTCATTGTTAAATTTCTAAAATAGCAGGTATGAAATAGTATGTGCAATAACATCTCAACTATTTGAAATATATAGCATATGGTAGAAATGAAAAGATATGCAGAGGGATGTTATAGTTATTTTTCTCAACAGTGACATTGCATCCATGCAGGGAACAAGATTTCTTCTGGGTTTTTCTGTGCATGTATAAATTTCTATGAAGAGCATGGATTAAGTTGAACAACAACAAAAATATATTTCACTCTGAAAAGATTAGTGGGGAAATAGGGATGGGGATGTCCAGTAACTAAGGTGTTTAAGGGGATTTCAATAAATTCCTTCAGGAATTAATTTACGGTCCTGACCTCCTTTTCTTATTCTCCTTGGAACCTCTTCAAGAACCATCTGTATTTCTACTCCTCCCATTAGAGTTCTTTCCAAGATTTTTAGGCACATGGGAAAGCATAACATTTTTGTGGTGGGTAGCATTCTCAGTTACTCAGTTTCAGATGCAACAAAATTTACTGAGAACATACTATGTACTAAATATCTTCACTCTTTGGGGCATAGCATCAGGCTGCAAAGGGGCACTTAGGATTTCTACAGAAAGAGTTTAAGATATAGATTTCCAAGATCAAAGTTGGAGTCCAGAATCTACCACCAATTAGTTTTATAATTTGATCAAATCACATTCTTCTGATCCCTGGTATTCTACTCATTCATTCATTATTCATTCATTCAACACACATTGACCAGTTCTCACAGGCAGTATTCCAAGCCCCAAGGATAGGCCAATGAACAAAACAAAGTCACTCTTCTCATTCTAGTAGATGGAGAGTGACAATATATAAATACATAAATATGTAATATGCCAGATGGAGTTAAATGCTTCAATGAAAACTTAAATCAGCAAAGAGATAGGAAGGGCCGGAGGGCAGGGTGGAAGGAAGATGATTGCTGTTTTTATAAAGAGTTGCCAAAGAAAGATGGATAAGATGACATTTGAGAAAATCTTGGAGGATGTGAGAGATCCTAACACTAAATGCCTTGTTTCCTTCTCTGGTTTGTGAGAGGGGCTATAGGAAAGAGCTTCACAAACACAGAAGGGATCTTCAATATCGTGCAGCTTGGTCCTGTGAAGTTCTATTTGCCTTTGGTAAGAGAGGACCTGGGTTCACTTCCCTCTGCCTAAGGGAATTTTCCCTTTGGAGATGGAGAAGACACTATAAATAGGAGGAATGAGAATAACAGAGTCTCTCTCGGGTCCAGTATGGTCAGACGGTTTCCATTCTGCCTAAATGGAACTAATGAAACATAGATCAGAACAGTCCTTATAGAGAGCTGTACACTCTGCATCAAAGCACCTTTAAGTCTCTTATTTTAATCGTAAAGATGATCCAAAAAAAAGTAAGAAATGTAAAAAGAAAGAAAGAAAGAAAAGGAAAGAAAAGAAAAAAGAAAAGAAAAGAAAAAAAAGAATCCACACAATCTAACAGTTCACTGATTTCAGTTCAGCAAATATCACTAAAAAAAGGTCATACATCTGTGGTCTGTGCTCCTTCCCTAAAATCTTAAGTAAATTTTGTTCATTTCAATCTCTTCCTAGATATCTCTCTGTAGATTTGTCTCTGTTCACATATAACGCAGCCACTTGGAGATGCATTTTAAATTCTAAGGGAGCAAAAGGAAAGTTCTCAAAGCCCGTCAAACATTGGTTTCGACAGTTCCTCATTAGGCCCAGAGTCGGAGCCGTGGCCACACCACGCCAAGTTCCTGAGGCTCCGGTCCCCGCGTGGTGTGCTTTCCCTCAGGTGTTGATGGGGCCGGAGCGAGATGGAATCCGAGCAGGCACGATGCCTGCCGCCGGCTGCAGCCCGGCTCAGAGCTCTGGGCTGCGCTGTTTGTGCAGGTGTGTCTCTTACTGTGGATGGGTTTGCAGTTATATAAAGGAAGCTGTAAAATGTGCCGGGGTAGGGGGAGGCCAAGAATGAAATGAAAAATTCTAAACTCTATTTAAAGAAGTCTTCTATAGAAGGTCCTTTTTTTTTTTTTGTCTTTAACAGATCCTATTGCATTGTTCATAATGAATGAGCAGAAAATGCATTGTTCTAGGGTATATTCAAAAAATATGACTCGATCTAAGCAGGAAGAAAGGAAGGAAGAAAAGAGAAAGGAAGGAAGGAGACAGGAAGGCAGAGAACAGTGGAGGGAGGGGAGGGGAGACTGTTGTAATGTGTAACGCTTTAGGACATAAACAAGACATGGGAATAAGGGATTTTTAAAGGGATGATAATTGCTTCATGTTTCCCTATTTTCGTCAATAGGAGCAACAAAGTCGAGTGCTGTGTGGTTAGGGCAAATAGCCAAACAGTTTAGAACATGCCTACCACTCCTTTTGTGCTCTGCACTCATGTCATGGATATAGTCTCACCTGTGAGACCTCTCGTGTCCATCAGTTACGTATAAACACGTGCACACTAGTATTCCTCTCTGTGGTCATGTGCTCACTACAGCACCTGGCTGACAGTACTCACTAAATATTCTGTGATATGAATTCATTAACATAATCAAACCTGAAGATTTTCTTTAGTGTTAAGAGATGGACTCTGGAGCCAGGCAGCTTAATTTGAACCCCGGCTCCCCCACCTACTATCCATGGGACCTTCAACCTGTTACTTCACCTTTGTGTGGCTCAGATTTCCTGTGTGTCAACTGAGAATAATAATATTACCTACAGCAAAGGATTCTTGTGATGATTAAATAAATTATTTATATATCCATCTCACCCCATGTAGGCTCTGTTTTAATTTCTATTGACATCCATCAGTTTGGCAGGGGCAGAACATCATAAAAATGAAATAAATCACAATGTACACTTTGATATCTATCTCTTCTCCTCAGCGTAATGTTTTTGAGAGCCATGTGTTCACATGTTTTCATTTGAGTAAGCAGTTCGTTCTGTTTGTAGGGCTGAATAATGTGTAATGCTTATAAATAATTTTGTAAGAATGTACCACAAAATATTTACCCATTCTCTTTTAATAAGAGACCATTGGTTTAGTTTCAGTGTGAGGTGTTAGGAATATAAAGATATTGTAGAAATTAAAAGAAATTATTTATCTTAAATGCTTAGAAAAGTGTTTAGCATATAATAGGTGCTAGAATAATATTTGCTATCACTTAATTAGGTGTTGAGCAAGTCCTCATTGTGAAATGAAACCCTACACAATTTTCTGTTTGTTAAACATAGAATAAAATTGCCAGCATATACTAGGATGCTGCTATTCCCTGAATTTGTGACCACCATCAGTCAGTGGGAACAATGACGTTATTTCTCTTCTAATCTGGAGCATTTGTGTTGGGCCAGTCCAACTGATACTCCCTCCTCTGTGTGCCCCACAATCTTCTGGGAGGGAAGTGTTACTTTGTTTCAGGACTGGGTTTTTGTCACTGCTTGGACAAATGCTCCAAGTTCACTGTTAGTCCCATATGTATCAACTTCTAAAGCAGCTGTATTTCCCTTTTAACACGTTCTAGAAAATACATGCTCTTACTTACAAAAAAGTTAATCTGGGGATGCTTTTCACTTCTCTGCTCGCATGAGTGCTGCTTCTTGTGTGTGTGTCTTCCCTCACTGTTGCTTCCATTACAAGGAGGATGGTGCCGCAGCACCTTCTGTCTTTGCAGGATGACAAAGTTTTCAGTTGGGTTATGCATAGAAAAAGAGATTCTTCGTTGCTTAGCTCTATGGCACTTTTCAGTGTAAAGGCAGTTTGATAACTGCATCTTCTCTGCGGTAGCTTACCGAATTTCTAGCCATTTCACAGTGGCTATTTCTAGACCTCTTAGTGGTTGGGGCATAAGACAATTTAATGAGCATTGTTTATCTTTGTGAGCACCTTGAGGGCACAGACCAAATCTGGGTCAAGTTACTGCTCAGGTCCAGCAGTGTTTGCATTGATGTGTTGAATTGGAAGCGTAACGGAGCACTGTGCTCTTGGGTGTGTGTTCCTTAGAAACCACCCATGGATTATTGAGCCAAACTGATATATTTTAGTGGATTTGGCTGAGTATCACCTAGAGAAATAGATCAGTTGTACAGATTCTGAGATGGGGGGAAGCTGAATTGAAACAATATCCAAATCAACCTCTCAAATTGGTTTCCAGCCTCTTAAGAAAAAAGTGGGATACTTGTTTCTCGTGTATAGTGATTCTTGCTACCATGGTGAGCGGATGTTCCCATTTTCAAAGCCCCTGTGTTTGCTAGTAGCTCCCAAGGTTTCCATTCCCATTCACCAAGACTCTTACTGACTCTGTCACTGTGTCTCCACAACTCCCTCCCACCGAGCCTCAGACACGGGGGCCCTTATTTTCCTTAGGAGACTTTAGACTGCATAGTGGGTGAAAGCATGAAATTGAAATCAGTGAGCCCCGGATTTGTCCAAGCTGTTGGTGTGGTGTTCTCTGGGTATGAGAAAAATTGAGAAA
The DNA here is from genome assembly GCA_002007465.1 of Ailurus styani. NCBI lineage: Eukaryota > Metazoa > Chordata > Mammalia > Carnivora > Ailuridae > Ailurus > Ailurus styani. The sequence continues at coordinate 1,458,945 of LNAC01000361.1, forward strand.
GACTGACTTTTGGCATCAGTTTATACATCTAAAAATTATAATAAGACAGAGCATGCTCCTTATAAAGAAAATGGAAAATAGAGGAAAGTGAACCCATTTTAAAGGACTCAATTTTATAGTAAATAATAAATGAATACATTTTATTAGGATTTATCTTAAAAGTACAGAATTATATAAATAAGTGCATTTCATTGAATGCAGAACAAATCCTAATTGCAGCCATGTGCTACCACTGTGTGCTAAGCTGGAGACACTATTTGAATGGAAACTAATCTTATAGGTCAGTATAAGTGAATATTTTGTATTACCAAAGTCTTCATTGTCCATTGTGACCTTGTAAATGGAGGGACTTGGAAGATAAATTTCCAAATAAAAAGAAAACTTGCCTAAAGTCCTTGTGTGCATAAACTAATATGCATGAAACATGCTTCCCATCATGTTGGATAAATTAAAGTCCTTGTATAATAATAAGCACGCATCTCTACTGAATGCCAAGACAACCACCTAAGGAAAATGGCCTGAAAAACTGCATTTTTAGGGCTTCAGAAATTGCATTTTTCTCTTCTTTTAAAAACTTTTTTTTCAGTTTATGGATATATTTGGACTTATTTATTAGCACTATAAAAATTGGTTACTCATTACTTGAGCTGTTTACTGGCCGTTCCCATCCCTGCCACCTCCCCCTCTTTCAGTGACCTGATTGCTTCCTCTCAAAATGTTCTTTCTTCAGGAAAACAGTGCAGGTACATGAGTCTCAGAAAACACAGAGTGAGATGTCTGATGAAATGTCTGATGAAAATATGTGCTGACTGCTTGTTGAAACTTGACGGGGTATGCAAGAAAACAGGTGAACACAACAACTTGCTTGTTTTTAAACTCTCACCTGGCTTTTTGTGGCAGACACAGTGTTTCTTTCTTCATTCAGAAATTTAATTATAATCCCCTCCCTGACCTGCACTCTTCTCCAGGTTCTGTTACAGTACCAGTGTTGTAATTGATTGCATGCAGTGGTAAGATACCCTTCAAAAGTAAGTGGTGCAAGAAATTAGGGTTTTATTTTTTTCTTTGGTGGCTACTCAGGCAAACAGATAAATTGGGTTCTTTTTCATTGCGTTCATACACACACACACACACACACACACAAAACACAAGGGACAGTATGCTAATTTCTACCATTCTGGGGTTGTGAGACTTACACCATAACACCAAAGTACAGCAAGATGATCCAAGTAGCAAAATATGTAATTCAGTCTTTAAATAGTACCTTCTTTTTCTTGTATGAAGAACTAGTCTGAAGCTATTTACCTAGAGGAATGCTTTTATTCCTTTACTGTTGAATATAATTTTTATTTTTTAATTATGAAAGATTTCAGAAACTCAGAAAAGTAAGCCAATTTAAAAGATAACCATGTCGCTTGCGCATTCGGTGACCTTTCCGAATCGGTGGTGGTGGGTGTTGCGGCGGCCTGAGCCGGGGGTCTTGCGGCGAGATGCTTCAAAGCCTTATTAAAAATGTTTGGATCCCCATGAAGCCCTACTATACCCAGGTTTACCAGGAGATTTGGGTAGGAATGGGGTTGATGTCTGTCATCATTTATAAAATCAGGAGTGCTGATAAAAGAAGTAAAGCTTTGAAAGCTTCGAGTCCTGCACCTGCTCACGGCCATCACTGACCCGCCGTACTTGGAGCGCCCCGGATGGGCGTCTGTCTGGCCGTGCGTCCACCATGCTGTTAGTGGGGAACTTGGAGCACCGCGTACGCTTGTAGACGTGTTGTGTCCCCTGTGGTGTGAATAAACGTCACTGAGGTGCAAAAATAAAAAAATAAAAAAATAAAAGATAACCATGTATGGACCACCTAGATTTAACAGAATTCATAGTTTGCCATATTTTTTCAGACAGAGTTTTGTAAAGGAATAAAATGTTACAATACAGCAAAAGCCCATCTTTTCCTCTCTGTTTCATGTTAGAGTTAACTGCTTTCCTAAAGTTAGTGTGCTTACTGTCCATGCATGCTTTTGTGTATTTCCACATACACGTGTATGCATAAAAACTTACGCCGGGTTCATATTCAAAGTTTAATAGGGCCCATCATATCTCCTTTCATAGCTTGTTTTTATCATTCAGCTTTATTATTTTAAAGTGCTATACTTGTTGATACATTTAGTGTTTAGTTCATTAGTTTTAACTGCTTTATAATATTCTACTGCATGAAACCAGCCCAGTTATAATAGAAGAGATCTTAAACTTACTGAATGCCTCCAAGTGTCAGGCACCATGAGAGATATTCACATATATTTATGGTTTGATATTTTCCCCCCAGGTCATACTTCAATTGGACGATGCTTTTACTGACAAGGCTAGAAATGAGAAATTTTTATTTTTCTGTCTGGTACAAAATCCACCATTTCTGGGCTCATCATATGTCCTCTCAGTTCTTTTTGCAAACCAGTCCTCTGTTTGCTGAGCTTGTCTATTTCTTGTAACAACCTGGTAAATACATGTACCAGTAACTTGCTTATTCTTTTGATATTCTCACCAGAAATCTGCTTGCCTGGGTTTATGAGTGTATTAAGTATATTTTCTGTCTCCAAGTTATCAGATGCAACATTTTTACCAAATATTTTACCACTACCTGAAATGGTTTCCTATTTTTCTAGCTTCCTATTATAGTTTATTGTCACTTACCACCTGATCTGAAAGTCAGTGCCACATATATTAGGCTTTTGGCCCAGTAGTACCTTAATTCAAGGCTTCATTCAGGGTACCGATTTCTACAGTGTTGCTCAGTGTCTTACAACAGTCATTAATCATTGCTTTCACATTGGATTTTCACAGTTGGGGCTGGCTGCTCGAGGCTGGGCTTGGCTAGGCTGGATTGTAAGTTGTAGGTGGAATCCAGATTTACCCTACGTGCCTTTTCCTTCCTTGGACTATGGGCTACTTGGGGCTTGACCTGTTCTTGGTAATTTCAGAAGGGAAAACTGAATAATACAAGCACGTATCAAGTGTCTGTTTGCATCATGTCCGTAATATCCCATTAGTTAAACCCTAAGGTCAAGAAGCAGAAGAGGGTATTCAGAGTTTCATGGCAAAGAAAGAGAGAGGAGTAAGAATTACGAAAAATAATAATGTAATTGCCCGCAAGAAGTAAGAATAGACTATTTTTATTAATTGCCTCCTATATCCTAGATACTGCAGTAAGTGCTTTAGAGACATAACCTCACATAATTCTCATATCACCATCATAAGATATATAGTGTCCATTTTACCAGCAAGAAAACTAAGACTCAGAAGAGTTAACTAATTAGCTTAGTGAGTAACGACACCAGGAATTGAATCCAGATCATTAGGTCTCCAGACATACGCTCTTTCTTCCAAAACCATATGATTTCCATTGTAATAGCCCCAAATTTTAATGTAAACATTTGGACACATATAGCCATAGAATTTTAAATACAATATAGTACTAATCAGCATCTTCTATGTGTCCTTCAGAATCACTTTATCCTCATGGCTTTCTTTTGAGAAGCAGAGAAGATAAAGCATCATTAGGCATTTGGGGCAAAAAAGAGTGAAAACAGAAAAGACAATGGGACCAAACTTAGAATCAGAATAAGAAGTCTGGATTTTTATTTTCTTCTTATGTTTTTAAGCATACAATTCTTTCTTTAGAAAACTTCAGTGGCAGAACATATAATCAGATTATATTGATGAAACTGAAGTAAAGCAGTAAAGAACTCTGCCACCTCTGTTCAAAACAGACTCTTTTGGGGGGTGCCTGGGTAGCTCAGTGGGTTTAGCATCCAACTCTTGGTTTCTTTCTTTTTTTTTTTTTTTAAAGATTTTATTTATTTATTTCACAGAGGGAGAGAGANTTATGTTTTTAAGCATACAATTCTTTCTTTAGAAAACTTCAGTGGCAGAACATATAATCAGATTATATTGATGAAACTGAAGTAAAGCAGTAAAGAACTCTGCCACCTCTGTTCAAAACAGACTCTTTTGGGGGGTGCCTGGGTAGCTCAGTGGGTTTAGCATCCGACTCTTGGTTTCAGCTCAGGTCATGATCTCCGGGTGTTGAGATTGAGCCCTGCAGTGACCTCTGTGCTGGGCGTGGAGCCTGCTTGGGATTTTCTGTCTCCCTTTCCCTCTACCCCTCCACCACCCCCTGCTTGCTCTCTTTTTCTCAAAATAAATAAATTTTTAAAAAATTAAAAATACAGCCTTCTGGAAGAAAACAAAATAATCTTTGGTCCCCAAATGTCTTCTTTATTCCACTGAAGTAAAATGATGGAAGCTAAGGAGGTGGCATCTCATTACAACCACTGACTAGTTGTGTGACTTTGGGAATCTATGTAATAACATCTCTGGGTTTAATTTCCTTATCCATATGACAGAGTAAAGGATACCTACCTTTTAAACTTGTAAAAATTAAATTGTAACAAATATTTATAAATATTCAGTGCTTATCAGGGGAAGGAGTTTGAGATCATATCTAGAGGAATTGCCTTAGGTATACCCATGTATCTTCCATACAAAAAACTGATTTCCTTTGCAATGACTAATTTAAGCTTTATGTTTATGGACTCTTAAAAGTTTTTATGAATATTTGTTCATATACTATTTATCCTAAAGGGGAAGGGATATCCTAAAAGGGAGGGAAGCTATTGAAAAAAGCAGTGTTTTAAATCCTCAGCCATATTTCTTATCATTGATTAGTTTGCATCTAAACAACTATGATGAACACAGCCCAGTGAGTTTTGCCATATTAATTAATAATTTGTTGGAATTGTTATGTGATTTATGTGGACACTGGAAATCTTCACGCATTCACCAAGAATTGAGTGACCTGATAATATAGGCATGATAAGTATTCTTAGGATTATGGAGATTAATCATGGATCCCTTTCTCAAAGGATTATAATCTGATAAGGGAAATAGGAATGGATGCAAGCAACTATTAAAAGAATGGAAAGCCAAATGTGATTACTCATAAAAGAATTACTGATAAAATTGTGTAGTTCTGAAGAATGCCATTACTTTAAATATTTTGATCACTAAATTTCACAGATGGGAGATGGCAGAATTTTGATAGGAAAGGCAAATTTTCGTTATTCCAGGGGGAGAAAATATAGTATAAACAAGAAAGCACAAGTATATGTATGCTTACAGAACTGAAGCATGGAATACTTACAATTAATCAAAGGTATCTGATTAGATTACCTAAGTATAGTTCATTGGCTGCACGTTGTTTCACTTGTTTTGGTGGAGGAGGTCATTTAACGTATTATAACACATAGAGGCCTTTGAGAGATATTTCATATGCCATAGAACTCCCGAACAATTTGAATCCTATATATCCTAGTAGATAACCAAATAGATACCTATTTACCTACTCTGGCCTTGAAAACATGAGATCCAGACTCAGGATCTGAACTGCATTGTATTTTTTGGATTAGTTCCTGTGGTAACCATTGAATAAAAAAAAAAAATCAGACTCAATATTAAAATTGTTACTACTTTTGAGAAAATAATAGAGCTACTGGGAATACAGACTGTTGGGGAATTACAAAAAAATGTGTTTATGGGTGCCTGGGTGGCTCAGTGGGTTAATGCCTCTGCTTTCAGCTCAGGTCATGATCTCAGGGTCCTGGGATCGAGGCCCGCATCGGGCTCCCTGCTCAGCGGGGAGCCTGCTTCCCCCTCTCTCTCTCTGCCTGCCTCTCTGCCTCCTTGTGATCTCTCTCCCTCTGTGAAATAAATAAATAAAATCTTTAAAAAAAAAAAAAAAAAAAAAACAAAAAAATGTGTTTACTATGTTTTTGAAAATTACCTAATTTATTTTTACTCCAATGAAATATCTTATTAGGAGGCATAAAAGTACACAGGAAAGGGGCTCTTAGGTGGTATAGTCAGTTAAGCGTCTGACTCTTGGTTTTGCCTCAGGTCAGGATTTTAGCATCGTGAGATCGAGTTCCCTGTGCGACTCTGTGATCAACGTGGAGTCTGCTTGAGATTCGCTTGCCCTCTCCCTCTGCCCCTCCCTCTTGTGCTCTCTCGCTCAAATAAATAATTTAAATAAAAAGTACACTGGAAAA